>REGL01000137.1:134682-150584 GCA_004194395.1 Aurelia aurita complex sp. Pacific | reverse complement strand
AGTGTGCACTGGGTGAGTCGGAAAAACTCATGACGTTTCAAATGCTACTGCTCCCTAAACGTATAAGTAATTATAGTGTGCAATATTTAATTGAATAGCCAACATGTTCAATTATATATAGAATTTGTCCCTGCTGAAATCGGTCACTCTGTTCAGATTTTACAAGGGATTATCTCCAGAAAATCACTTCAAGAAGCCTTCAAAAACGTCCTAAAATCACTGTCAAATTACCTAAAATATTTCTTTGTTTGTTTGTCAAATTATTTCACATCGATTATTTCTTTATTCTGCCTTACAGCAATGACTTTTAGCACGTGGTTTTCTCTTGTGAGGACGAGAATGTCATCGCCGTACTATTAATAACTTATCCAGGAGGGTTCCATTCTCCCAAAGGACAAAATATATGCTAATACATGAGTGTCAGTGTCATCACTATCAGGAACGAAGCCTAGGAAAGTTTGGTCGTCGCTTTCACTCGTTTTGCAGGTTTTTGACAGGAGCTTTCTCCAGAAAATCTCCTATATCCACGGGAAGGAAAGAACGATTAAAGCTGGGTAAATGATTGAATCAAATTGTCAGCAGTGGAAAAGAAAGAACGCAACAGACCAAATCGATGCCTGTTTCTTTGAATAGTTAGGCCCTCTTCTAACCGTACACTATATTGAATCAAATTGGATATATCAGCAATCAAACAAGACAGTTTTCAATAATATTACTTTGCTTTCCGGGAGCAGTATTTTTTCAAACGCTAGACTATTTTTGTATTCATCGGGTAGCCTCTAGAAAAGTTTACTTAAAGTCGATGCAAGTGATCATGGCTTTACCAAGCGAAAAACATGGGAATGTAGTTCGACGTGTGTGCATCTCTATATATCTTCACACATGCCCCAACTTGCCTGTAACAATTTGATCCATCCTTCATAATTAGTAACTCTATCTGCCAAGCAAAGTCAGCTGACGGAAAACATGCTCGGACACAATCATGATTTAAATAGAGACATCGATCGTCTTTTGATTTTGGAAAAGAAGTACTCCAAATCGTGCCCTGGCCTGTTAACGAAAGATTAGTTGTTCACTATTGATTCTCTGACCGTTGCAAATTATATGGCAGTTGCTGGGGGAGAAACCGATAGCTTTATCTCTGGTCAGAGACGAAAGGAATTGCCAATATGTTGATACACGTCCTGCTTACTTTAAATAACTTCCTACATTACTATGTTTTAATCACAGGAAGGCAGAATCAAGTCTCATTTCTCCTTCCTTATAGGAAGTTGACATTTTTCTTTAAAGATAGATCTGTGATGAATTAATGATAGATAACGTCGAGTAAGACCTTGGCATACTAATTGGTAAGGAAATGTTTCCGTAATTTAATGCTGTCTTCAGGTTTTCTGCAGGGTTTTCCAACATCGTGTATCGGCGTTTTTCAAATGCCTTAGCAAGAATCATGCATAACTTTGAATGAAATTCGCAATTATTTTATTGCAGAAAGCCCAACTTAGATTTGAAATTGTAAACATTTATTGGACTAGAATCAGTGATATTACCCTAGGGTACGGTTGGGCGAATTTGTTTTGGAGCTATTCTTGAACAAACTCAAAAGAGAACCACTAATTTTCATAAAGTTTGTCCCAAGTTTCAGCTTCGAAAATGGAAGTGGTCATGGTCATTCTCCAAGGAGCAAATCGTGATAACAAATGTGTGCCCCATAAATTTAAATGCAAATGGAATAATGGATTGGAAAAATATCGGCTCATTTTGTAGCTGACATTTGTAAAAGAGCGTAAGACATCCCGAAACGATACAAAATTGAGATCAGTATTGCCTATAAGTATGCCTAGATTTGATGCCACTGTTATCATGGCCATAATTTGATTTATTTGGATCCAAAAATATCACTTTCGGCAATATCCTGACCGACAAATATCGTACTTACCTCCCTGTATTTACATGTGTTGAATGCCCCCCGCCCTGGGAAAAATGACGCTTTCTGCCCAGTTGGGAGTCAGCCTACCAGCGGTTTATTCAGCTGCCTCACATAAATTTGAGCTTCCCGAAGATGCACTAAGAGCGAGAAGCAAACTGCGAATTTATCTCGAAACCTTCATATGTCTAACGAACAGCTGATAAGTCTCACAAGGCTTTGTGTTTTGTTGCTTGTGAAAGCTTGCATTACTGCGGAAACCTTGGAAATCCGGAGTTTCACGTTATGAAGAAAATGGCTTATACTGCACAGTGTGAAGATATTGTATAATGCAACATCTGCCTTATCACGCCATCGACGCAAGCAGCTGCACTTCATGCCCGCCAGAGTGAATCTTAGATTGGGTACATGCACCTTGTTTGGGACCCACTACAGACACCCTAAACGTGCATGTTTCGGGACGTTAGAATAGACCTTTTAGCTATCCTACAAAAGAGCCTAGATCGAGCGTTATTTTTATACATTTCTATACGCGAGGTTCGATCGAGTGGCGTTAGAGCTTCTATCACTATTGTGCACTTTCGAAAATTCTACAAAATACAGCAAAATATCGTTCGATTCTGATTCCTTTCAGAATAGCTAAAAGGTCTATTTCCATACATTAAAGACTTATCAGTTTATTCGAAGGCCCATAGACGTTTTAGCTATTCTGAAAAGAATCAGAATCGAACGATATTTTGCTACATTTTGTAGAATTTTCGAATATGCACAATAGTGATCGATGCTCTAACGCCGTGGGATCGAACCTCTCGTTTAGAAATGTACACAAATAATGCTCGATCCAGGCTCTTTTGTAGAACAGCTAAAATGTCTGTTGTGGCGTGCTTGCAAAGGACCTTGGGTGACGATGGCTCTTTGAAGGCCCATTGTCTACAATGATCCTTTGCGAGACGAATGAAAGGCACAAAAAGATAACCTTGGCTAGAAACGATTTTCTTCAGATCATTCGAAGTGAAAGCCGACTTTTTGGCGCCACAAAGCATCATGGTTAGCCATGGGTCCTTAAACAATGAACTCATAACTCTTAAACAAACTTCATTGATCTTGTATTACGTAACTCAAGGTTATGTTATGCAAGGTTGCTTCAAGACCATTGCTGTTATGTTACGCAACTTATGATCTAATCTTTAGCAGGTATTGTGATTTTGAACAATTAACCACTTGCCCCAGGGTCATGTAACAGAGTAAAAAACTGCGTGAAGATTGAAGCAATTAACTGAATTCAACGTTTTTTATCAAATTCGTGTGCTGTAGTCTTGGAGTGACGTAATGGTCCTTCCCTTCAAAAATAGCAGATGGTGATAACAACGATGTTTTCATTGTTGCAATGTTTATCCTGTATAAATATCTGTTTTATTATTAGTAATATTATTTTCAGCTATTCTGCAAAAGAGTCTGCATTGAGCGAAGCAATATTTTTATACATTTTGAAGGATTTTTGAGCGTGAACAATGATGATAGAAGCTCTAATGATGGCAGAATCTCCACACAATCGAACCATGATTGAACTTCAAATATAATAGGGCATGAAAATGTCGCTCGATCCAGTCTCTTTGAAGAATAGCTAAACATCAAAAATACTGCGGGGAAATTATGAAATGAAACATTTTCAACAGGGAACAGAAATCTCACGGCGGGAAAGGAAATTTTCAGCCATGATGAAACTTGTATCATTTTTGACGGGGAAACAAAAGTTTCAACGGGGAACCAACAGAAACACGGCGGGGATTGTGCGTAAACTCACACTTAGCGGGGACGCAAATTTTCTTGGCGGGTCATCCTTCTACCTTGGCGGGGCAATGTTTCAGCGGGGTTGTTACCGGGGGGGGGGGTGTCTTATTGCAAGTCTGATTAGTTGTTATTTTTGCAAATCTCTGAAATATGTCAGAAGAGCTGTCTAAAAATATACAACTATTTAGAGCATAGCATTTTTTTTGCCACAGAAAATAAGATGGATTTTCTATTCTACCTTGGCAGGGCAATGTTTCAGCAGGGTTGTTACTGGGGGGGGGTTTCTTATTGCATGTCTGATTAGTTGTTATTTTGCAAATCGTTGACATATGTCAGAAGGACTGTCTAAAGATATACAACTATTTAGGGCATAGCATTTTGTGGCACAGAAAATAAGATGGATTTTCTACTATTCTTTAGAGGAAAGTTTTGAAATTTTGAAAGCCTTTGTATTCTGCATTGGAAAGCATATGATTTGTCAATGAATGTACGGAGTGCTAATTGAAGCTTTCCATACCTCAGTGTTCGCTTTGGGAGTGTGGACAATCTTTACTGAGTAAGTTAAATGTAGATTAAATATTTTTAATATGTGATGGAGGCTGGCCTACACGACAGAGGGCCTAATGTGTGGGTGTTGTGCTTGTCAAAAGACTGGTTCTGGTGAGATTATAGGTTTGGTTTGGCAGCTGTTAACCTTTGTTTGAGTACAAATTCAGCTGCTTAATTTCTCTTGAAGCTGTCTTTTTCCTAGGTTTCTCTTGATTCTTTGTGCGTTGGCTGGGGCGTTGGCTCCCAGTGAAGCAGGTGATATCCATATTTGGAATAATGGTTGCAAAGGAGTTTATTCTGAAAATCACAAAGAAAACATAAAACTTCCTACACCTTAAACTTTGAATTCCCCTTTGAGTTAAATAATTCATTGTTCCTTGTATAATTTTGCTTGTTTTCTCGTCAATATTTCAAATGCAATATTGCTACCTTGTGGTTTTTCCTCTTTTTCGACTGAAGTTTTACTCAAATTCATTTTGTTTGGCGATGAAAAGTTAACCATTGATGTCAGTAAGAAACTACTTAGGGAAGCCCTCAAATTCATTTGTGCTATGATGAACGCTTTTAAAGTTGCATTGCTGCCACCTCCCATGCAGTATTGTCAGTTGACTTTGTATTTGTAATTTAGTTAAGTTACTTGTATTTACTTGTATGATGGCTGTCTCTACAGGTCCTTGATTTATAGCAGCTGCTTGTAGCTGACCAAGCAAACCTGTATAAATATTAATATATTATTATATCAATAATATTATATTAATGATATAATATGATCTATTTTTATTATCATTATTATCATAATTATAGTTTTGTTATTTGTATTTTTATGAGAATGAAACAGAAATTATTCTTGAATATATTGAAACAACCAGTTTTCTTCTGGTACACAATGTTCGCACGCTCCTTTGCAGTAATTCCGCTAAGCAGTGTAGGAAAAAAAATCTTTGCAATGCAAAAGCAAGCAAAATGCAAAAGCAAGCAAAATGACAGGGGAACCTCTGCATAGGAGAGTACAATGTTCATGCACTTGCTGAGATTGTCAAACACACTGTGCTATTTTTAGACTTGTGTGCATCTTTTGACTTGATTTATTCCTTAGGTTTTTGACTTTGTTATAACTGTATCTTAACTTTTATGTTACAGAATAACCATGAGGATGCACAAAGTGGTGAAAGTGGATTTGATGAAGGAATGGGAAATGACGATTATTGTGCTGTTTGTAGAAATGGTGGAGAACTTCTTTGCTGTGATACGTGCCCAAGAGTATTCCATCTACAGTGCCATGTTCCATCATTGACAACACTACCAAGGTATTTGATTTCTTTTTCAACTGAGGGGAATATTGTACCATTTTTGTTTTACAAAACGTTAAATAAAACTTTTGAGTCTTCCATTTATGTGTACCATAGGATAGGGCTCAAATCTTTTGAATCCTTAAAAGGGTGGATATACAATTTTAAGACATTTCTCTTTGAATTGAATGGCTTGAAAGGAACTTATGGTACTTTGCTGTAAATCTGCCATGGAATTTTTTTGATATCTTGATTTCTTTCATAATGGCGGCAATTCAATATTTTTGAAAGAAATTCATGGAGAATTTTGGAAAAATTAAAATCATCGTAAATCCTAAACCAATGGAGGAAAAATGACATAACTTTCAAGAACATTCTGGTTTAGGATTAGAAAGTTGATGATGTCATTGCCACAAATTTAATAAATGCTGCCATTTTGAAACTAATCAAGATATAAATATATTTCTACAGCGGATTTATAGCAAATAACCCTAAGTTCCTTCCATGGCATTTAGTTAAAAGAAAACTGTAAAAGAATTTTAAACCAACCTTTTTAAAGATTTGAGCCCTTTGTTGTGTACCATCACTCAAAAGAACACCAGTGTTTATTTCTGTGGTCTTTTTGCTACCATGTTTCAAAATCTTGGTACTTGTAAAAATTTCCATTCAAATTGGATCCAAAGTTTTTGCAAAGAGACCAAGGTGAAATTTGCATGATAAGGACTTTTTTAAAGATCCTTTGTTTTTTTTTATATTCATAAAATGTTACATTACATGTTACCTACTATACTTCCTTTGTTTTGTGCCTTGAGTGGCCGAGCTGCTTATACAGTTTCCGTCAGGTGACTGAAGTTAAGCTCGGTCAACTGAGGTCAAACTCTGGATGGGTGACCTTGGAAGCTTCACCTTGCAACTCGCCTCGCCGTCCTTTTGAAGGGACGTTAAAGTAGGGGTCCCATGCCTGGATGCTGCATGCATAGGGGGTAGAAGTGCTTCCTGCCCAATCAAAATAGATTACCGGAAAAAAAACTTGTTCTTGTGCGCCAAATTGCTTTGTCAGTTAAATTATTTTGGTGGATTAATTTTGAAATATTTCAGTGATCGAATTCTTATTTGGAGATGCTTATGCAGGAAGCTTACCCACGTCCATTCATTTTGAATGGGTGAAAAATCTCAAGATTTGTTATTATTCCTTTTCATGCTTGAATCCTTTATTACAAGCGACAATTTATTTTCTTGTAGTGATTCTTGGAGCTGTGGAATGTGTGAGCATATCCAAGGAGACCTTCAGAAATACAAAGATCCTGGTGAGCTGGTTTTTTCTGCTAAATAACAGACTAAAATATACTGCCCTGAAGTTTCATGATTTAGGAAACGTGTATTTGAGATGTTCCAAAAGAACATTTCCTGAAGCTGACTAGACCAGGTGACCCCAAAAAGGTGAAATGTTTTGAACACACGTCAACATTTGGTCACATCACTGGTCTTAAAAAATTTCTTTTGCGCATTACCTGCTGTGATATTTCATCTTATCATCTATTTTATAAACTATTATTTTATAAACTTATTTTTCGATCAGGAGTCTCTTTGGATGTGGGGCATTGGTCTCATTAGTTTTTATGTTCATTGTTTTGGGGAGGTTTTGCCACATTTTTCTTTCCTAAACATTCCAAAATTGTTGATAATTTCTTTCAGCAAAATACAAACAACCATCTTCAAACCTGTTTGGAAAAGACACCAAGGTAAACCATTTAATTAGTTCTTGTGAATTCCAATGGTTTTTGAGAACATATCGGGTGACTCAAAAATATCCCCCTGTTTGAAAAATCATTGGAGCAAAACCAGTTGTGTGATAGTTATAGAAATTGATTTTTCTAATAGTTAAAAGATTGAAGTTTTTTGTTTATTTTTTTGGTAATTTTCAAAGTAATAGTCTCATGACAAATTCAAAAGAACAAACAAATCAGTCTACCAGAACAGCAGGAAAATGGCCTAAAATGTATGATCAATCTTACAGGTTGTTCGAAATCTATTTGAAATCCTTTTGAGAATCAGCATGACTTAGAAAATGATTTTTTTTTTTTTTTTTTTTTTTTTTTTTTGAAATCATTGGAGCAAAACCAGTTGTGTGATAGTTATAGAAATTGATTTTTCTAATAGTTAAAAGATTGAAGTTTTTTGTTTATTTTTTTGGTAATTTTCAAAGTAATAGTCTCATGACAAATTCAAAAGAACAAACAAATCAGTCTACCAGAACAGCAGGAAAATGGCCTAAAATGTATGATCAATCTTACAGGTTGTTCGAAATCTATTTGAAATCCTTTTGAGAATCAGCATGACTAAGAAAATGATGAACTGAACCTGAGACAGAAACTGAAATTTATATCTTATTTATTGCTCTGAAAAAAGGATTATTGAAAGTAGTAAACCTGACCGGTTACATTCCTTTTATTTCAAGATGCATTGATCATGTGTTTTCAGGCCAATTTCTGGATGTTGCGGAAGACTAATTTTTGAATCGTTCGAATTTACCACAGGACTACTATCTTGAAAATTACCAAAGAAATACAAAGAATACTTTAACCTTATAGAAAAACTATTGCAGCAAATTTACTTGTGCTATAGTCATCAAAATTGATTTTTCCAATAGCTATAATATAGCTATTGGAAAAATCAATTTTGATGACTATAGCACAAGTAAATTTGCTGCAATAGTTTTTGAACAGGGGAACATTTTTTTGAGTCACCCGGTACCTGTGACACTCATTGGAAAGAAGAGTTTGTTTTTATAAGTACATGATTAATGAACACAAGATGATTCAGGTGTATTTGAGAACTATAATGCATAAGAGAGACAAAATACTGTTTGAGTTAAAGACATCCAAGCAAGTAAAAATGGCCCAAGCCACATGTGGTCAAATTCTAGCCTATCCCTTATCAGTATTTCTGTTGACATAGATCAGTTATTTCCCAAATATAGTTTGGCACATGTGTCTTTACACACCTATTTTAGGCACAGGCCTTATCTATTTTAGGCGCAGGCTTATATATATGCTCAGATTCCCTTTAAAGCTGTCTGAAAATGTACTCTCATGAAAAAGTACCCGAGGTACCCAATAGGGAGATGTTGGTTTTTAGAGATAGCAAGTCAAGGTGGTAAGTCAAGCACTGTTTGAATGTTTGAGCTTGTGATTTTGAGAAGTAGAAAGTAAAAGGCTTAAAAGCATCGCTAAAGCATTGAAAATCATATGTGGTTAGTCTTTACAATTACATCTCTTCATCAAAAGGAGACTCTTAATAAGCAATGTTTTTTGCGGTAAAGGGAAGATTTTTAAATTCAAGAAGGCAAGATTGAAGACTGTTCATTCAAATTTAGCCCAGTTGTCATTGATAGTAACAATTGAATGTCTATTTGTAATAAATGGTATGGTATTAAATGGCAGATGCAAGGGACGAAAAAATTGGTAAGTTATTGACATGCTGAGGCCTTTTCAAGACTATGTTATCATTAGAGTGTGACCAACTTTAATAAGTGTATTACAAAATAAATATACATTGATACATTGTTATAAATGGTAGCAAAGTGGCATTGATTTAAAGATAGCAGTCTGTAGCTTCTATTGTTTATCTTTTAGGCATGTGAAAAGTTACTCCTTGAGCTGTTGTGCCATCCAGACAGTTTGCCGTTCCATCACAGAGTAAGCAAGCAGGTTTGTCATACATTTTAATCATCTGCAGAGAAAGTGGCAATTTTTAATCTTAAAATAACTCAACGTTAACATAGAAATATTGCATATTGAAGTAAAGTAAACATTTTCCAACTCATAACTTCAAATAACGCATTGTAAATACTTCATATTGCTTAGTGGCAGACTTTAAATGACATGACCTTAAATTACGTTAAATGACTTTGAATGTCACATGAGCAAAGGAACTGATGGCGTTTGAAAAAATACTGCTCCCTAAATATCAAAGAAATAATATTGGAAAGCCTCTTGCTTCACAAAAGATATATTTAATTAGATTCGGTAATTTACCTGGCTTTAATCGATCATTCCTTTCCGTGGGTATGGGAGACTTTCTCAGAAAGCCCCTCTCAAAAGCCTGCAAAGACGAGTGAAAATGACGACCATATTTATTCTCTTGGGAGATGTTTCTCGAAGGGACTGAGTGCAGGAAATCCCTTGTAAGATCTAAACAGAGTAGCCTATTTCAGCCAGGAAAAAATAGAAAAATAATTGAACATGTCGGCTGATCCATCAGGCATTGAAAACTATTATTGTTTATATAATTAAGGGAGTAGTAACCCTTCAAACGGCAGATGTTTGTTTCTGACTCAACTGGTAGTGTGAAGTAAGCTTAAACTGACATTCAAAAAGTTCAATAACAACCCTAAACTTTAGATCAAACGACATTTCTAACCCAGAGTAGACTTTTTAGTAGACTTGCCCCAAGTCTATCTCTTCCGTCCGTCTACCGTTCCTTGTACAGTAGTTCCTGGATCCGCTATTTCCTGGATCCGCCATTCTAATGTTCCGTCTCTCGAGCTCTCTTGACGGAATGTTGGAATGGGAGATCCATGAAATAGCGGATCCAGGAACTGCCGTAAAAAGGGAACGGTAGACGGACGGAAGAGATAGACTTGGGGCAAGTCTAACTTTTTAGCTATTCTATAATAGAATCTTGATCAAACAATATTTTTTACACATTTTGTACCAGAAGTCTGAAAAATTTCAGATATGCACAACATTGACTGAAGCTATAGCACCACCGAATCAAACCCTTTCGTATAGCAATGCACGAGTACGTTGCTCAATCCAGACACTTCTTTGGAATAAATAGCTAGCTAACAGGCCAATAGACCTTTTAGCTACCATACAAAAGAGCCTGGATCGAGTGTTGTTTTTAAAGGGGCTGGATAAGAAATACGTAAACAAATCCACGGTTTGTTCATCAAATATCGCATTTCGGAAGGAGAAATTCCTTTGTAATTAGCTAAATTCAAAAGGAAAGATTCATATCTAGATACAGGCTGATCTTTGGGTGAAAGATCAACGAAAATACTTGTTGGAAATCCATTTATATCACAGCAATCCCAAAACATTTGGAGTTTTAATTTGTAACAGAAGAAAGTGCAAAGGCAAATCTACAAGATGATACATTTATTTTGAATTTCCATTGAATAGTCACAATAAATTAGCTCATCAGAAAGCAGCCAAATCAAACATTTCCCCGACAGTTTCTTATCCAGCCCCTTTAAACATTTTTATACACGAGGTTTGATTGAGTGGCATTCGAGTTTCTTGTGCACATTCGAAAATTCTACAAAATGCAGCAAAATATAGTCTCGATTCTGATTCTTTTCAGAATAGCTAACAGGTGAATTCGTCGATTAAATTCTCGCGTTCTACACTTTGATAACTTCACCCAAATCTTCATCAACAGTTAAATGTAAATTTTTCCATTAAACTTCATTTTAAAATGAATAACCTGAGTTAAAGTTCCTGAGTTTATAAATAGCCTATTGTATTTGATATTTCAGCTGGTGGTGAAAGAAAGCAAAGCCAATGAAAACAATTAACTCTAAGGCTTTCTTTGAACCATTTATAGTTGGGTGCTATATAACTCTGGTCATTTATTTTAATTTAATTTAATATAAAGAGATTGGTTTTATCAATGTTGTTGTAAGGGGCATTGAGAAAATTCTGGAGTTTCTAAAACTTATGGTGTGGGGGACTGTAGATATCTTCATGAATGTGTTTATCAATTTTTGTTGTATGATTTTACCAAATATTTGTTTCATTTATTTTGCCTGCATTTAGAATTCAACTGCATATGGCTTAAGCATTTTGATCATTAAAATTGTATTGCAATTATTTTGTTGCAAATAAATCAGAACAATTCACAAGTTTACTTCTTAACCATAAAGTGTTTCTAAATTGAATGAACATTAACAGATACATAGCCTGTGTATTTCGATTGTAGATTCGATTGTATTTCGAGTCTGCGCTCAGGCTACAAATGCATTGCACTGCACTTTTTTGGTATATAAATGCCATTTAAGGAATTATACATACAAAATAGCACTTTTGGATTTGACGATAAATATCACAGCTAATTTTAACTACGTATCAAATGGTAGCATAGGTTCCAAATCTTTAAAAAGGCTGATGTAAAATTGAGTGACCAATTTCTTTGAACTGAATGACTTCAAAGAATCTTTAGCTAATTCTCTATAATTCTACCGTTGGACTTTCCTGAAATCTCTAATATATTCAGAGTTAGAATGTTTTTCCTCTTTGTCAAGAATTCAACAAAAATTTTCAAAAAAACTTAAAACCATCGTAATTTCTAAACCGTTTGGCGCAACATGAAGTAATTTCAAAGAAAACCATAGTTTATGAATGCCTACAATATGGTATCAAGCAGAAGTCTGTCACTCATCTGGTTTATGATTTAGCAATTTGATGACGTCACATTCTCAAATGAGCTGAAATTTAAAATACTCTGCAATTTTGAAAAATATTGAAAATTTCTGGAAAATCCAACGGTAGAATTATAGATAATTATCTAAAGTTTCTTTCAAGCAATTCAATCAGAAGAAATAGGTCATTGAATTTTACACCCACCTTTTTACGCTGAGTTAAAGATTTGGAACCTATGTTATCAAATGGGTGGCCCCCGTGAAAATCAGCTACGTCTCGGCTAAAAGGGTTGCCCTCTTTAATAAAATAAACTTGAAATATTTGGCCCTCTGCAGATGAATTAATGCCACGATCTTTGAGTGCCTAAGAAATCTTTAAGATTTCAGAAGATTGGTTTTTATTTCATAAGTAATTCCATGCCGTTATTGATAAGGTTATTTCTGTTTATTGAAACATGTGAATCTAGACATTGAAATGATTGTGCAGACGATCTCTTTATTGCTTATCTAGCAACTTATTTGTCAACATTATTTTATCAGATGTGAGTTGTGTCCTGAAGACTTACGTATGTGCTTCGTGAAAAGAATTTGTTGGTCGCTGGGGTGAATGATTCAGTGAGTCAGTGGGTCAGTGAGTCAGTGAGTGAACTATCATAAAAAAGCATTAGAACACTGAAGATTTTCTGAGACATTTCTGTGCCATAAACAGAATTCTGCATTCATCCTTACGCTGCTTTTATCGACTTACGGGAGGGTCGTTTTGAATTCACGTTTGACTTTATGGTCCAATTTTTATTTCAGGTTCCAAATTACTACAAAATTGTAACTCAGCCAATGGATCTTACGACAATAAAAGCCAAGTTGATGCATCAACATCCGCAACATTACACCAGCACGAAAGAGTTTCTCGATGATGTCAAGCTCATATTCTCAAATTGTTCACTTTTCAACCCTGTAAGTAGAATCTAAATTATTTGTTTGCTGCCATTGTTCAAATATAGTTGAAACTGTCGGAGCTCCTGTTTGAAATGAGACGAATCTCTGCGTAGGAGCTCCAACGGTGTCAACTGTGTTTGAATAATGGCGGCATTCAATCCTCGTTGTGACGAGGGAAGAACGAAGGAATCAACCTCGTCCCCAGGGCGGTTTCGTCCCCGTCCCCGTCCCAATATGACAAGGCCCTGAGGACGAGGCTGCGAAGGAATAGCAACATTATCAAGCTTTACTCGCAATCCCGTGGAAAAGAAACAACACACATTGAGTAAGAATACGATTTTGATCATAATATAGGCCACATCAGTGGTGCATAGTTGCTCATGCATGAACCAAATTATATAGTTATTAAGCACGTGTTTAAAATGTTAGCTTTTTAGATAAAGTTGCTTGATCTTTGAAACTTCACGAGATTCATCGTGAGTGCTTTCTTCCTCGTGGCTGATAAATTCAAAATATATTTTGGAACGAAGTTTATTACTTGCGTAGAAATAAGGAAATTACTCTGAGTCTTAGAACTGTTCTCATCTCATTTTAGCCTGAGGCAGAAGTTGCAAAGCTTGGGAAATCGCTTGAAGATTTCTTTCAGAAGATAAAGCAGAATTATCTACCAAATTATGAAGAAAATAATGGTGAACCAAAACAAAAACGTCGAAAAGAGGATTGTTCCATATAATCAGTGTGTGTGTGTGTGTTTTTTTTAAATTTATTAACTTTGTACAGTTAATATGGCGGGTGTCCCACGTCTAAAGAGGGTCGGTTTGTGTTAGATCAGTAGAGTCTTCACGCAGGCTAGGCTGTGTGTAAACAATCATTCCTCCAAAGAGGGTCGTGCAAAAGCATCTCCCTATATACTTGGCATTGTATGCTATGGTTAAGTAAATTCAGAGAGAATGCTAGGTAACAAGAACACACTGGTAGTGTTTGTTCTGGAGTTTCTTTAAAAATTTAAGTTGAATAACTAAACAGGCTGTTTTGAAAAGACTGCTTTCTATTTTGCAGGCTCTTACTGTAGACATCAAATCCATGTTAGTGCGGCCCACGTACGGCTCTCGTTGTTATTGCTAACATACCTTGTTATCATTGTGTGACGGTGTTGTATATATAGCACATAAATGGTTCTTTACAAGGGGTGCACTTAACTGCACTTTTATACTGACATTTGACGATCAATAGGCCTTTTAGCTATTCTACAAAGAGCCTGGATCGAGCGTTAATCTTATACATTTTTATACACGAGTTTCGATAGAGTGGCATTCAGAGCTTCCGTCACTATATTTTACTTTTGAAAATTCTACAAAATGTAGCAAAATATTCTTCGATTCTGATTCTTTTCAGAATAGCTAAAAGGTCTTTTTCTTGAATAAGTCTTTCAGTAGATAATATCGTAAAACGGATCTGTATTTTCAGACCTGTCTTGTCGGCTTTATTTTTTTGCTTGTGAAAATACTAACCAATTACCTTTGTCAGAATTAACCGAAACTCAAGTCAGCGAAGTTGGAAGCTTTCAAGCACACCAATATCTTCAGATATAAGATGAGGACGAAAACTTTAGTATCGTTAGAAATAGAGCAGTCTTTTTACCAAGGAAAATAGAGAGGCCTGCTGCCCCCAACTGCCCCCAAATTGCCCCCAAATTGCCCCGCTCTTGTGTCTCTCCACACTGTTTCATAAATGCGCGGAACTTATCGTTTTTATGGCTTGCTTTACCTAGGCCTTTGTCGAGTGTCCTGAAGGGGTAAAATGAGATCTGGGGTGACACTCGTGGAATGGGATCTTTGTACTGCAACTAGAAATATGAATGGCAAAAACAATAAACTGAGAATAACAGGTTCGATCAATTGGCGCTAGACCTTCTATCACTATTGTTGACATTCGAAAATTCTTCAAAATGGACAAAAATATCGTTCGATTTTTTAGCTGAAAGATCCTCCAGATGTGATCACCGATGGTGTATTTACTTGTAATATCATGGTAATATGCGCAAATACGACAGCGAAATGGGTTTTAGGACCCCCCTACCTTCAGGACCGTCTTTGTTATATATGATATGTTTTGCGTTATCAAACTNGGTAAAATGAGATCTGGGGTGACACTCGTGGAATGGGATCTTTGTACTGCAACTAGAAATATGAATGGCAAAAACAATAAACTGAGAATAACAGGTTCGATCAATTGGCGCTAGACCTTCTATCACTATTGTTGACATTCGAAAATTCTTCAAAATGGACAAAAATATCGTTCGATTTTTTAGCTGAAAGATCCTCCAGATGTGATCACCGATGGTGTATTTACTTGTAATATCATGGTAATATGCGCAAATACGACAGCGAAATGGGTTTTAGGACCCCCCTACCTTCAGGACCGTCTTTGTTATATATGATATGTTTTGCGTTATCAAACTGTATGTTTTGGATATTTTTGAGTCCTAGACCATTAACTCAGTAACCTCGTTTTGAGCATTGACTTGTTTAGAGAATGCGTAGTTATGCTAGTTATACCTTACGTATTTATTTATGTACATGGAAATAAATCGCATGTAAACAGTGCTTCTAAAATTGACAGTTTCCCTTTTTTATAGCCTCGTTTTGATTTGCTATACAGTAAAAACCCGCGTATAAGAACCTAGTGGATTAAGAACCTGCAGGCTGAAATTTTACAATTAGACCCCCATTGTATAAGAACCCATTCAGCATGAAATTTAAAATAGGTTCTTATTTGTAGAGATCATGGGGTCTTATTCATAACAGAAGTTTGTGGAAGAATCAGAAATTTGTATATTATTCAATGAGAAGCTTTCAAATGCTTTTCTTTGGATTATATATAAATTTATGATTTTCCACAAATTGTTGTTGTTAATAATACCTCATAAACTCAAATGATGTGAACTGACAGTAAATAATAGGCCTGAAGTTTGGATCTGAAGGAAATA
>REGL01000137.1:111542-121629 GCA_004194395.1 Aurelia aurita complex sp. Pacific | reverse complement strand
ATTGATTGATTGATTGACTCATTCGTTCGTTCGTTGATTTCAATCGCCATTTCCGGTCAAAAACATTTCATTGCGGTTTCGAAGTTGCTGTCCAAATCTTTTGATATCTAAATCAAGACCTTAAGGGGAGTACAAATACCAGCAGCCTTTGCCATCGTTTGTCTTTGTCTTTATGAATTTCGTACAGTCAGTTTTCTGGAAGCTGTGCAGAGCAAGTCGCTGACTTTGTGAAAAGAATGCTGGTCTTTGTACTCCCTTTTACATTGATGGGTCTAAAATTATTCTTTTTCATGAGTCTAAAATTTTTTAATAGAATGGGTCCATTCATAAGTTTTTTGGTTTAGAAAAACGTCATGTATTCCTCGTCATGACAAATCTTTGCATATATTATGCTACATTTTTTGTGGTTCATTTTGATAATAATTTTTGTTATTGCAGGAGTGGTTGATAAAGAAAGTCGAAGAGGAAAAAATTGAAATGATGAAAACATTGCCAGGTAAGATTGGAGATCATGATAAGGACATGGAAAGGCCATTTTCTGCTGTGCTCTTCATTACCAAATGTGACCTTAATGCACCTTTTAGCTGTTCTGCAAGAGAGTCTGGATCAAATAACTTTTTGTACATTTTTATTCGAAAGGTTCGCGTGAGTGGCGTTAGAGCTTTTATCATTATTGTGCACATTCGAATAGTTCTGGAACTTCTGTAAAATATACCAAAATATTGCTTGATCCTGACTCGTTTTTAGGTGAGCTAGAAGCTGTATTTAGCACTAGTTAGACATTGTGAAATAGCCTATAGTTAAATTTAATACTGAGACTTTTCAGTCATTTAGGTCATAACTTTGCCTTAATAATTCTTTTCGCTTCAATCATTTTGTGTTTTGTTGACAGACAATAAACAAGACGAGAAGAATTTACTTGAAGTTGCCAAGGGAGCAGTAAGTTGTTTTTGTTTTTGTTTGTTTCGCTTTATCATCAAGGAGAAATTCAAATTCTCGTTAGGTAATGGGGTAGTCCTCAAATATAGTTCCTTATAGGTGAAAAATTTTTCGCTGCTGCATTTATTTGAAATTGTTCAATCTTGACTGAAGCCAAGTTAAGGGGTCATTGCATAGTCATATTGTCTTTGCCTGTAGCTAACACTGGGGGGATAAAGATGTATTTCATTAGCATTTTAAATGTCTTTTATTCATTATCTCTTGTGATTTCAGGGTATAGGTTTCCTGTTTCCTGTGTTATGCGTCCAATCTCAATTAACTGAAGTTTTGCAAACTGTTGATGATGTTGAGAATCTGCAGACATGGATCAAGGTAATCAGAGATTGATTGATTGATTGATTGATTGATTGATTGGTTGGTTTGTTTGTTTGTTTGTTTTTTATTTGTTTACTTACTGATGTATATTCACTGGGTATATAGAGCATACAGAGACTGACTGATCTGTCATTTCATTGGTAGACTCAATGGTCGACCAACTGATTAAAAAACCTTCGATCCGACAATGTGATCATGTGCCACATTTTTTGTACCTTCTAAAGTTTAATAGTGTTATTATTCTTATTCAATACAGACATAATTTTTTGTTATTTCAGGAAACGATGGAGCCTGCATTGAAAGAAAAGAAAGATTTCATTCAGTCATTGCTTTTATGGTTAGTTACTTTTCATTGACTAGGCCTCTTGTTGAGAATGAAATTTTCCAAATTTTTTGTTCAGTCTCTTTCTTCTGCGATATGTTTTAATGAGGAAAAAAGTTCTCTTTGCACCATTGGTGATGCATGAAATGTAGCTTTATATCGGAGCAAAATATGATTCCCAGTTGTAGTATTTTCAGTGCTCAATTCAATTTTATTCATAGGAATACACCCTAATACAAGGTTATCATTGAAAATGTGTATTCTGAAGGACCCAGGAGAAGCATAGCTTATCAAGCCTGGGCCGTTACCTGTTAACTAAAATGAGAATATAATACTAAAAATTTGAATGAAAATGGTAGCAGTACAATGTACCTGTTTCAAAATTTAACAGAGAGGCTAAGTTTATATAGGATAAACATTTGTGGGTTAATCTGAGTTAAGTTAGTAGTTGTTTATTATTCTTGGACAGAGGCTTAGACATTCTTACTTTAGCCAATATTTGCGAATGTTCAAGTTCGTTAACAAGCACTATCCTAATGAAAGACCCCACTGATTTTCCTCCGCAGCATCCTGAAACATGTGGCATCACAAAGCACGCTGATGAATGGTGTTGATCCAAATCAGACACCTGATAAAGATTTACAAGAGAAAGAAAAAGAAGCGATAAGAAAGTTGTCTGCTCTCATCAAGTCTTATGTAGATGGACAGACCAAGTTACAGGTGAGACATTGATGTATTTTTTATTCATATGTCAAGGGCAGTTTGCCTTTCATGAAAGCTAGCCTTCAAGGGGTTCTTGCATTTAGAATCTAGTTAAAACTTTAATTAGCAAAGATGATATGTAACTTGCAATATTTTTTCTATTAAAGTTCAACACTTTATAGACTATTTCTATATAGACAACACTTAAAAGACTATTTCTATTTCTATGGTTTCAACGCGTTTCACAGATCATTTGAAAAGGGGATTAGGATTATTAATTGGGCTGCCGCAGCAAGCCTTTGCTCTTTGTTTCGTAGACCCTTTCCTCCTTTGGGATAATGGGTCTACGCGTAGGCTAATTTAATGCCGTGTGCAGCATATTTAATGCCACTTTAATTTTCAGATCGAGGCAGTGTACAGTTTGCAGCAATTCTGCTTCTTTAGCAATTTCCCAAAAGGTGAGTTTGACATCAAATTTTCACCAGTTACATTTCATTTTAAGTATTTCTGTTGTTTATCATATTTTCTATTCCTGGGATATACCGGGTCAGTCAAAAAGTTAAAACGTTTGGTGGGCTGTGGAATAAAAACTATGTGGCCGATATTCAAAACTAAAACTGTCAGTCAAAAGCTAACTTAGATATGAAAGAAGTTAAAACGTTTGGTGGGCTATGGAATAAAAACTATGTGGCCGATATTCAAAACTAAAACTGTTAATCTGTCAGTCAAAAGCTAACTTAGATGTGAAAGAAGTTAAAACGTTTAGTTGGCTGTGGAATAAAATTATGTGGCCGATATTCAAAACTAAAATGTTAATCTGTCAGTCAAAAGCTAACTAATTCCTCATCTTAAGATACAGAAATTGGAAGAATGCTGGTAAGGGGTTTGTATGAGAAGGAGAATACCACGTTTGATTATGGTCCATGATTTACCTACCATTGCAATTCAAGTTATATTTCTGAAACAGAAAATCGTATTGAATATATACAGGGTGTCCCAAAAAAATTGTGCCCCGTTTACCTGAAGATTGCGACAAAACGGCAAAGGATTCTCGCAAAACTTTTGCATGATATTTCTCTTCAGATATTCAATTAAAGTTTGCTACCATTCCCATAAAAATCCGTTGAAAAATGATGGAGCTTTGACCTTCAGGAGACCAAATTTAACCAATGACTGAAACCAGCTGTCGGCCATTTTGTCTTACCATTTTGCAGCGATAAATGGTTCCATGGATAGAAAATGAAATAGCAGCCTCCAATGTCATAGCTCTCGTGAAAATTCCGATAATCCTCAGAGTTCCACTATTTCTGACCTCACAGAAAGTATTCTTACCTCACGTGAAGCTACTTATCACTGCAAAATAGTAAGACAAAATGGCTGACCGCTGGTTTCAGTCATCAGGCAAATTTGGTCTTTTGAAGGTCATAGCTCCATCATTTTTCAACTGATTTTTACAGGAATGGCAGCAAAATTTATTTGAACATCTGAAGAGCAACATCATATAAAAGTTTGGCAAGAATCTTTTGCCGTTTTGTCGTAATCTTCAGGCAAACGGGGCACAATTTTTTGGGACACCCTGTATATTTCACGAATCGGCTTGTTTTATGAAATAAAAAGGGGTTCTTTTTCTTAATAAATTGTTTGACATCGTGTCAATTTATCTGATTCATCTGATTCAATGAGGACTGGGTCTCAAGCGAACAGTTGGCCTAATACGTATATATTCCTTATTATTTTAGGGATGTTATTAAGGCTGTTTATAGCCTTTTACGATTTGGAAATAATCGAAGAAGATGCGTTTTTGAAATGGAAAGAAGACATCAATGATGGATACCCTGGAAAGGGAAAGGCTTTATTCCAGGTATTGACGTACACATATTTCTTATCAATTTTTGTACGATACTGCTTTCCTGTTCTCTCAATTTCTTCAATCATTTTTAAATGAAAATTGTGATGCATATTAGATGACCTTTGTGAGAAAACTTTATAAAATGTTATTAGAGGTAGAGTTTCGTGATGCAAGGATCCTTATGAAACAATCTGTTAAAAAGTGAAAAATTTGAACGAGTTATCTTATAGTGGTCGCAACATTGGCGTCAAGCAAGGTAAGGACGGGAGAAATATGAAACTATGAAGTTATTTAATCTTTCTCTTGCCTAAATTCCGCTTCCACAATCCTTGCCGAAATCTTTTGTCACCAACTAAGTTTCTCAGCATTTTTCGACAAAAATCACATTGCCTACTACTTCAGCTGAAATACTTCGTAAACCCCAAGTCAATGTTGTTTGTCGTGACTCAGGACACTTGCTGCATGAATTTTTCCGAGTTAGAGCAATCAGTAACATTGACCGGGGGGGGGGTAAAGGGGGGTTTGCTCTTCAGATCTGCTTTTTCCCGTTTTATGACAGGGGTTTTGGCGAAGGATTGTCGCTCATGCAGAGTTCAGAACAAGTCAGCGTTCCACGGTTGTGAGGCAGGTGTTGTTTCTTAAAGTCATAGTAGAGGAAGGTTGTTAAGTAACTGCCGAACCCGATATAATTGTTTCTCTTTTTGCCCCTAAATTGTTTCCATGTTTGCTTTCTTGCGAGTGTCTTATGCTTGTTTTCTTCTTCAGGTA
Source organism: Aurelia aurita complex sp. Pacific (assembly GCA_004194395.1). NCBI lineage: Eukaryota > Metazoa > Cnidaria > Scyphozoa > Semaeostomeae > Ulmaridae > Aurelia > Aurelia aurita complex sp. Pacific. The sequence continues at coordinate 116,674 of REGL01000137.1, read as the reverse complement.
AACACCTGGCTACAGTGGCTTGAGACAGCCGACGAGGAGGATGAATCAGATGACGAACAAGCCTGATCATTGTTATTATTATTATTATCATTATCAGCAATATTTACAAGAAAAAGGACTTCAATTTAAAAACAAGGAAAGACTTCAAAATTAAAGCAAGAAAAAGACTTAACAAAACAAAGCAAGAAAAAGACTCCAAAAATAAACTAAGAAAAAGACTTACAAAAAGATTTAAAACTTTCAAGAAAATAAAATCGACCGTACATGAAAGAGTATTGACACCAAATGTTGATTGGCTTGGAGATTCGACACGATTCTGCAAAATAGACCAATCATAATGCATGAAGCAAATCATAGTCAGAATTTTGAGCTTGAATTATTTGGAAAGCCTACATGTGATACAAACATTGAAATTTGCTTTGAGTGACGAAATCATTTCGCAAATGGTTCCTTTGCGCAACGCTATTTTCATGACTTGTTTCCCTCGAGCGCGTTTCTCCTCTGGACTATATGAAGCATGTTTGTTAGAATGCTGAATACAATAAACACCCTAGTATAAGAACCTAATTGATTAAGAGTCTACAGGATGAATTTGTCAAATTAGACCCCCATTTGATAAGAACCAGTCCTTTGCATTCAGTGTACAAGAACCCAAACTGACTTGCAAAAATGTTGGTTCTAAAACGCAGCTGTTACTGTAAATATTGAAAATCAAAATTCTCTCCCACAGAAAATGGTATTACTAAAGGCTGTAAGAACAGAAAATGGGCCTAAAATTTTGTTGTTGTTGTCATCTTTCTGCAATGTGATTGGCTCAATCTCGTGGATTCGTATCACTTTTACCAAGTCGGTTAACATTTGGTGGCTATGCTGTATTAAAGAAATGATCACGTTGAACGTGTGTTAGTTAGCACAATGCAAAGTGACCTGCAAGTTGCCGGACCGGATGCTCAGTAACTCGGTTTGATAACAAGTTACCGGAGTTGATCATTACCGTTTTAGCAGTGAAATTAGGTTTAGGATTTGTTGGTAAAAGATTTATGTAATGAGCTGTGTTTAGTTTTTGGGATAGAAACGGTTTGAAAAATGTATATTTGATGTGTGTTTCTCTTGAGTTGAGTCCTTTCTAGCCTGCGTGCAGACTCAACTATCCTAGGATCGTCGAGTCTGCAAGAAGGCTAGTCATTTCTTCATCCAGGAGCTCCTGAAAGAAGGAAAGCTATAAGTATCATGCACATTTTCTTTTTCACATGAGCAAAAATGATAAATATGAAATTGCATGTGTATTGCGTTAGAAAATGAATGTGGCTGACGATAATTTTCATAAAAAACAAACAGGGCGAATTTCTTTTTTTCATAGTCAAAGTTAACTGGAAAAATTTGTTGCAGATTGTTAGTGCTGTTTTTGATACAGAATGATCCCCGAATGATCAAATGTTGTGATGTGCCGATAGAATTTGATTCATAAATTTGGAAGGTACAAAAATACATGGTCAAAAACCTAACAATTTGTCAGGAAACTCGAAACATTGTTGCTTAGCTTAACTCAAAAATAGAATGTTGTTTATGTGTTTCGCGAAAAATTGTAATCGCAAAAAGGGGACGCTGCAGGGGCAATCCTCCTGCGTCGCGTCGATAGCCTCGTTTATTGTTTGTTGAGATGGAAAAGAGGTTTAGATTAGGCCAAAGCAAAGAGCTGTCAAGAAGGGTTTCTGGCTGGACACAGTTGGAGAAAACATCCGATTTTGGAAATGCTGGCCATTAGAGGAAAGAATTGTCTTCGTAAGTATATCCTCGTAGGTATGATGCGGGATTTGACACCAGGAAAGAGCATTATTTGTCATAGAAAATGTGAACAAACAGAGAAGGAATACATTAGTTTTTTTATCATTTACAAACTTACTACACGGCCTATCCCCCTAATATCAAACAAAATTATCTGGCCACACAAGTGGCAAAGCCCCACATATGACAGAAAGTGTGTCAGTGTCATTGCATAAGTTTCATGAAGAGGTGCTGCTTGACTCTAGCTAGTAGTATAGGTTGCAAGCACAATTTATGGAAAATGTCTGGCCTGCACATGGGAGATTTTCAATAGGCTAGACTAGAGCACTGTCGCCCCGAATGGGTCTAAGACCGTTTTTTGCCAAGATCGCATGCTCTTCTTTCGATGGAAATACAAAGCGCCTGGATTTGATATTTGTCAAAAACGTGATGAAAATGTTTGCTGACACCTTTCTTTACAATAGTCCTTGCATGTTTTTCATTAACCCTTTGCATGCTGAATTGTTTGCAGGTGATTGTACTGTGAGGCTGGATATTTACCGCAAGATCTCGAACGTCTCAATCAAAAATTTCAAACTCTTTTTTCACCAGGAAGAAGTTCTTTAATTCGAAATTAAAGTGTATGAAAACTGTTCAGAAATAATTTAAGTTTTCTTTTCTTGCCTCTATTTCACTGTAAAACATTTAATTTACCTTATTTAGTAGTAGAATGAGTGCTGAGTAGTTTGCGTTTTGTTTACGTCGGAGCTTTGGGCGATTGCCGACTTAGGCCATATTTTGACCTCGCTGCATCATTTAGAGGCTACCCACATCACCAGACAGAGGCTCAATCGAAAGGGGAGCTGTCACGCTATTGAAACATACCTTTTCCAGCGACATTGGATGAGAGGAAGATATTTTATCGCAAGAAGAAAACAGATTGAAAATATCGAAGAGTTCAACAAATATCAATGAAAAACTCGCGATTTAGTTGCAGAAGCTTCCATCACTAATAAATCAGTAAACTTCACTGTAAACCATGTTCATCTTTCGTTGGAAACAATGTCTCATTGCTTGAGGAACAGCTTAGTCCAGTTTTTGCCCAGATTCGCTCGCTGAAGAGATGAAAATACANAACGATTTCAACTTTGTTTTGTTTTTTATGCTAGGTCTTGATGTATATGTGCCTATAATATCAGAAGCAGCAGCTCAAAAGGTAACATTGTCTCTTCAAGGTATCAGTCCTTTGCTTTCATCTCCATGAATAAATCTTGGAACAAAGATTTTGAGGAATGCAAATGTTGACCTCCTCTATATTTTTTGTCATTCTGTGCTTTTTATCAATCTTTCAACAGCTCTTACGTTTTATTTCAGAGACACGCAAGCTCTCAAGATTTCCATCAAAAGAGAGGTCCTGGCGGCAGATCCTCATTCAATGGAGTTGTTGCGTCAGTTTTTGGTGCCACAGGATTCCTTGGCAGATATACCGTAAATAGAATATGTATGTTGAATTTAGTTTGGCTTTCCTTAACAAAATATTTTCACAAAAGATGCACTTGCAATTCTTTCATGACTTAACAAACATAAACTTGTAGAAGTCCTATGAAATTATAATGATTGATTGATTTAACAAAATATTTTCACAAAAGATACACTTGCAGTTCTTTCATGACTTAACAAATGAAAACTTGTGGAAATCCCATGAAGTTATAATGATTGATTGATTTAACAAAATATTTTAACAAAAGATACACTTGCAGTTCTTTCATGACTTAACAAACATAAACTTGTGGAAGTCCCATGAAGTTATAATGATTGATTGATTTAACAAAATATTTTAACAAAAGATACACTTGCAGTTCTTTCATGACTTAACAAATGAAAACTTGTAGAAGTCCCATGAAGTTATAATGATTGATTGATAATAGCAAAATATTTTAACAAAAGATACACTTGCAGTTCTTAACAAACAAACAAACAGACTTAACAAACAAAAACGTGTAAATGTCCCATGAAGTTATAATGATTGATACCATTACCATCAATTTATAAGAATCTTAGCAAACTAAGTTTTTTTACTCCTTCTTTTACAGCAAGATGTGGCAGTCAAATAATTGTACCATACAGATGCATGGAAGACTATCTGAGACATTTGAAACCAATGGGCGATCTTGGTCAAATTATGTTTAATGTAAGTTTAAGTAATGTCTCATCTATATACCATGCATAATTGGTTCAAAATTTTGATGTCCCAAATTTTTGCAAAAAGTGTATGAAATTCCATGAGAAAATTTCCAAACATTATTTCTCCAAAATCTTTTGTCCAAAATTTAAGTTGCTTGTGTTTAACATATGTTCTGTGAGATGCCTCAGTTGTAAGGCATGGTTGTTTTTTATTTACAAAAATGATAAATTGAATTTCAAATGGCAGATAGTTCAGGTAATGTTTTACAGGAGAACACTTCAAATTAAATCCCTCTAAGTTCAAATAAATGATGATCGTCTTTGTTATTGCATTCTGTTATTCATTTCTAGAATTTTGATTTAAAAGATGAAGCATCAATTGAGAAATGTGTGCAATTTTCAAATGTTGTTGTCAATCTTATTGGAAGAGAATTTGAAACCAGGTAACTCTTTACTTCAGTTTCTTCTCTTAGAAATTTTCTCAAAGATCTAAAGCTTGCTTCTTTATGACCGAAGATGGTGCCGAAGATTATGTCATTTCTTTTCATTAACCACATCCAAAAGTCCAGATTACCTTTTCAATGAGATACCCGAACAGCGCTCAGTTGAGTATATTTTAAGAAACCCGCGTTGTTATGAGCAAAATGTAGGTAGAACTATGCGCTTCTCCAGCTCTTATTTCCATAACACAATATGTGAGTGGAACCTGTTAGACAAAACTGTACAAGATTCTCCTTCTCTTGCAGTTTTCAAGAGCAAATTGCTTCGAATCATCAGACCCGAGAAAAACCCGGTTTATAGCATCTATGATATTTTGGGTATCAAGCTATTAACAAGGCTTCGAGTTAACTTTAGTCCTCTAAATGAACATAGATTTAGGCATAATTTTGACTGCTTGAGTCCAATTTGTATTTGTGGTACAGGAAAGGAAGATAATGAGCATTACCTCCTGCACTGCCCCCAGTTTACAGCTCAGCGCCAAGATCTCCTTGGTCAAGTCTCAGATGTCGGATATGATGTTGCTAGCATGAACTCAAAGGATCTTTGTCATTTGTTATTATATGGGAACCCAAATGAAAGCACCTTTGCAAACAGAATCATCATAGAAGCAACTATTTCTTTCATCAAAACTTCTGGACGGTTTAATTAAACTTTCTGGAAAAACAGCAGCCTAACCCTTTTTT
>REGL01000137.1:38581-84577 GCA_004194395.1 Aurelia aurita complex sp. Pacific | reverse complement strand
TAGCAATAACAGCTTACAACCAATTGAAACAAATTTTTGAGAGTAAAAAAGTCCAAACACCCACTAAGATGAGACTACTTAAGAGTCACATAGAGAGCATATTCTTGTATAATAGCGAGCTTTGGACCCTTACCAAAAAGCTTGAAAATACAATAAATGTCTTCCAGAGAAATCTCCTCCGCATGGTCCTCAATATCTAGTGGCCCAACAAAATATCAAACAAACAATTATACGAAAGATTGAAAATTGATGAATGGAGCTAAACAAAAAAGGGAAGAAGATTAAGTTGGTATGGACACCTCTTAAGACTGCCAGACAATACACCTGCAAAAACTGCATTAAGAGAAGCTCAGAGATATGTAAAGAAACCAAGGGGTGGACAAAAGTTAACATGGATAAAAATGATTGAAAAAGATCTTGAGACAGCAAGGGTGATGGTTGCAAAAGAAGATGGAACGATCTTTTTAGCGACTGATGAATATCTAGCAAATAATAGGCCGTTATGGCAGTCCGTAGTTAGCCGCGCTATGTTAAATTAAACGAAATGCGTATCATATAGATAGATAGATAGATAGATAGATAGATAGATAGATGTTTGCATGCGTATAGTCAGTCACCTTAAGATCTTGTAACGCGTTTCTTGAAACTTCCAACTTCCTAGATATTTTCTATTGGCTCTTAATCGTAGCCGGGGAAAGATCCAAAAGGAACGGAGAAGGCATCCGAGACAAAGCCTTCAGTCAAAAATGTTTCCAAATGTTTCCTCTATTCGTTTGGTTTCTCAAAATCCTTACATTACCCCTGCCTAATATTTGTTGCTCTAACAGTGACGTAATTCTCGTTCTTGATTCCTGTTAGAAGCTTCAAGCTATTCGTTTTAAGTTTGTTCGTACAGGTTGCTGGCAAGAGTCACTGTCATTTTACCAAACGTTTTAGGTTGTATCCCAACTGATCAAGTTTTGCTCAAATTTTGAGGAGGTCTGGTAAGGACTATTGAATCTTAATTCTTTAAAATTCAGTTTCCCAATTCCATGGAAAACAGTGAAAAGTTCAATAGCTCTTTTCCTCGAAAGATTTCATTCGTGAAAGAAGGATACGTTTTGTGGAAAGCGTACATTTGTACCAGACAACAAATTTAGTCAAAGCATTTTATTTCCAAGAATGCCCCATTGTCCTAACTGGTTTAGAGTTTTATAATTTTATCTGTGGCAAACACCTCATAGCATTATTTGGGTTTTGTGTGTGTCGCTTACCGATCAGACGTCAAGTCTATTTTTCGCTTCGAATCAGATCAGCTCACAACCACATAACTTATGCAAGAAAGATGCCAAAAGATGGACCAAACATTTTCTTCAATGAAAAATCAAGGCTCAATGCACTTTTATGCCAATGCTGTTTCCTGAAGGCTGAAGCTCTTTGGAATCTATCAATATGGAAAAGCACAAATATACTACTCCCCCAAATGATTTCTTTCAAGTGACAAACCCTTAAGAGGAGCTGGGCAGACCAAAGCAAGGCCTCGACTAGGCCATTCAAATAAGACGAGCAAAACCTTGGATTGGAGCTCGCTTCCAAATAATATTCGTGACATTGACGAGAGGGACACCTCCCAGAAACGACCCTGCCGGACATTAAAAATACTACAAGGGTGAAATTATGAAATTATTCATTTTTGACGGAGGATTATGATATCATGACGGGCAAAGGCAAAATTTCGGTTATCATCTGTGGTGGAAGTTGTATAATTTTCGACGGGGAAACAGCGGGGGAACAACAGACACAAGGCGGGGAAATGTTTCAACTAAAATTGAGCGGGAAACAAATTTTCTTGTCGGGCCATCCTTTTACCTGGCTTGTGAACGCCCTGGACTAGATAAGCTTTGCTTTTAGGTTGCAATACGACAGTTGCATGAAGTTTACTAAAATAGTTATATACGAGTGAAAAAAGATGATCGTTACAAGATTATTCCGTAAAATTCTTGTGACGCCAAGCAACGCATGGAGAAGAGAACAGACTGTGTCCTGTCGGCTCTTCGTTGCTGATTGTGGTGAAAAAGTGTGAGATAAATAATGTGGCAAAAAGGACCACAACATCACATGAAAACAAAGATGACTACTGTATGATGTTGATGCTACTGTTCCTAAGTAATGTATCGAAATTATTCTTGATATAGTATAGCAGTCTTTCTTTGTTCTCGCTTAGTTTTCCAGAAGTAAAATTCTGTAATTTCAGCAAGAAAAGGGGTACATAGTTTTTGTACCATTCCTTGAATGAACCCAAGAAGTGCGGGTCATTTTCAAAGATGTTTTTGATATCATTCACTTCTTCCGCCATACTCTATATAAATGAACATGGATCTTTTTGCAGGCCATTTCTGGCCCCTGTTGCAGACATTTTTTTGTTACTTCATTTTGACCAAGTTGATATACTGTATGCACTCAGCATTTGCCACCATTTACCACCGGGTTACCACCATTTAGAAGAGTAAAGGATATCTAAAACCATGTTTATATGGTACCGGAACAGTGTTGATCTCTCTTACAAAATTGTTGCGGTTCAAGAGCATACATAACACTGCTCCAGAAAGAAATAAAGTGTTACGGATTACCAAGGTGAGGCCGATCGAAAGTTGTTCGAAAGCCTACAGATCGAAAATCGACAGTCTACAGATCGAAAATCGAAAATCTAAAGTCTACAGATCGAAAGTTGTAGCGGCACGGTCTGAACGGGGTCTAAATGTTAAAGTGGCAATATCCGTGCTGCTGTAAGATTGCATCCAGATGTACACTTACCTCACATAAGTATTGCACCACCTTACCCAAAATGGCGCCCAAAAACTGTCTTTCAGCCCAATCTAAAAAATTTGCATAACAAAAGCAGCAGCATTTAAGGGTTTCTCTACTGGGTGTTTTGGCAGGAAAATAATTGTTAATTCGTATGCTTTTCATTCATTAATAAATGAAACGTTGGTTTGTTGGTTTCTTTGACAAATTAGCAAAAACGTTTGGACAACACTGAACAAGATTTTGGCAGCATAACTGGAGGAGTAGGCCAAAACAAAATGAGAAACGGATNTTCTTGATTTACTTGATCAAAAAATTCGTTTTCACCAACAACGTCACTCATTCCTTCGCAAGTTCCCACGTCTGACTGACCGATAGACGAGACAAAGTTTGTAAATCTTTCCATGGCCTCTTTTCAGATCTGTGATGTGAGCTGTGATGTGTCTAGCAAACTTGTCGAGTGCAGGCTGCCTTTGTGATCACACTCTGTCTCCTGTCTTGCTGTGTGAAACAGTTTTCGTTCCCCTGTTTGCTGATTCTGATGACACACAGCGCTGTTTGACACACTGGCTAACGAGGAAACAAGACCTCTCGTCAGCAAAGGGGTGCAGGATGATACCCTTTCAAAGGTCACGCATGAAGGGGTACGAGTTTATGTTCTCGTTCTTCCTGTTGGCTGATTTTGATGGCGATCAGGACACAAGGTGCTGCTGGGCTAATTTTGACTGGCTGACGAGGAAGCAAGCCTTGGGCCACCTCTCATCAGCAAAGGGGTGCAGGATGATACCCTTTCAAAGGTCACATATGAAGGGGCACTGGTATTTGTTCTGGTTAGCTCTGTTCGCTGATTTTGATGACAAGAAGGGCACTAAGTGCTGTTTGACTCGGTTTGACATTCTGACTGACGAACAACCAAGATCTTGGGGCACCTCTTATCAGCAAAGGGGTGCAGTTGTTGTTGTTGTTGTCAAGTTATTTGATTCGAAAATTGATACTCTAACTTCTTAAATATTCACTACGAGAAACTACTGTAATTCGAATATTTACAATGAACTAAATTACAAACTAAAGTAAACAAATCTAGGATGATACCATCATGAAGGGGGCACGCGTTTTTGCAGTGAAGTTTGTGCTTGATGATAATTTTCATTCAACAGGCCCACAGGGAACAATTTTTATCTTTCAACACTTATTTTCTGGTTTCCCTGTGGAAAAACCGGAAGCTTTATTGATCACGTTACCGATGACGTAAATTAGGCCACGTTTGGTTTTATTCCATTCGTTCCCATAATGCATTGTTTTGTGATTCTAGGCCATTGATCATTTGGAAAAGAAAAGCTGACTCCAAGCTGTGGCAAGAAAAGGCAGCGAAGATGGCTTCTAATACAACCAGAGGGATACTTGTACTCTTTCTATGTTTATGTTATGTTAGTTTCTTATTAACCAAGCCAATTAAGAAGGAAACAGAGCCACCGAAGGAAAATGACCCGAAGAAACAAGAGGAAGCAGAGTATCTCAGATATTTAGGCCAGGTCAGTATGAATGACTTCCGATATTCTGGATATTGAGCACCATTTTGCTGAAGAAGGTCTTCAGAAGTTTCAACGTCTAGATATCTTTAAAGTTTTAACCCCGATATTATTTGACAGAAAACTCGATTTGAGATATCTTGTTTCATACGGTACATCCTTCCTATATGTTGTGATCTATATAAAACTTTTAGGCTTAACAATCAACGCCCTTAATTTTCTTTGCTTGATAACGGGCTATGCTGAATATTCGTGCTTGATGCAGTTCGCATCAAAGTGCTTATATTTTACTTGATTTATTCGTTTATCTTTGTACAATTCTACTACAACAAGGCAACAGAAAGGTTTTTGATCCCAAAAAGTTGATAAGAATTCATTTGATTCATTCCAATGTAAAAGAGTTTAATTCCATCACTGGAAAAATATCTTCCAAATTTGTTTGTGATTAATTTTCCTCTTTTGTCGAAACTAATTAACAATAGGTTTCAGAGTTTTGTGGGCAGAGACTCTCTTGTTATTGGTAAGATGGGAAAGAGGAAAAAACTAAATTACATAAAGAAGTGGAAGCAAATTGTATCAGGCTTAAGAAATGAACTTCAGGGAGGGATCACCAAGTTCTTCAAAAGTGCATTGGCTAAAGACCAGTTTCTAGTCAGTGGAATGTTTGTAGTGGACGGAAATTGTTTTGTTACAAGAGAAAATGTCACTCTGTAATTGAATGGAAATTTTGGGTTGAATGGCATTTTATTGTGTAAAATTCTGCCCGCGCGGAAAATTTCACTGATTGGAAACTGGTCTTTACTTTAGAGGTATTTTTAGCCCTTGAAACTTGATAAGAACCATCAATGAAATACCTAAAGATTTTACAAAGAGGGCAGGGGCTTTCACCCCTCTCCCCCCCCACTCAGTATGGATCCACTGCCCATGTAAACTTTTCTGTTGATCATGCTATGCCAGCATGGAAACTCAAAAGAATCCTGGTATTTTAACAATAGGCAGACAACAAATTTTTCTCTGTCCGAAGCAAACATTCCAAAATTAATATCTATTGTGGTAAATGACAGGAATTGTGCTTTGTAGGTGCTGCTTTTAAATTTGTCACAAAAATTTTGTCAAAGATCAACCCATTCTTAAGAATTGTTTTCCAATAAATAATTTCTCTACTTCAAAGGTTGTGGAAGTTTTAGAAGAAGATGAAGATTTCAAAAAGAAACTGCACAATGCAAGTGAAGAAGACATTCGTCAAGGAACAATCGCAGACCACGTTGATCTCCTTTCTCACAAAGTTAGAACAAAACTTGATGAACTAAAAAGGATGGAGATTGAATATCAAAAGAGGCTGAAAAGGCAAGAAAGAGATCATTTAAATGGAATTAATGAGAGAAACTTCTGGAGTCCAATGTTTGATGAAAATAAAGATACGTTTGAAGTTGATGATCTGAGGAAGTTATTGCATAAGGTATTTGATCATTTTTGGAATAAATTTCTTTTCAAGATAGATGATCATTTTGTAACCTTGAACAAACTAACTAACTTGAATTTTTTAACCTTGAAAAAATATATAAAGTACATATACCATTGCTTTTGTCACATTAGCGTGCAATTGTTTTGGGATATATTTTTATAAAGGCAATTTTAGACAAGGGCATGACAGGGGACTTGACCAACCCTGTTTTCTGAAGGTGTTATTTATTTATTTACAAGTAAAAACAGTATAAAAAAGGCTCAGTATACTATTCAGGACATAATTCCATATAAGAAGTCCACGCCACGTTTTCAAGGATGGTGACATTCGACATTTGTGAGATGCGTTGCATTCAAATGACGAATCTTTTACAATTCTACAGGAACTTGATTAAAAAACGCAATGGATTTTGGTAAAAAATTCCTTGCTGCCATCTCTAGCGCAATTGTCTATTGAATTTTTCATCAATGCATCTAGTTTTTTATTTCTCCTTGTATTCTTTTCAAAAACAAATTTTGCACAATGGGATGCTAAACAGCTGCAGAAGGTCAAATTTGAAAAGAAAGAAAACCATCACAGAAAATTGTTTTATTACAAGGTGTTCAAACACATGCTTTGAGAAATGTGGATTTCGTTCAGATTACAAATGCTTTTGTTTGGCAGTTGTTTGTCGTGGATCAAAGAAGATTGTGCAATATTTGAATAAGGGTTTAAGAAGGGGAGGATGTGTTTTTACAATGTTACAAGCATCAATGTATACAGTAAGAACCCGCAAAATAGAAACCTGTTTTTTCAAAACAGCCTTTTTAGTTTCTTTTTAAAAGGTCATTAATCTGGAAACAGGTTGAAAGGTTTCTTGTCACATTGTTAAGAAACCTTCAGTGATTTCAACTTAAATATTTAAACAAACCCAGAGCAAATTCTAGCAAACGGTATGTTCTTGTTACCTCTAAAATTACTCAACCACATCATACATACCAAGTATACAGATAGAGATGCTTTGGATAAAAGCTCTAAAAAATGTTTGGCACCTGATCTTAGCAAAGATCATTAAATTTGAATTTATTTGGGTTCCTCCTATAAGAAACCTCCTTAAAATCAGGCTGAGAAGTTTCTTATATGAAGGCACCATTTCTCAAAAAAATCAGCCTGAGGTTTCTTATAAAGTGGTTTCTATTTTGCGGGTTCTTACTGTAGTACAGGCCTTGAACACATTAACATGGCAAGGATTTCAAGAATTTTTAAGAATGATTTAAGAAATTTCAAAGATTTCTTCACATAAACAATATGAATTCTTGAGCCATATGAAATACCGTAAAGAATGCAGCTTGGCTTAACAAAATGATGGACTACAACAAGACAACTTGTTCCATCTGATTTTTTTAAAAAGTATACCCCTTCCAGTAGACTGATTACGATGAGTCCCAGTAATCGCTATCCAAAATGAGACTATTACGCCAGACCGAGACCGCTCTTACTGGGACTCATAATATTACGGCAATATTTTTGGACTGACTTTTTTTCACTTTTGAACGCCCTTGGGAACGAGGCTGCTATACACAGTCATGTACAAAGTATACAACCAAATACAACGCCATTAGAATCTCTGCAAATTCGATTGATTGATGTTGACCAACGGAAACTCGAAGCTCAAAGCAGAGTTTCAAGGAGCTTGGCCGGACAGAACAAAGTCTTATGAACAACAATACCATGAAAACAGTTGGCGACAATATCAAATTTTGTACGTAGGTACTATTTTGTTGCTTTTGCTAAGCATTAACTGATTTATTGTGAAGTTTTTACAGTAAACTACAAATGTTTGTGCTTTTCTGCGCCTAGGCCCTTATCGAAACGAGGCAGGCATAGTCATTTCAAAATAATGGCGTTTGATTATGAGTCGTAGTTAGGAGCGTCCGGCAGTATTTCAATAGCGATAACTATGACCATATCATCAGTCTACCCTTCCAGCATAGCAAAATCATTTTCCCTCAAAATATTTTACAAATATTTTTCCGTTGATGTAACAAAATGAGTGATCTCAGGCCAACTAACTTCAAAGCTGGGTTGTTCAAACCATGATTAGGGCTAATCTTAGATTAAAAGTTTAATTCTATAGTCATTTACATAGCCCTTATTCCAGTATTAGCCTAATACCAGCTTTGAACAACGCAACCCAGAGCTTTAGGGTAGGATAGAAGCTGGACCTTTTTGGTTGATTTGAGATCCAACTTTCTCAACAATCTGCAGTAGGAATAATGGTTAGTAATTCTTACTTAATATTTCATTTGGAGGGTTGCCCTTTTGGAGCTGATGTTCAAATGCTCTCTAACTAAAGATAGAATTACAATTTCTATCACATAACTATAAACAACAAGTTTTGTAAAGAATTTTTGAAGTTATAGAAATTTGCTGGCCATTTCACGTTTCTTTTATCAGAAATGATGAATTTCATGAAAATCATCTGATAAAGCAAATGTAAAGTTTTCTACATTTGCAAAATCCTGAAATAGGTGTTTATATTTTTCAGCATAACATCATGATGGAGGAACAAGATAAAACAAGAAAGAAAGACTTTCATCAGTATGAATTAGAAAAAGAGCACAAAAGGAGGGAGGATTTGAGAAAATTAGATGAAGCAGAGAGAAAAAAGAAGGAAGCTGAACATGAAGAAGAAATGAAGAAGTTAAGAAAACATGAAAAAATGCATGAACCTGTAAGTTATATTTTACATTAATTTTTATGAGCAATCAAACATATACATTTTGACTGTTTTAAAATATTCTTTTAAAGTTTTTTTACACCTTTGAAGAGTATGACTGTCTGTCGTAACATGTGCATAAAAAACTGTCCACTTGTGACAGGTTACAATAAAGTGTACATTGGACCAATTTTGAGGATTTAGGAACTAATCTTTAGCTAAAATCCAATTTGATCCAATGACTTTTTGTAAAATACTTTTGTCCTCTATTTGTTGAGCTTTTAAAAAGTTTCTTCACATCTTTTTCCTTGAAAACAATGAAAACGTCAAAAAAATGGTGATCAAATTTTGGAAAGACTGGAATTTTGGAATGACCGAACAAAAAGAGAACTTTTTCGACGTAATTTGGGGGATTTGGAAATTGATGGGTGTGATCTGCCTGCTGTTGAGTCTTTAGAAAATTTGATCCTCATCTTTTTTATCGTTTTTGTTGTTTTTAATACTAAAAATTTTAAGAAACTCACTCGTATCTTAAGAAAAAGAAGAATAAGAAAATTAAAAAAAGTCCTAGGTTCTAATTCAGGCTTTTTGCCAAATATTGAGTCATATATCTTTTAAATTGGTGCAGAGTATGATATATCACAACCTTTCAAAAGTGGACACTTTTATTGGCGCACCTGAGATGGCACTCAAGGTGAGTTTTGTGCTTTTATTCATGCAGTGCTTGCCTTGACTTTAGGGATCCAAAGCTGAATTAGAAGAAGTCTGGAAGGAAGAAGATGGACTAGATCCTGAAAGTTTTGACCCAAAGACATTCTTCAAACTCCATGGTAAGTCCACTTTTAACTTTGCAAAAGAAGTAATGCCATTATTAGTAAAGAAAATATTTTTAAACAATTTTCATTGTCCGTTACTCTGTCTAACCAGAAAGTTCCATACCACAGGAAGATATTTGGCATGACTCATAGAACTCATGAAGATAAGAAATCTTGAACTAGTACAATGCTAAGCACCTTTTTCTGCTATCTTTGGTCAGAAATACAGTAAGGTTCAATTGTCAGTTAACATAATTTTTATTCTTAACAATTCGCTCAAAGTGGTAAGGATTTACCTGACTTTTCCCAAATGATATTCAGGTATTCAGAAGATATTTGTAAGTATTGTTCATCATCATTTGTAAATGGGAAAATCATTTTTGTTGTTCTGTTCAGATTTTAATGAAATTTGGGTAATTTTTGTTGACTTGGTTTATGAAAAATGTTCTTCCTGTATTGTATGTCTTGGATGTTGCATGAGAGTATAAAGTAGGTTTCGTCTTCAATTATGTTGGGGCACAATTTACAGAATCTTTCTTCTCTTATAATGGGAGGCTTATTCAGCAAATTTAGGGAGAGAATTTATCCATGCCATATTCAGGATGTTGTTTCAGATGGTTTTTGCAAATTTTTTGTTCTTTAGATAAGAATGGCGATGGTTATTTGGACTCGTATGAAATTCAAACATTCTTCCTTGGTGATGTAAGTAGTTTAAGAAAAAATTAAAAATTAGGACAAGGAGTAAAAATATTTTATTCTTTAGATAAGAATGGCGATGGATATTTGGACACTTATGAACTAGAGACATTCTTCCTTGATGACGTAAGTCTTTACTTACTACATTTAGCATCAACAAAACTAAACTTGCATACAGCATCAACAAAACTAAACTTGCATACAGCATCAACAAAACTAAACTTGCATACAGCATCAACAAAACCAAACTTGCATACAGCGTCAACAAAACTAAGCTTGCATACAGCGTCAACAAAATTAAGCTTGCATACAGCGTCAACAAAACTAAACTTGCATACAGCGTCAACAAAACTAAACTTGCATACAGCGTCAACAAAACTAAACTTGCATGCAGCGTCAACAAAACTAAACTTGCATACAGCGTCAACAAAACTAAACTTGCATACAGCGTCAACAAAACTAAACTTGCATAATGATTACTGGAATGTTTACAAATCAGCAAAATTGATACAACAAATATTTCTAATCAAACTCTTCTAGTCTGTCAGCTGTCACATGAAACCATCCGCGAATAGAAACAGTTGAGTGTCCTGCTTGGTAATTTTGCGTTATCGCAAATCTTATGTGGCATCTAATTTGAGACGAACTTTAGTGTTGTATAGACCTTTGTATTTGTTTGAAATGCAGACCAATTTTCGAGATTCTAAATTCCAAGTACTGTTCATTTGTTTCACGTGATGCAGTGGTCCCAGGCAACTTCGGAGTAGCTCTGGAGAAATGTAGAAACGAATGAAAACGGAAAAGTGGAATGATAAAAATTTGAAAAGGGGTCAGAAAGGTTTAATGAACATGAATCAAACAGAAAATGAGTTCAATAAAATTGGCAAATATATAAACAGATTCGGTTGCTTAATTCTCGTATGATAAAAGTATTTTTAGAGAATGTGTAAACTCACAGTGAAGGCGAATATCAGTTCTCTCCCATCGAGCAGAAATTTAGTCCAAAATTCGAAATCAACATTTTTTTAAGTTACTCAATGCTTTGCACAACAAGTGATACCTTGAAAGTAATTTACGATATCGCTATTTTGTGTTTAATTTTTTGCTGAACTCTCTGCAGCCTAGTTATCTTGAGAAGTCGATCCTGTTAGATATCCTAGTTGATTTGAACACTCTTCATTCATTGAAGAAAATGAAACCCCAGCTCAATGAAGAGGTCGAATTTTCATTAGGTTCAACTGTACTGTGTAAAAATCAGACCAAAGAACGTCAATCTAGGGTTTGTCTGTAAAAATGATAGAGGAAAGGGCTGCAATGGTACAAATTGTACAGTTTTAGATTTACAACAACAGCGGCCTCAAGAGAACAAATGCTTATTTTTCAGGTGGACAAAGTTTACAACGAAAGCGATCCTAACGTAGACCCAAGAGAACGACAAGAAGAACTTGAAAGAATGAGAGAGCATGTTATGAAACAGGTCAGTACATTTTTAGATACCGGGTGTCCCAAAAAAAGTCCCCACTTTCGAAAATTCGTAGCACCGCAAGTACTTTGTGGATTTGAATGATTCAGATTCTAGTTGAAAGCCAAAAGATAGAAGTATTTTTGTGATTTTTCTCGCCTTCTTACGAGCACTGGACAAATTGGTAAATTCAAGTTTACAAAAACTTGATGGTTGCAAATTGACTGAAAAGGGCCTAAAACACTTCATCAAATCGTTAGGACTCTCCTCACACAGAACAATACGCACATGCGTTTCACCTATCCCAAGAGCTATAAGACTTATATTTTCAAACAGCTACTAACGATTTTCAATGTCATTGTAATAGATGTGCAGACGATATCTCTCACCCATGAGAATTGCTTTTCCTCTTTTGTTCCGAGCGAGGAGTCCTTTATGATTTGATGAAGAATTTTAGGCCCTTTTCAGTCATTTTGCAACCATCAAGTTTTTTTTAACTTGAATTTACCAATTTTTTCAGTGCTCGTAAGAAGGCGAGAAAAATCACAAAAATACTTCTATTGTTTGACTGTCAAGCAAATATTGATTCATTCCAATCCATTCAGTACTTTTGATGCTATGAATTTTCAAAAATGGGAACTTTTTTCTGGCTTACCTGGTATATTTGTTTTGTTTCAAATATTTCGCATTTTGAGAAAGCTCAAAGGGTTTTTTGATGAAGATTATTATGTTTTTGTACAACTTTAGACTTTGTAGACCTATAGAACATAACATTTCTCTGTGCTGGCGGCGAGAAAGGCACTATTTTTCGGCAATTATTTAGAAAACGTTGAACGAAGCAGAGACGTAGGAACCAAGGGGAGGGACACTGGAGCACTTGCCTCCAAGATTTTGCTACAAACGAAAACTGATAAATGATAAATTGAAAACTGATTTTCCTGAATATATCCATGTATGTAAACTGACTGTTTCATTTCTTTGTTTAGATGGACAAGGATAATGATGGCCTAGTTTCAGCAGAAGAATTCATGAAATCAACAAATGAACCGGAATTTGAGAAAGATAATGAATGGAAACCAGTTGTTGACGAAGATGAATATAGTGAGGATGAATTAAAAGATTATGAAAAGCAACTTGAGGATGAAGCTAAAAGGAATGGAGAGGTAAATTATTACGATTATTTCTCGAAACATTNAAACAAAAGCAACTGTGCTATTGTATTACAAAATCTGCCCTTGTTACCTTCAGCATCAACAAAACCAAGCTTGCATACTGTACAGCGTCAACAAAACTAAACTTGCACAATGATTACTGGAATGTTTACAAATCAGCAAAATTGATATGAAAAATATTGCTAATCAGACTAACGACATCTTCTAAAGTCTGTCAGCTGTCACGTGAAACCATCCGTGAATAGAAACAGATAAGTGTCCTGCTTGGTAATTTTGCGTTACAGTATCGCAAATCTTACGTGACATCTAATTTGAGACAAACTTTAGTGTTGTATAGACCTTTGTGTTTGTTTGAAATGAAGACCGATTTTCGAGATTCTAAATTCCAAGTACTGTTAATTTGTTTCACGTGATACAGTGGTCCCAGACAACTTCGGAGTAACTCTGGAGAAATGCAGAAACGAATGAAAAAGGAAAAGTGGAGTGATAGAAATTTGAAAAGGGGTCTGAAAGGTTTAATGAACATGAATCAAACAGAAATGAGTTATTGTTCAATGAAATTGGCAAATATATGAACAGATTCGGTTGGTGAATTCTTGTATGATAAAAGTATTTTTAGAGAATTTTTAAACTCACACTGAAGGCGAATATCAGTTCTCTCCCATCGAGCAGAAATTTAGTCCAAAATTTGAAATCAACATTTTGTAAGTTACAAGAATCAATGTTTTTTACAACAATTGATACCTTGAAAATAGTTTACGATATCATTATACTGAGTAATTTTTTGCTAAACTTGAGAACTCAAGCCTATTAGATTTCCTTGTTAATTTGACAGTTTTCATTCGTTGAAGAAAATGAAACCCCAGCTCAATGAAGAGGTCAAATTCTCATTACGTTCAACTGTATTGTGTAAAAATCAGATCAAAGAACGTCAAGCTAGGGTTTGTCTTTAAAAATGATAGAGGAAGGGGTCAAAATGTAGAAAGGGTATTGTTGTATCAAGGGCAGATTTTGTAATACAATAGCATCAGTTGCTGTTGATTGACACCTCAGTTCTCAATTCAGTTAGCGACTGCAGAAAAGGGAAATTCGCGAGGCAAAACTGTAGATTTACCCTTCTTCTTTCGTTATAAGCACATAACTTCTCTTAAAACCTGCGTTTTGCGTGCACAAGGTGAGAGTTTGCCCTGCTGGTTTCAGGGCAACTTTTGCGGCGTTGTTTGTTTTGAAGTACTGGTTGAGAGAATTTCCTTTGTCTGCGATCGCTAATCGCTTTGAATTGGGGTGTCAATCAAACGCAACCGTTGCTATTGTATTACAAAATCTGTTCTTGTTTACTGTTGTAGATTTACAACAACAGCGCCTCAAGAGAATAAATCATTATTTTGCAGGTGGACAAAGTTTACAACGAAAGCGATCCTAACGTAGACCCAAGAGAACGACAAGAAGAACTTGAAAGAATGAGAGAGCATGTTATGAAACAGGTAAGTAAATTTTTAGATACCGGGTGTCCCAAAAAAAGTTCCTACTTTCGAAAATTCGTAGCACCGCAAGTACTTTGTGGATTTGAATGATTAAGATTCTAGTTGAAAGCCAAAAGATTGAAGTAGTTTTGTGATTTTTCTCGCCTTCTTACGAGCACTGAAAAATTGGTATATTCAAGTTTACAAAAACTTGATGGTTGCAAATTGACTGAAAAGGGCCTAAAACACTTCATCAAATCGTTAGGACTCTCCTCACACAGAACAATACGCACATGCGTTTCACGTATCCCAAGAGTTATAAGACATATATTTTCAAACAGCTACTAACGATTTTCAATGTCATTGTAATAGATGTGCAGACAATATCTCTCACCCATGAGAATTGCTTTTCCTCTTTTGTTCCGAGCGAGGAGTCCTTTATGATTTGATGAAGAATTTTAGGCCCTTTTCAGTTATTTTGCAACCATCAAATTTTTTTTAACTTGAAGAAGGCGAGAAAGATCACAAAAATACTTCAATCTTTTGGCTGTCAAGCAAATATTGATTCATTCCAATCCATCCAGTACTCTTGATGCTATGAATTTTCAAAAATGGGAACTTTTTTCTGGCTCACCCGGTATATTTGTTTTGTTTCAAATATTTCGCATTTTGAGAAAGCTCAAAGGGTTTTTTGATGAAGATTATTATGTTTTTGTACAACTTTAGACTCAGTAGACTTATAGAACATAACATGTTTCTGGTGCTGGCAGCGAAAAAGGCACTATGTTTCGGTAATTATTTAGAAAACGTTGAACGAAGCAGAGACGTAGGAACCAAGGGGAGGGACACTGGAGCACTTGCCTCCAAGATTTTGCTATAAACGAAAACTGATAAATGGTAAATTGGAAACTGATTTTCCTAAATATACACGTATGTAAACTGACTGTTTCATTTCTTTGTTTAGATGGACAAGGATAATGATGGCCTAGTTTCCGCAGAAGAATTCATGAAATCAACAAATGAACCGGAATTTGAGAAAGATAATGAATGGAAACCAGTTGTTGACGAAGATGAATATAGTGAGGATGAATTAAAAGATTATGAAAAACAACTTGAGGATGAAGCTAAAAGGAATGGAGNTGAACGAAGCAGAGACGTAGGAACCAAGGGGAGGGACACTGGAGCACTTGCCTCCAAGATTTTGCTATAAACGAAAACTGATAAATGGTAAATTGGAAACTGATTTTCCTAAATATACACGTATGTAAACTGACTGTTTCATTTCTTTGTTTAGATGGACAAGGATAATGATGGCCTAGTTTCCGCAGAAGAATTCATGAAATCAACAAATGAACCGGAATTTGAGAAAGATAATGAATGGAAACCAGTTGTTGACGAAGATGAATATAGTGAGGATGAATTAAAAGATTATGAAAAACAACTTGAGGATGAAGCTAAAAGGAATGGAGAGGTAAACTATTACGATTATTTCTCGAAACATTTTTCTTGAGGAATGAGATTCATTTTCTGGGGGAAAAGCCTGTGCGTGTTACGTGATGTACATCTGTTCGCGTTTTATTTGTTTTCCCATTCCAATTAAAATGTGACGTTTGCGATGTCCTATCGTTATAAGAACCAATTTGCTTTGTGAGTCAAATTAAGGCTTTGTTTGAAGATAACTTTATGAAGCTTTTTTGAGTGGTAAATACTTTAGAAAAAGCAATCAAGGCGAATGATAAAAGAAGTCTGGAGGTATATTCAGTATTTACTTATTAAAGGTCATTTTCTGAAAGCCCACGATAGTAGCATAGGTTCCAAATTTTTAACTCAGTGTAAAAAGATGGGTGTTAAACTCTATGACCTTTTTTCTTTTGATTGAATGTCTTGAAAGAATCTTTAGCTACTTGTCTATAATTCTACCATTGGACTTTTCAGAAATCTTGAATTTTATCAACATTACAGCGTATTTTATAATTCAGCTCATTTGAGGATGCGACGTCATCGAATTTTTAAATCTTAAACCAGAAGAGTGACAGACTTTTACTTGATACTGTACTGTAGACATTAACAAACTACGTTTTTCTTCAAAATCATTTCATGTTCCATCAAAGAGTTTAGAAATTACGATGGATATAAGTTGTTTTCCATAGTTTTCTTGAATTCTTAGAAAAAGAGAAAACACTCTAATTCTGAAGATATTGAAGATATCAGAAAGCTCCACGGTAGAATTATAGCGAAATTAAGTTTCTTTGAAGCCATTCAGTTAAAAGAAATTGGTCTTAAAATTTTACACCAACCTTTTTAAAGATTTGCTTACGATAGTACAGGAAAATAATTGGAATTCGCGACCAGTTTCAGCAGACCTTGTTTGGAAGGGGTTTTACTCAAGCATGAAATAACGCAGTGGTGGCTGGCAGCAGTACAGTAAGAACCCGCAAAACAGAAACCACTTCATAAGAAACCTCAGGCCGATTTTTTTGAGAAATGGTGCCCTCATATAAGAAACTTCTCAGCCTGATTTTAGAAAGGTTTCTTATAGAAGGACCCCAAATAAATTCATATTTGATAATCTTTGTTAAACTCGGGTGCCCAGCATTTTTAGAGATTTCATGCAAAGGCATCTCCATCCATAACAAATTTGGCATGTATGCTTTGGTTGAGTAAATTTAGAGAAAATGCTAGGTAACGAGAACATACTGTCAGATAGTGTTTGCTCTGGGTTTTCATGAAAGATTAAGCTGAAATCAATACAGGTTTCTTAACCATGCGATAAGAAACCTGTCAGCCTGTTTCAAGATTAATGACCTTTTAGTAAGAAGCTACTAAACAGGCTGTTTTGAAAAAAACTGGTTCCTATTTTGAGGGTTCTTACTGTACTAGCGGTACCAGTCTAGTACCACTTTATTTTGAAAGCTTCAAATTTATTTCAATGGTTTTATTTTCTAATCTTTCAAAAATGCAAACAAATTGAATTGACCACGAAAACACACAGAAGGAAGAACGGCAGAGCTGAATATGATGATTTTCTGCTCATTAGTAACGACTTCTTTTTGCATTCTAGAACAATGATGGTGAACCAGAGCATCATGGAGAGCCTGAGGAGCACCATGAAAATGACCCTAAGGAGGAGCATCATGAGCCACCCCAAGAACATCATGAACAGAAAGAAGAACACCATGAACAACCACAACAACATGAACAACAACAGCAGCAACACCATGAACAACCAAAAGAACACCATGAGCAACCAAAAGAACAAGCACAACAACATCACGAACAGCCAAAGCAAGAACAACAACATGAACAAGCACAACAACAACAACACCATGAACAGAAACCAGCCGAGCAGCAACAACAGCCTCATTAAGCAACATTCTACCTGACACTGTCGAATTCACAAATATGTAAAGATTCTTCGTATCTTTAAACTTTCTCCTTCTCCCTAAATTTTCTTTCGACATCCTTAAATCTATATACCTTGTGAAAAGGAAATGCTTTGGTTCTCGAATATCCAAATAGCATTTCAAAATTGGATGATTTCCAGACCTCAAAATAACCACCAAGGAAAACTTGGAGGAAAGCATAATTTGCTATCACGTTTGGAATTCTGATCCATACAGAGAGGGAAATAATCTTATTCAAAGTAATGACGAACGTAATATCCACAGCATTGTCATTATGGTTATAGCTTT
The DNA here is from genome assembly GCA_004194395.1 of Aurelia aurita complex sp. Pacific. Taxonomy (NCBI): domain Eukaryota; kingdom Metazoa; phylum Cnidaria; class Scyphozoa; order Semaeostomeae; family Ulmaridae; genus Aurelia; species Aurelia aurita complex sp. Pacific. The sequence goes on along the minus strand of REGL01000137.1, from coordinate 66,801 downwards.
GTTTCTGTGACAGATTTAATAAGCTTGTTATCACTGTTTCCCTTCACGTTTTATCTCTTTTAATTTTTTAGGTTCAGAGATTTAGGGGATAATATTCTCGATCAGTTAGAGTTTTTGAACTTGTGGCTGATTAAGAAACTGTTTGAAAAAGTTCTTTAGATTAAAGAAAAAGTCATTTAGATTAAACGACACCCTGTGGACTTAAATCGAAAGGATACAACTTTCTTTACGTAGGCTAATAATGGAGATCGTTATTGAGGGCCTAAACCTTCCGCAGTTATCTATAGTCGCACTTCTATCGTTATATCCAGTCCACACTTTGACAATGGCTTAGTTACAAGGGATTTACAAAAAGCTTTTCTTTCATCTTTGGAACTAAAGGTACGATTCTTATTCCATTTTCAGAAGGCATTGCAAATGTAAAAGCTGTATGTTGCAGCCAAGTATAATTGTAAAAATATTTAAAGTGCCAAAGATTAAAATAGAAGTTCACACTTTTAGAGTAGGAAGCAGAGACGTAGGAACCGGGGGGGCACTGGGGGCACGTGCCCCCCCCCAAGATTTTGCAATAAACAAAGGAGTGCCCTTTTTATTTTCAGAAAGTGCCCTTTCAGGGTAACGACAAAGGTGCCCTTGAAGTGTCGTGCCTCTCCAAGTTTGAGATGCTTCCTACGTCCCTGGTAGGAAGTCAATGAAATAGAGATATGATGATTTCCAAGAAATGTAGCTCTTGGTCGCGGAAGTCCTTCTGCGTCAGTCTTTTCAGAAATAGTTTGGTTCAGGGCGGTGTCTCTGATAGGGGCAATTAGTCCAATGAGCGGTTTTTTCTTGTAATAGACAGACTTCTTAACTATTCCAAAAAAGAGTCTGAATCGAACGATATTGTTATTCCTTTTTGAGAATTTTCGAATGTGCACGAATGTAATAGAGGCTCTAAAGCCACTCAATCAAACCTCTCTTGACTGGTTACACAATCTCTGTATGCTCCTTAGAAGTGATACATCGCTGACCATCAGTAGCAACAACAACAACAACAGCTAAATTGAGGGGCTAATGTAGCTTGTCTTCCTTTCGAAGAAAATGCACAAAAATATTGCTCGATGCAGACTATTTTGTAGACTTGCTAAAAGGTTAGTTGTAGAAAACAGAATTCAGCTATGCTATATAAAATATGATTTTATGACTCTGGGTAGGTTATATTTCGCTGTATTTTGGAGGTATTTAGCTGTGCCAAAGATGGTGGATGTAACTGTGTTAATTGTCTAATTGAAGTTTGTTTTCATATGTATCATTGTAATTGATTTATTATGTGATTAATTGAGGCAAATTTATTCTTTCTTTGATTAGCTTTAATATCCTGTTTCAAGATTCTTGAAGGAATTCCACAAGAGGCATTTGCAGCTAGCTTAAAGAGCAATTGTCACCCAGGGTCCTTTGCGGGTACGCTGAAATTTCAGACTGGCTGAAAATCAAATTTGGCCTAAGGAGAAATTATAAATCCACACACTGCAGTAGTTGAACTGGTAGGACCGGATAGAACCGGATAGAACCGGATAGAATAGTTTTACTTTAATTGAAATGTTCTATCAGCTCGACTTTTGTAGTGTGGGTGCGTTGTTTCCGCTTAGGCCACATTTGATTTCATGCAATCTGAAATTGCAGCGTGGCCTGCAAAGGACCTTGGGTGAAAATAGCTCGTTAATGATAAGGAAAACATTAAGAACATTTACATGCACAGTAGAATTCACAAAGACCTTTTAAAGACAGACTCATTTGCCTGGTGTCGAAAATATTCAAATATGTTCGCAGATTCGTGGAGCGTCTTGACAAGATTTGTTTACAGTTGTCGTTGTTCCCTGAAGTTCAGGTGTTTCCGCATTTTGCATCAAAGAACCATCTTGTACTGATTAGTTTTTTCATGTTCAAGTCCCAGAACCTTGAATTTTAAAGCGTTTTAGCATCGTTGTTTTCCCTGAAAATAGCTAAGGCCCTTAGGTAGTTGTTTCAACCAATAGTTAGATCATTTTATTTCTATGAGTTAGATCATCAGTCGTAGTTGTAGCGATGTATCAAATCAGGCAAATAGCAAAACTGTGACAATGTACAAGTCTAGTCGTACCCTTAAAAACAGTGTTGTTCCAGGAACTTTTTCAAACCAATCAGGGAGAACAACAGACTTGCCGAAGCATGAATAGCTCGCAGTCACAAGATTTTTCTTGATAAGGATTATGTCAAAATGGTCAAAATAGACCGTTTTGATATTTTTTGTATTTGATGACATCATGTTGCTATTTTAGTCTTTACTGGTGGCGTCCGAAAGGTTAAATCAGTTTTATGGTTTCCGTCAGGTTTTATGATATGTGATGTTAAGGTGACGTAATAAGGGGTAAAATGGCATGCGGAGATCCGCTGTAAGTTTATATTACGTCAAAAGCTCCAAATGTGTCTCAGTTGCATTCCCTGTGTGACACACAACTCATGTACCAAATACAAAGCGACCCACAGCTTCTCTTTCGTCACAATTGAATCGATTGTGAATTACCAAGCCGAAGGAAAACGGAGGAAAACTATGGTTAAGTTACTAACCATTGCAATTCATAAGAGTTTCCTTCCACTGTGGGATGGAATTAGTTATAGTTGAGTGATGTATGAATTAAACCTATGACCGTTGGACCACAAACATTGATCCATTAGTACACTCCAAGATGGTTTTTGAATGATTCTTTCCTGAAGGCATAAGGCAGTTTCGTTTCAGTTCTTGCGTAAAGTTGTTGGATATGATGGAATGGAAACTGAAAANACCCACAGCTTCTCTTTCGTCACAATTGAATCGATGGTGAATTACCAAGCCGAAGGAAAACGGAGGAAAACTATGGTTAAGTTACTAACCATTGCAATTCATAAGAGTTTCCTTCCACTGTGGGATGGAATTAGTTATAGTTGAGTGATGTATGAATTAAACCTATGACCGTTGGACCACAAACATTGATCCATTAGTACACTCCAAGATGGTTTTTGAATGATTCTTTCCTGAAGGCATAAGGCAGTTTCGTTTCAGTTCTTGCGTAAAGTTGTTGGATATGATGGAATGGAAACTGAAAAATGCGTAAATTGTACAAAGGATAAACACTTGCACTGGCCGTTAGGGGTGCTCGATGTTCTGCTCCTCACACCTTGACCTTGAACTGTTCATTACTTTTGTGCAGGTTTGTAGTTGATTGGCACGGAAGATAAATTGGTTGATTTTGGTGGTTACAAAACCTTTCATCAACAAGCTAGAAAATGGTTATTGGTTACAGTATTGCTCAACTTTTCTCTTACTGATAAAAACCTGTGAGGCGTACATTTATGAAAGATCCGAACAAAATTCTATTTTCCTTTGTAAAATTCAAGGTCTTATTGACAAATTACAGTCCATACATAAAGTCTACTACTTTGTAATCCAAAAATTTGCCCCCCCCCCTCCCCCAAGTCTATTTCGTCAAAAATTTACTTTCAGAAAGACTTATTTCTTTTGCAGTTGACAAAATAGACTGGGGGCAAGTCTAGCCAAGAAGGGTTTTGACGCACGACGCATAGAAAGCGCCAGCTATAGCCTATAACAAGTTTCCAGAGATCCCACAGCAAAATTTGATGTCAGCTTGGCTGCCAATTTTGTATGAAAGTAGAAAGATTTTTCCGAAAATAGGTGCATTTGATCCTCACTGGTTCTTTCCCTTGTGCTGACTTCTAACAAGCCTTCTGACCGAAGAATCTCAGGGGGAGTTGAAAAGATTTCCATACTTCCAGGAAACCGAGCAGCTTTTGCTTGCAACTATGCAAAATGTTCAGCGTATTTGTACAAGTTTCCTAAACCTTAGATCGGAAGACTTCTTGTGTCCAAAGTGGGCCAAAGTATCATATCAAACAGCAGTGCGGAAAAGTGAAATGCGATGACATCATGAGAAGGCGCAGCCCCACCCACTGTGACGTAGTGGGAGCGGTAGACATCAAAGCGATATAGGAACACCTGGCCGGCCACCATTTTGAATATTTAGTTTGGAGATAAGGAACACAATCGATGTTGCGATGGTCTAAATGTCATTTTTAATCTCCATGATGCTCCAACACAGTGCAATCTGGTTAGAATTCGCCGTTTAGTCGATTCCAAAATGCAAAAATCAAGTGAATATTTTCCAAAAGTAGAAATAGCCAGTGAAACTATGGTGAAACTTGGAAATTAGAAACAAAATTGCCTGAGGTGCTCTGTAAAATTCCCAGGGACGTAGGAAGCATCTCAAACTTGGAGGGGCACGACACTTTAAGGGCACGTCTTTCATTAAGCTAAAGGGGCACTTTCTGAAAATAAAAAGGGCACTTCTTTGTTTATAGCAAAATCTTGGGGGGGCACGTGCCCCCAGTGCCCCCCCGGTTCCTACGTCTCTGAAAATTCCTGAGGTTTGTTTTATTTTGAAACCAAGAAACCATCAAGTTACTTGTTCAGGCTGGGTTCACGAAACAAGTATTCTTTATAAGAAACAGCATATAAGAAACTTAATTCTCAAATCGCCAAAAATTAAGAAATGCCAGTATTGGAAAAATATAACTAAGGAAACTATTCATTTTAACAAAGGAACTCCTCAGCATCTCTTTCTTTATTTTCTCTTGTTTCCTGTCTCATGTTACTCGTAAGGTACTTGAATAATGTCTAAATATTGGAAAGGCTTCAAAAAACCTTGTTTTAAAATGTTCGCAACGGCACAGGTAATAACCACGAAGATGCAACTTTTGAGAACTCAAAATCTGACAATTTTAAGAAACCTTCATTACTGGCAAGGCTTCTTGGCTTCTTATAAAAATTGGCGTGTATTGTACGCTAAGGTGTCTTCGATTCCTGGGATGTGAAGAGGCCCTGGTATGCAAGCCAGTCCAAATGTGCAAGCCAGCATGCACAATGTTTTGAAAAACCAACTTTATTGGCGAATAAGGTAATAAGTCACTTTTTCTATGGAAAAGCTACGTGTTTCATTAAAAGAGTAGATTTTTCACACGAAATATTGGATTTTTCGTCGAAAATGTAGGAAAAAAGTAAATTTTTTCAAATTTGGATAAAGTCTTTAGAACGCTTTTAATTTATAGGTACTCAAAAATAAAGCAAAGCTTGTTTCAGATATTTCGATCTTGATCTGTAGCAATGAGCTGTTCGTTCCTTTCTTTGAAAGAAGTAGATTTTTCACCGAAAAATTAGCTTTTATCGGTGAAAAATTTAGTTTTTCATAAACTTTGTTGTTTTTTCCACAAAACTAATATTAATTTTCCTCCGCAGCCCCAGAAGAAGTAACCAGAAGATGTAGTGGCTTGAAGAAGATGACATAAATGATAAACTTCATCATCATTCATGAAACCAGAGATGAGAAACAAATGCAGGTCATGCGAAGTGCACACCTCCTTCGCGTTCATCCACTATTATATGGCCTGCTTATTTGTGACGAATTTAGAGCAGTCTTGCGGTTCAATATGGAGTTAAATAAAGCATGAAGATATATAGAATAAACCAAGGAAGACACGGTAAAGTTTTATTACTTTTGAGCCAAGTAATTAGCTTCGATGTTTTGGTATGGAGATGGCCTAGTACTAAAGGCCATATGGTATCAGCGAGGGAGAGATAAGGCTAGGGATTTGGTTGAGTTGTAAAGTTTGTAAAATAGTTTAAAAACTTGCTGTTTTGTTAATTAAAGGTATGAATACAGAGTAAAGGTACCGTAAAGTCTTGGTACTAATGAGGACCTACTTATTGGCGTTGTTTTGACACAGAAAGGGTTTTTTCCCCTCTGATTACTGATACCGTCACCATAATATACCATGGTGATTAGGCAGTGGTTTCCTAAGCTCCTAAGCTCGCAGTTTTCATTGAGAAAACGAACCAGATTTAAACAGATTTCACTTGCACTGAACAGCAGAAGGATGTTAGCAGCAGTCCTGATTCATTTTACAAGAATTTAAATCCTGTTTGATTGCTCAAAAGAAGCTTATATGCGAAATTTTCATTGATGTTTGGTTGGAGCTCGTTAGCCTGACCTGAGCAAGCATTCGCATCTTGAAATATTTCTCACCGACAAAACACTCGTACTTCGCGCGTGTATTTTGGAGTAGAAACGGAAACATTATCATTATATTTACATTATCGGTATTTACAAAGGTTTTTAAAGTTTATAAAGGTCAAAGAGGTGTGTCATATGATGTTTTGGTGATAGTTATGTTTAGTTTCTCAGTGTTAAACATATTGAGGGATTTCATCACGTTGGAAATGGACGCGTCGAATTTTTGACGTGACAGGTCTTCAAAATTCAATTCATATCCTCCAGGTAGTATGCCAGCGATTGTGTTGTTGGTGTTGGCNCCTGACCTGAGCAAGCATTCGCATCTTGAAATATTTCTCACCGACAAAACACTCGTACTTCGCGCGTGTATTTTGGAGTAGAAACGGAAACATTATCATTATATTTACATTATCGGTATTTACAAAGGTTTTTAAAGTTTATAAAGGTCAAAGGGGTGTGTCATATGATGTTTTGGTGATAATTATGTTTAGTTTCTCAGTGTTAAAACGTATTTGGGGGATTTCATCACGTTGGAAATGGACGCGTCGAATTTTTGATGTGACAGGTCTTCAAAATTCAATTCATATCCTCCAGGTACGCCAGCGATTGTGTTGTTGGTGTTGGTCTGACATTTTTGTGACTTCACAACTCAATAAAAGAACTCAGTTAGTCCCATGACTATTTCTTGTTAAGTTATCTGGAGTTTCCTGATTCTAATATATTTCGGGCACAGTCAGGTATAGTTCATGGTGTGTTATACACATATTCTTTATATGAAACTAAGAATTTGTTGAACAAATGATTTTATTTTCAGATTGACCAATTTCAAGCAGGATGGAAAAAAGTTACATCAGTGAAACAGAAATTGAAGTGGAAAGGGAAAATGCTTTTGCCTCCAGCGATTCAGAAACTGATGGAGATGACCTTGCAGATGAAGAATATGATGACATCCGAAAAAAGATCAAGCCCATTTTGAATTTAGGCCAAACTTTTACAGCTTTATGGCCGCTAACATTGATTGAACATGGTGTTGATATTGAAGACGATATTTCAGAATTTTCTGAAGGTCAAAGATTGTCACAAAGTGTTGACTGGCCAAGTGGGTCAATAAGAGGGAGTTTCTTTGAAACCAAACACCGTAGGGCACCATCGTTGCCATCACAAGTTAAACTAAACCAAATCAAATTGGAACTTGACGAAATCCAGCTGACTCCAGATGAGGAATATGGCTTCAATCATCAGAGATTGAGAACCAGACGAAGTTCAGGAAGGCGTTCTATTTCTCTTTACGCATCAAGCGAGCAGTTAGAATCCTTAATTCATCTTCAAAGCCCTAAGAAATTAGATAGCCTCATCTTAACAGCCACTGCTTTGCAAGAAGTGAAATCACATGCAAGAAATGCAGAGGAGGCAAAAATCGAAGAGGACATAGCATCATTGAGAGCGCAACCGAGCAATGTTGAATTTAACAGAAAAAATCAAGCAAAAAGACGTTTTCAAGAACTTGTCAGAGGTAGGAGTAGCAGGAAGAGAAAGGAGTCAACAAGAACATTGAGGAGGAAATTATCCTTTGATTCACATCCTAGGAGAAGAGCGTTCAGCGACATTACTCAACCTACAAGCTGCAAATCAGATAATGAACTCAATAAAACAATTCTTCATGTTCCAATAGATGTTACGGATAGCCAAGATTCTTTGGTGCATGCTCAAATTGTCGATCTCAGCCACTATGGCTCAGAGCCAGGTTTAATGCATAATTGTGGTGAAATAAAATTAGCCCCTCCCCCTGGTCTTGATGAGAAAACAATGATAGAGGTTTTGGTTTCAAACCCACCAGAAAAAGAAAAAAAGAGAAGGTCGAGTATTCCTCAATTTCTTACAGCCTTAAGATTGCCAAATAAGAAAACAATCAAGAAACTAATGAGAAGAAAACATGACAGACGCCATGTCCCAATTGCTTCAAAAATCCCAACACCAATTCCTGTTGAAAAACTACCAGTTGATGCTGATAGAACAAACAGTTCAGCTGAAGAACAGAACAAAAATGTCCCTTACTTGCTAAAGAGTCCCTCTGTGAATACATTTGCTCTACCAAGCAAGACAGATGGGCCAAGTGACAGAAAGCAGAGGAATAAGAGATTTTTCATCACATCTGGATCAGCAAAACGCAACTCGTGTTCTACTTGCTCATTGCCACGAGTTGAAGAGGGTATGCATCTTTTTCCTTTTACAAACTTTAAATTTTTGCACATAGAATCAGCAGGGGAAATTTTTTGAAACAAAACATCCAGGTTTCTGAACAGACAAAGTAATTTGCCTTTCCGAAGAATAGATTTTACACAGCTGAGTGCATTGGATCAAATCAAGATAAACCAAGGAAGCGAAAAATTATGATTTTCTGCGTTGAAGTTGTGAAATGTATTCTTGGGGCATCAGAATCACTTTGTCTTGAACAGAGCTGAATCCTTTGTTTTGCACGATTTATAGAATGCAGATTTTAAAGCTTGTCATTTGCATGGGGAACAGTAAAGTTTAATGAGCATTTGCACAGGAGAAGGGATTGACTATGCACCATGCTTTAACTCTTGTGATGTGTTTAACTGGCATTGGAATCTCAAGGCTGTAAATTTTGTTTACAGCCCTTATAACATTGCACAGGACTTTTTGCATCATAACTGAACAGTGCATAATTTCGGAAAATCTTGTATGCGTTTATCAGGATAGGTTTTCTGCATAATGCAAACTTTACAGTCTGGTGTAAACAAATTGCAGAAAGTTGTTTGAAGTGAAACCGTTTATCACTCAAAGCTGAGAAGCAGCAGGTCTACAAAGTAGCTTTTGCTTTCCCTCCCAAGGTCAAATGATGTCACAGTTAATTTTATCTGTTGCTTAGCTGAAAATGGGAAGGTCCCTCTGCATGGCATTCACGTGTTATCATGGCTAAAAGTGAAATAAGAGGCATTACAGCATCACTGCTAAAATTAAGATACACATATTTTTTGTAAGAAACTAAGGGTTTGGGCCAGTACTGAAAGTTTCTTGAACTTATCAGATTTTCAATACTCAAGAGTTTCTTACGAGTTTCCACAACAATCTTCGTGTTTATTACCTGTGCCCCCATAAACTTTTTGAAACAAATTTTTTGAAGCCTTTCCCATGCTTAGACAATACTCAAGTACTTTCCGAGTAATAGACAGGAAACAAGTGAGAATAATGCAAGACTGCTGGAGTTTCTTAATTTTTTGGTGATCTGAGAGTCTGATTTTCTTATGTGTGGTTTTTTATGAAAGAATGCGTGTGCTCAAGTATATACCTTTGAGTTATATGATATGGAAAACAGGTGAAAGTAAAAAAAAAATATGCTGATTATTTCCTTTATTAGGGGAAGATTCTAAGAAGTTATTTGTCAAAACTTTCAAACCTGAAAATGATATTTTAAAATGAAACACACAGCTTTTGTGATACATTATTTCAACACAGATGTGAAAGATAATAGTCCTTCCATCTTGGCAATATTTTGTAAATTGTGAATTAACCTATCAATAATGTCTTTCACAGATGTTGGATACTTGTAAATATTTTTGAAACATTTGGTCAGTTGTGAAAAGATGAATTTGATAAATGCTGTAAAGAGTTTATGAAACTGTTATTAAGTTCCAACCTTCCTTTTTTGTTAAAGTTTTTGCACAGAAACAACTGTCCACTTTTATGTGGGCATGAATCAATGAGATGAAAGACAAATGTTATATATACATGTCTTTTTTATAAAAAACTGTTGATAAGAAATTCAACTCTCAGATCACCAAAAATTAAGAAACTTGATTGCTTGGAAAATATAACTTAAGAAACAATTTATTTAAATAATATAATATGGAAATTCGCAACATCTTATACTTCGTTTTCAGTTGTTTCTTGTATTAGAAGGTACTTGAGTAATGTCTGAACATTGGAAAAACTTCAGAAAACTTTGGTTTGAAATGTTCAGGAGGGCAAACATAGTCAGGGACGTATGAAGCATCTCAAACTTGGAAGGGCACGACACTTCGAGGGCACATTTTCCATTAAGCTAAAGGGGCATTTCCTGAAAACAAAAAGGGCACTTCTTTGTTTATTTCAAAATCTTGGGGGGGGGCACATTTCCCCAGTGCCCCCCCCCCCGTTCCTACGTTTCTGAACATAGTAAACATGAACATAGTTATGGAACCGTTAAAGTTAATTGAAGGAGATAAATAGCTAACCCCAAGAGTAGTGGCATATGCAGGTCTATAATTAGTCTATGGTATTTGATGATTTCGACACGTACGTACATATCTTTACACTAGGGGAGCAACGTGTGTAAGCGTCTCTTTGTCCTATTTATAGTTTGCCTCTACTTAACTCCGTCAACTAACTTTAAGAAAGTTTGCAAGAAACTCTTGAGAACTCGGAATCTGATAATTTTAAGAAATTCAGTACAAACTCAATTGCTTAGTTTCTCATAGAAATGGGTGGAGGGAGATAATATTTAGATTTTGAATGCAGGCTGTAGTGACAAGGATAATGTTGTGTTATAGTTGTCTCACTCCTTACTCCTTCCAGGCTCACATAATGCATTGGAAACGTGTGTTCATTCATTAGGAGTTCTTGAAGAAATTTGCACTTTTATTTCAATGAGTACCAAAATAGTATCATCTGTTTTTTTGACATTGAAAGCAAATTTGCTTATTTTTTCTTTGCCATATGGTAGGCAGCTGGAACTTCCATTGTTCCTGTATCAAAATATCTAATTTAGAGAGATGATTTTTTTTTGTGATAAAGATGTTTGTAGGGCTGAGTCTTCACATGGGGGTTGAATGTTAGTCATGAATTTTTAATATTTTGACTTATTAAACTCTCAAATTGACAATGTTTGTATCAAAATGAACGGATGTTCTTCTGCTACTGTGATTTGCTCATTTTAATGAAATTTGCCTTCATTTGACAAAATAACTACAGTAAATCCCCGCATATAAGAATGTTGTGTTATAGTTGTCTCACTCCTTACTCCTTCCAGGCTCACATAATGCATTGGAAACGTGTGTAAATATTGAAAATATGTTCTTATGGCAGGGGTAGCAAAGTTGATTTTGGATTGTTTGTGTTAAGTTCATTNTTGTAGCTGAGTCTTCACATGGGGGTGAATGTTAGTCATGAATTTTTAATATTTTGACTTATTAAACTCTCAAATTGACAATGTTTGTATCAAAATGAACGGATGTTCTTCTGCTACTGTGATTTGCTCATTTTAATGAAATTTGCCTTCATTTGACAAAATAACTACAGTAAATCCCCGCATATAAGAATGTTGTGTTATAGTTGTCTCACTCCTTACTCCTTCCAGGCTCACATAATGCATTGGAAACGTGTGTAAATATTGAAAATATGTTCTTATGGCAGGGGTAGCAAAGTTGATTTTGGATTGTTTGTGTTAAGTTCATTTTTGTCCCAGTGGGCTTTTAATGTTTGAATCTCCTCTCCTGCTGTTTGAAAGCTTAGTATAGGTTATTAGGTATATTATAACCTTGCCAAAACAAATAATAGGGCTGAAAATCATTGATGAAGGTTCTAAAATGGCCTACGCAAGGTACTCTTCAAATAAGAACCATTATACCTTGAAATTTGGCTTAGTACCTTTAAGATAAGAACCTATTTCAACCTAGCTCTCAAAAAGTAGGTTCTTATATGCAGGGATTTACTGCATTGGTTGAATCAGAGAAAGCGTATCACCTGTTTGAAAAATTGTATTCTAGACACCGATAGTTTGAATTTGCTGTGCCTCTTATGTAGAATTGTAGAATAGAATTATGTAGAATTAGGAGGGGCTGAAAACATAATAATACCTTTTTGTTGAGGATTTCTTTCAAGTTGCCTACGTTAATAGAAATTTCCTTGTCACTACCTTTAGAACTCTCTAACCTTGTTCATAAACTCTTATTCATATTTTTCAACAAGACCTTCCCTTCAACCTCTTCATTATTAAACATTTGATAGTTTGCACTTGTAATGCCTTTGATGAGGAATCGTTTATCTTTGAGCCCTGGGAGGGGCAGAGAAACTGCTTGACATTTATGTTTCTGTGCGGGTTTTCTTTTAAGTTGCCTGCGTTAGTGGGGATTTTTGTGACATTAACTTGCACAGTTTGTTCAAACACAGATCAGAATTTCTATTTCAAAATACTCTCACCGTTGAGATAATCAGGTAGATTATCGTAATTCAAGGACAAAATTCATCCCCAATTCCGTCAGTTAACATAGCATTAGGTAGATATTTTTAATCAACTGCGTCAAAAAATTCTTTATTTTTCACCGCTGTTTAATTTTAAAATCTATGTTCTAAGGAGATTTAAAGAGTAAAGCCACCCATGCGCTGTTATATTTGGAGGAGCTCTCTTCATAGCTTCTTAACCTCTTTCTATAAAACTGAGGAGAAAATTAAGGATTTAAAAGTTTTGTTTAGAGTCTTTTCATGAAGAGAGTTATAAAGGAACTACGTGAGCATTTTTGTTTTCATATCAGGTTCAGTTGGAGGCCGTAGCTAGGTATTGCTATCAAACATGATAGAATTTCTTTAAGGTTTCTAAGACTTTTTGAGATTTTGGGATATTTGACATTTTGTGGGGGCGATCTTTCCAAGGTTTTGCAAGATTTTTGAGATTTTCAAAGAATAGTTGATTATGTTTTTGAGAATTTGTATCACTCCATGGGGAAGATTTCTTGGATTATTTGAGATTTTCGAAAATTTGTAGGCTTTTCTTTGGGACTGTAAGATTCTGTGAAGATTATGAGATCTCCAAGATTTTTCGAGATTTTTGGGATTTTTGAAAAATTTCTAGGATAAATTACGAAAGTGTACAAGATTTTTGAGTAGTTTGCCCCCCGCTTCGTGGAGCTTTGGAGAACTCATGTTACTAAGTCGTTAAACGTGATATATATATATTTAAATTTTGGTTTATTGCACCACACCCAACGGCGACTCCACTTAGTTATTCATTAGTCAAAATACGCAGCACAGCATATGTTTCAAATCTTTAAAAAGGCTGGTGTAAAATTCCATGACCTATTTCTTTGTACTGAATGGCTTGAAAGAAACTTTTTCTACTTTGCTATAATTCTACCGTTGGGCTTTTCTGAAGGCTTCTGTATTTTGAAGAAGTAAAATGTTTTTCTTCTGTTTTCAAGAATTCAAAGAAAAATATTGAAAAAATCTTAAAACTTTCGTTATTTTAGAACTTTAAAGAAAGCATAAAATAATTTTGAAACTATAGTTTGTGAATTCACTCTTCTCATTTGAAATTTAGAAATTTGATGACATCACATCCTCGAATGAGTTAGAATATAAAATACGATGCAATACAGTAAAATGTTGAAGATTTCTGAAAAAGTGCAGCGGTAGAAGCATAGCAAAGTAGCCAAAGTTGTTTCAAGCCATTGTATTCGAAGAAATAAGTCATAGAATTTTACACCAACCTTCTCATGATCAATTTAAAGATTTGGAACGTATGTTGCATTGATAGGTTACTGGCCTGTTTCTTGCGCTGTAACGAACGAAGCCGCTCTGTAGCCTATATTTACTTCGATCCTTGTGGTTTGGAACAGAGGTCAATTTGTACTTAGACTTTCTCTTCAAATAACAAGGCTATCTTTATCATCATTTCCGTTTCAATCCCAGGTAAAGAAACTTCCGAATTCGGAACTTTAACCAGAAAGTCATGCAGCACATGCAGTATAGTTGTCGCCAAATTCCTGGGTGGCACAAAAGATCCTACTGCACCATTGGAACGAAGAATGAGTGACACAGCATTAACATGGAGAGACGACAGACAACGAAGTAAGTTCCTTGTTTTCTTTTACTTTAGGGGTCAGTCATTTATAACTCTGGGTACTGGGCGAGCTAGAATTGCTAAACTAGCTAAAAGTTTCTATACCCCTTCCAATTTTCCCTAATAAATTTCGAGCCCCATTGGAAAATTAGAAAACAATTTCATACCCCACCACTGGCCATCTAGCAAACTATTTTCAGATAACCACATCAAAGTAGTTCTGTTTTTGTAAAAGAGATAAAAAATTGGAAAGGCAATGCCATTTTAACTTAATATGAAGTGATATCATGGAAGGCCAATGGGCTGGAATTTTATACAAATATAATGGGGTACAATGGATGATTTGAAGGCTGTCATTAAGAAGCTAGCTAGAGTTGCAGTTGTGCGAAGATATGGTATTCCATAGGCCTTATTGTGTCATTGAAATAATTTTCTAAAGAATCTACCATGAAAGTTTTCGTACCCCTCTAAAATTAAAAAAAAGAGTTTCATACTCCCCAACTTTCCTTGGAATAGTTTTCATACCCCTGTCAATTCTAGCCCGCCCCAGTACCCAGAATTATAAATGACTAACCCCTTATTTGTGATGTATTTCTAGCATGGATGTTCATTCATTCATTCATATATTTATTTAAAGTTGGTAGCTTTAAAGGACACAAACTGTCTTCAATAAACCTAAAGCAAAGCAATATATGTATATTTACAATTAAAAGAATTCAATGTCTACTGTTAAACTAACTACTTCAATCCCAATTTCGGCTTCGTTCATTGAATTGGATGACGGCACTACGCTTCAAGTAGTTATAGCTTCCATCAGTCTATCAATAGCGGTAACTACGAACATGTAATCAGTCTAGTGGTCTAGTTTACTGTATTTACAAATTGTACGGAGGCAACTGGTTCCATCCCAAGTTTTAATTTCCTTTTTGAAAGCTGCACCAGACTCGGCATTCTTTACATCATCGTTGGGGGTATTCCACAGCATAGATCCCATAAATCTCAGGGAGTTTATCCCATATTTTATTGTGTGAAACCTCTGAGGAAGTATACTTTCGAGGAGTTGAGGCTGCAAACAGGCGTATTGCTTTTGTAAAGGGGCTCCGTCGTCAAACAGTAAACAAATCCGTAAACTCGCACGTGTCGGGGATTATCCATTGTTCATCCATTGTTCTCTGCAGCTTTTTTGGTGGCTTTGGTGAAGTGACCGTTAAAAATCCACTTATATCCGAGCAATCGTAGAAGATGTGAATGTTTGGTTTGTTCCTTAGTGAAGTACAAGGATTAATGCCCAAACAGCAACTTTCATTTTGAAAAATATACGAAAATCCTGTGTGATATCACCTTTCAAAAAACTGCAAAAATCATCGTTTTGTTTACATTTTGACGACGGAGCCCCTTTGAGGTCCCGTCCCTCCCTTTTAAGAGTACATTTATGCAAGGACATATTAGGGAGGCACTTCAAACCGATCTTGATTACAAATCATGGATTAAGGAGGCCCTTCAAACCTTTCTTGATTAGCAAATCATGGATTAACTAACCCGTACCGCCAAGCTGCATATTTATTACACAGTTAGACAAAGAAGAAAACCTGTTTCCAACTGCTTCACTGTTATTTTGTAAACAAATCTTTGAATTTATCGAAAGATTGAAGTTTTCAAGCTGATAAAAAATAAGTGTGGAATACATTAGTCGAGAAAGCAGGTCCTGAAATGTAAATTTCTCTTCTATGGTTACAGCAGACTTGAAGTTTTCAACGTACTAAAGTTTTGTTGAGAAATCGACTGATTTTTGATCAAGAGGTTTGAGCTGACAAATTGATTCTGTAGTTTATTTTGCATTTTATCAGAAAGTAGGTGATAAATCGTATGGTTTAATTTATTTCACACTCATCTCGAAACCAGCATTAAATTCGCTAAATTAAAAAAACAGGTTTTGAAATGTAAATTATCATTCCACCATGATTCTGGTGAATTTTATGAGATTTAAGTTTAATAATGAAGGTTTGATTATAAGTTTATTTGAAAAATATATGGTTCAATTTATCTTTTATTCAGATCATTAATCCCTTTATCTATTACGCATCAAAGGGCGTATTTTATATGTCATACTTTACTGTTATTAATTATTTAAGAAGTAACAAAGGTTTACATGTACTTAGGCCTTAGCTTACCAGATATAATTTCTCACAACTAGTCTGCAACTTATCTTTGGATTTCGTTCGCGCAGAAACAAGTTAAAGACGTTTTGAATAGGCAAACGCTGTTAATGTTTACTTGAGTTGGCGTGTATCGTGTGGTAAGAGAAATGAATACTATTCGTAGGGTTTAATTAGGTTGAGTTTTTGCTTGGCCAGAGAGGCGATCTCCTGCTAATCTTTTGATTTTTTGTGATTTGTGGACCAGGTATATTTTAGGCAATGTTCAACAGTCGCGTGGTAACTTATTTTCAACAAACCTCTATCAAGGGAAATGGTTTGTCTGCTTTGTTTGCCTATCCGCCTGACTGTTCTGCCTGCAAAGTCAGAGGATTACACCACTGCTCCACAACACCGTTAAAGTAAGATTCTGAGTAAATATTCTAGACAACCGTAACTTTGATTTTCATTCCAGGTTGTTCTCCTGGCAAGCGTTTCATCCTCAAACTCTTATCTCCAGTGGTCTGTGGCCTATCAAATGATAGATACATGAATCTACATAGCAGTGAATCGTATTCCAGTCTGACAAGTTGCAGCTCAGATGTCTCTGTGGAGGCTGATTTGCTCTCACAGAAACTGACAGATTTCAATGTGCAAGATGTTGCGGAGGAGCTAGCATTGATTGATAAAGAATTGTTGATTCGAATCACGTGGCAAGAAATGGCGACTTGTGGTTGGATGTCTATTAACAAGGTATTTCCCAGCATTCAGAGTGATTTGACTTTTACTGTCCGATGCATGTCTCAAAGTTGATGTCAGGTACTAAATCTTGTGATAGCGAATCGGTTAGCCATCTTTTCATGAGGACTTTTGCTTTATGTAAAATCTTTTTGCATTCTGATGAGAATTATACAGTGGTAAATATTCTTCCAACTTTTTTAAATTTTCACTCGGGATGTCAAAGATTGGTCCTCCCGAGGCAAAGACAAAAATGGTTGTATTAAACAATCATACAGCCAAAGAAAAATATGAATTCAAATCACAGATCAACAAATATGAGCCCATGATATCATGGGTAGATTTATAATAATAATAATAATAATAATAATATACTATACAGAATATTTGCAAAAGTCTAATTACAAAAGTCTAATTGCAAAGATTTCATAAACTTGTAGTAATACGACACGATTCTGTCATACTCTAATGAAGTAGATATGTAGGTTGATAACGAATTTCTATGGAGATTATGATTCCACAGCAGTGATATACACTTCGACTTCCTTTGAGTTTAGTTTCTTGAATCTCGTCATCAAGTACCCTGATTGTGGTACCTTTTCTGCGCTGTGTTGTTTCATCTACTCTCAGTTGCATTCTTTTAAGTCTTCTCATCTTCTCTCTTTTTACCTCTCTTTTTACCTCTCTTTTTACCTCTCTTTTTCCCCATGTCCTTTGCCTTTGCCTTTCTTTATATTTCCACTCGATAATGTTTTAACTCAATTCTGATTCTCACAAACTAAAATGCTTGTTTGCTCCCGACTCGAATGGAAGAAGATTTATCCGCGAAATTATGAAAGAGTAACACCGGCTCCCGGAAGTTTTAAAACAGAATTCTTAAGAATTGTTATGATAGACCTTTTAGCTATTCTAAAAGAAATCAGAATCGAACGATATTTTGCTACATTTTTTTTTTTTTTTTTTTTTTTTTTTTTGTTTTTCTGCATGTCCTTGTCTCTACGTTTCTTTATATTTCCACTCGATAATGTTTTAACTTAATGCTGGTCCTCACCAACTAAAATGCTTGTTTGTTCCCGACTCGAATGGAAGAAGATTTATCCGCGAAATTATGAAAGAGTAACACCGGCTCCCGGAAGTTTTAAAACAGAATTCTTAAGAATTGTTATGATAGACCTTTTAGCTATTCTGAAAAGAATCAGAATCGAACGATATTTTGCCACATTTTGTAGAATTTTCTAATGTGCACAATAGTGATAGAAGCTCTAACGCCACTAGATCGAGCCTCACTCGTATAAAAATGTGTAAAAACAACGCTCGATCCAGGCTCTTTCGCAGAATAGCTAAATGGTCTATTGCTGCCATAGGTGCTACACACAAAATTTTGTAGGCCATTTCACTTTTTGAATTTATTCGACTAAGCGTTGTTCATATAAGAATCTGCATCGTTCTGCCAGAGCGTATTTCTTCTCCTAACTTCTAATCAATTTTTTCTCGTTATTTTCAGTTTGTCACATCCCCAAATGTCATGAACATGGTAGAATTCTTCAACCGAGTTGCAATGATGGTTGCTTCAAGTATTTTAGCTGAAGAAACGATTTATCTCAGAGCGAAAGCAATCTCCAAAATGATCAAGGTAATTTCTATTTAAAAGGCCTTCTTAAGTATATTCTAATTTCTCCAAATTTGATCAAAATAGTAGGTTTGTTCAAGGGCGCCTACCTTGTAGGAAGTGTGTTTATTCCCAGTACTGTAGAGTAATTGGTGTCCTGTGACCCAGTTCAGAGAATGTCCTAGCACCGTACCGTGACCCAGAAATACACAGAGTCTGTCCTCTCAAGGTCAAGATGACGTATGAGTAACTTTGTGGTTTCAAATTCCGGTGTTTATGAAACAAGAGATTAACTGTTATACGATCTGGCCACAGGGGATCAGACAGCGTGATTTTTGATTGGTCAACACTAACAGACGTTAGAATTTAAAAATTTCTATAACTAGAAAGACTTCTTATGATATACAAAGATTAACAGGACTGGGTCATAGGACACCAATTACTACGCGTAAAGCACCGTGAATAAACACACTTCCTACAAGGTAGGCGCCCTTGGTTTGTTTGGTTTAAACTATTCTAGTTGAAGTATGGAAGTACCTCATAGCTAATGCAATCTCCAAGATTGCTAAGGCAAGAAATGTTTAATCAGCCTTTTTGGATATTTTCTACCGTCCCATAATTTTTATAAACAGGCTATGCTATTTTAGCAGAAGATTCGACAGCTCTTTATATTATAATTGGAATAACTAATTGTTTAAACAGCCTTGCTACTGACGCAGGTTTATATTTGCTTCCAGTAAATGAAACGGATCTTGTGTGTATTAGAAATCTTACACTTATCCTTTTGTGACATTTGTTTTTATTTTACAAAGCTATGTGTCATATTTATGAAGAACTCGTGTATAATGCAACTACTTTTCAGAAACTTCAGGCTAAAACTTTGAAAAGTCTTCGAAACTTTGAATAATTTTTGAAGCTTCATAAGAACTAAAAAGAACAAAGGTTCGAAGTGCCATAGGCTCAATTTATCGAATTTATCATATTTAGTGTCAAATTGCAAATTTTTTCCCGACAATTCATCAAGGAAAGAGTGCTGTATTTTAAACATTCATTGGTTTTTGCATTTTTTAGCTTGCTGCAAAATGCCGGCTTCTGAAGAATTACAATTCATTGAGAGCAGTTTTAGGTGGGTTGCAATGCACACCAATTTATCGACTAGAAGCTACTTGGAAGCAAGTCAGAGCCAGAAGAAAAAGGTGAGCAAATCATTTTTTAAAGATATTTAACTTGATACCAAAATACCTCTAAAATATGCTCTTTTTTCAGCAAATGATCTTTCTGAAGCTGTGTCCTTGTATACAGATTCTAGTCCAAAGAAATAAGTGAATAATTGTTGGGAAAAATACCGAGCGAGTAAAAAAAATCCCTGTTTGAAAGGCCACTGCTCCCTGAATATCAAAGCAATAATATTGAACACTGTCTTGTTTTATTGCCAATATGTTCAATTAGACTCAGTAATTTACCCGGCCTTAATCGGCCATTTCTTCCTGTAGATATGGGAAATTTTCTGCAGAAAGCCCTTTCCAAAAACCTGCAAAACGAATGAAAGCGATGAGTAAATTTTCCTTGGTCTTCCTTCCTACAAGTATTCATGTATTTTGTCCTCTTGGGAAAATGGAATCCCCCTGACTTGGTTATTCATACCAGGAGGAAGACTTGTTCATGATATTGAAAACTGTCCAAGAGGATAGCATGTGCTAAAGCATGCAAAAGTCATTGCTGTAAGGCCCTTGTCAGGCAGAAATGTTAGGAAATTTTTTAGGGATTTTGAGCACGTTTTAAATGTTTCTCGAAGAGGCTTTCTCGAGAGAATCCGTTATCATTTCAGAAGGGAATGACCGATTTCAGTCAGGTAACTTTTGAAATGGATTGAACATGTCTACCATTAAATTTTTATATTTGCCGATATCATCATCTTGATATTCAGGGAGCCGTGTCCTTTCAAACGGGGATACTTTTTATGGACTCAGCCGGTGGAAAATTATAGATTAGAGAATAGGAATGAAATAAAAAATGTCAGATTAAAGACATTGAACAAATACAACGAATCTCATCTTCACTTTAACCTGAAACAACAGAACATGAGATCGGTCTTGGGAAACAAAAATAAGAAAATCCTGCACAAATGAATTTGAAATTTGACGAAATTAATTTGAATAGCGAATCCAGTGAAGGTATAATTTTTCCTGCCTTGGATCGTAGGTAACTAGAATTTTAGTGCGCCGATTAAAAATGAAGGGTGTATCCCCATATCGCAGAACGTAGACAGGGATAAGACAGTTTTGTCTTAAAAATTCTAAACGGTGAAATCTCTCTCGTAGATTGTTCAGTGAACTATCAAATCTGATGTCAGAAACAGAGAATTTCGTAACGTACAGAGCTGAGTTGTCAAGAAACTTGAAAGATCCACCATGCTTGCCATTCCTTGGGGATTTCTTGACGCAAATCGCTCAAACACAAGCCTATCTCGCCATGAGAAGAAAGCGATCGCTCGCAAAACAAAGGCTAGAGAAATCATCTGTTACGCGTTCGACAGAGCATTCAGTCGCCGCCAAATCTGATGAGCTTGGAAACAGTGGGCCTACTTCGTGTACAGCCAGTGAGGAAGCAAAAGTTAGTGTGGAGGCTGCTGCAGATATCAGTTGCAAAGGAGAAGATAATTCGTCAGTTATGAAAGCAGAAAATAGTGTCAAAAATGATGCAACAGAAACAAATATGATATCAGAAAATCAGGAAAAAAATTTGGACTTGAATCATCAAGAAACTGAAAACAACGAAACTAATTTACAGGATTGTGTTTTAAATACAGGAGTTGATGAGACGGATTCAAAAGTGGACATTCGAAATTCGAATTCCAAATTGNATCCACTTATATCCGAGCAATCGTAGAAGATATGAATGTTTGGTTTGTTCCTTAGTGAAGTACAAGGATTAATGCCTAAAGAGCAACTTTCATTTTGAAAAAGATACGAAAATCCTATGTGATATCACCTTTCAAAAACTGCAAAAATCATCATTTTGTTTACATTCTGACGACGGAGCTTCTTTAAGTGTCAACATTCAAATCTTTTCCAGAGAATTCTCTGCAGAAAGAGTACTGTATTAGTTTTTTGCGTTTTATAGCTTGCTGCAAAATGCCAGCTTCTGAAGAATTACAATTCATTGAGAGCAGTTTTAGGTGGGTTGCAATGCACACCAATTTATCGACTAGAAGCTACTTGGAAGCAAGTCAGAGCCAGAAGAAAAAGGTGAGCAAATCATTTTTAAAGATATTTAACTTGATACCAAAAGACCTCCAAAACATGCTCTTTTTTTAGCAAATAATCTTGCTGAAGCTGTGTCCTTGTATACAGATTCTAGTCCAAAGAAATAAGTGAATAATTGTTGGGAAAAATACCGAGCGAGTAAAAAAAAATCCCTGTTTGAAAGGCCACTGCTCCCTGAATATCGAAGCAATGATATTGAACACTGTCTTGTTTTATTTCCAGTATGTTCAATAAGGTCTAGTAATTTACCCAGCTTTAATCGGCCATTTCTTACTGTAGATATGGGAGACTTTCTGCAGAAAGCCCCTTTCAAAAACCTGCAAAAACGAGTGAAAGTGGCGAGTAAATTTTCCTTGCTTTTCCTTCCTGAAGATGATGACGCTCACAAGTATTCATGTATTTTGTCTTCTTGGGAGAATGGAATCCCCCTAAATAGGTTATTCATACAATGGGGAAGACTTGTTTATCCTCCCAAGAGGATAGCTCGTGCTAAAGCATGTAGAAGTCATTATACTGTAAGGCCCGTGTATGGCAGAAATGTTAGGAAAATTTGCTCGTGATTTTGGGCACGTTTTGAAAGTTTCTTGAAGGTACTTTGTCAAGAGAATCCGTTGTAATGTCAGAACGGAGCGGCTGACTTCAGTCAGGTAAATTTTAAAGAAGATTTAAATATGTCCACCATTAAACTATATATTTGCTGATATCATCGTCTTGATATCCAGGGAGCCGTGTTCTTTCAAACGGGGATCCATTTTGTTGACTAACCCGGTGGAGAATTATAGAATTGAGAATAGAAATGAAATAAAAAACGTAAGATTAAAGACATTGAACGAATACAGCAAATCGCGTCTTCTCTTTAACCTGAAAATTACAAAAAATGAAAGCAGTCTTGAGAAACAAAAATAAGAAAATCCTGCATAAATGAATTTGAAATTTGACGAAATTAATTTGAATAGCAAATCCAGTGAAGGTATAAATTTTCCTGCCTTTGATTCTAGGTAACTAGAATTTTAGTGCCCCGATTAAAAACGAAGGGTGTATCCCCATACCGCAGAACGTAGACAGGGATAAGACAGTTTTGTTTTAAAAATTCTAAACGGCGAAATCTCTCTCGTAGATTATTCAGTGAACTATCAAATCTGATGTCAGAAACGGAGAATTTCGTAACGTACAGAGCTGAGTTGTCAAGAAATTTGAAAGATCCACCATGCTTGCCGTTCCTTGGGGATTTCTTGACGCAAATCGCTCAAACACAAGCCTATCTCGCCATGAGAAGAAAGCGATCGCTTGCAAAACAAAGGTTGGAGAAATCATCTGTTACGCGTTCGACAGAGCATTCATTTGCCGCGAAATCTGATGAGCTTGGAAACAGTAGGCCTACTTCGTGTACAGCCAGTGAGGAAGCAAAAGTTAGTGTGGAGGCTGCTGCAGATATCAGTTGCAAAGGAGAAGATAATTCGTCAGTTATGAAAGCAGAAAATAGTGTCAAAGATGATGCAGCAGAAACAAATATGATATCAGAAAATCAGGAAAAAAATTTGGACTTGAATCATCAAGGAACTGAAAACAATGAAAATAATTTACAGGATTGTGTTTTAAATACAGGAGTTGATGAGACGGATTCGAAAGTGGACATTCNAAGATCCACCATGCTTGCCGTTCCTTGGGGATTTCTTGACGCAAATCGCTCAAACACAAGCCTATCTCGCCATGAGAAGAAAGCGATCGCTTGCAAAACAAAGGTTGGAGAAATCATCTGTTACGCGTTCGACAGAGCATTCATTTGCCGCGAAATCTGATGAGCTTGGAAACAGTAGGCCTACTTCGTGTACAGCCAGTGAGGAAGCAAAAGTTAGTGTGGAGGCTGCTGCAGATATCAGTTGCAAAGGAGAAGATAATTCGTCAGTTATGAAAGCAGAAAATAGTGTCAAAGATGATGCAGCAGAAACAAATATGATATCAGAAAATCAGGAAAAAAATTTGGACTTGAATCATCAAGGAACTGAAAACAATGAAAATAATTTACAGGATTGTGTTTTAAATACAGGAGTTGATGAGACGGATTCGAAAGTGGACATTCGAAATTCGAATTCCACATTAGAACACAAGGATGTGGGTTTAGGAGAAAATGAGCGATGCTTATCACCGAATTTATTCGCATATAATGTGAAAAATTTAGAAGATAGCACGGATCTCACTGACTTACATAACAAAGTAATAGAATGCAGTCGCTCGAAAGGCGAAGTCAGATTGAGCAAAAAAGAACGAGCAAGTATTCGAAAATCTATTTCCGGGGTCACAGCAGCAATGTTTCAACAAGGAAGTAAATATCAAAATTCCGAGAATAACGAAGAGCTCCTGGAAGCGCTAAATGAGTATTTGGATAACCCGGAAGTGGGGGATTTACCTGTGTTCGCTGATATCGAAGCAAGTAAGGATGAATCGACGCCTGACGATGTGGAGAGTGGGAATAAATTTGTTTACTCAGAATCAGAGGATACAAGGACTTGTACATGTGGTAGAAACGAAGAAGTCCAATGTGTAGCCGAAACTGGTGCAATAAGGATAGATCGAGCGAGCCGGAAGAGTGACGTACCCGACGTTTGTGTTTGCTGCGATCAGGGAGTTGGCAGTTCATCATCATATGGCACGTCACCTACGACTTGTCCGCCCGACAATCCCAGCTTACTTAAAAATAAAGAAGATGATGATGACAAACGGACTCATAACCGATGCGACTCAAATGACAGTGGCGTCGTATTACACAACGGTCGGTCAAGTCGGGCGTCTGAAGAACTCAATGGGAGTCAGGAGAATTTGAACAATGTCGGATCCGATGGGCATGAGAACTCGGGATTCGAAGATTCGAAGTTGGGTCGAGATATTGATATAATTATGGAGGACTCTGTTGACACAGCTGATCAGAAATGTTGTAAAACGATTCCGATTTTGGAAAGAGCTGAGTCGGAAACGAGGCAACTGGAAGAACGGATTCGAAAGGCTAAACCACCAGATGAAGAAGCAAAATATAAAAAAGGTAGATATTAAAACTTAAAGGTTAACTGTCATGGCTCTGATTGGGTAGATCAGACAATCCAAAAGAACAGAGTAGACCTTTTAGCTATTCTCCAAAAGAGCCTGGATCGAACGATATTTTTATATATTTTTATACGAGAGGTTCGATTGAGTGGCCTCACAGCTTCTATCACTTTTGTGCACATTCGAAAATTCCACAAAAAGTATCAAAATAGCGCTCGATTCAGATTCTATTTTAGAATAGCTAAAAGGTCTATTAGGCAAGCTTCAGTTATTTTAGTTACCAGAGAAATAAATTCCATGATAAAGATATGACTCCTTTTATTCGGGAAAGAAAGTATCACTCCAACGCATAAAGACTTGATGAATACAAACCCACAAGTTCTTTTGTTATTGATTTTATCTGAAGATCAAGCCAATCATATCCATGACAGTGTGACTTTAAATAATTAAATCCCTGGAAGGCAAAAAATCACAATTTATACCGGGTGTCCAGATTGCTCTTAATCTGATTTGCTGTAACATAATTCGTTCACCCTAAGATATATAGATCTGGGAGCTGGTAAGTATCATTAGAAATAGTTCAGTTCCACACAGGGTACTTTTCTTAATCTGGTTTGCTGTAACATATTTCGTCCCCAGAAAAAGTACTCCTGTGTGAAAGATTACCAACATTTGATAACATGGCCTATCTTCATATTACCTTTTGTGGCAAGTAAATCAAAGACCAAATTGTTTTGCCAGACATAGCTGATTTTGTAGTTCGTTCGAAAATTAGCAAATTTAGCTCTTTTTGAGGGCTGCCTGGTTTTGAATCATGGTACTGATGATTAGCAGATCGATTTCTTTATTCATAGTTGGTATCAATTAGCTGATTGTATTTATTTATGATTAAGCTAGGATATTTATCCAACGTCAAATAAAGTGTTGGAAAAACATATTAATTAAGCTTTTGATTTGTTCATAAATGACAGAAAGAATGCGCACTATCATTGGAGACTTCTAGGATAATGAAAAATATGAAAGTTTTGACGCTTAGGCAAAATTGACTATTTTCCTTAAAAATGATAAAAGATATGTCAATGTATAATTTCTTACCTTAAAGTATCGGAAAGCAATCATGATATCATATGCTATTATTTTTGGGTCATTGACAAAACAAATCAAAGAGAACATTTTATCATAGATTTAGTAATCGCGATTTTTGGTGATTTTTTTAACAGGAGCACTTTTTTGGGACATACGGTTTCAACCGTACGGTTGGGACATACGGTTTCAAGATGCTGCTTTTTAAGTCTGCGCAACGAATATGATCTGCAAAGTCAGATTTAAGAAATGTCCGGTCTTCATTCTCCTGTATACTCTTTTTTTTATAAGAATATTTTAAATTTTGTCCAGCCTCGATATTCTTAAGAAAGTTTCGTTTTGAGCCTGAACATATTCTTAAAGTATTTATGTCAGTCATGCGATTCTCTGTTATGAATATCACAAAACAGGCAACTGCTGAAAAATGAGACATAAATATGCTAGCTGAGGCTGGAAATATTCTTATAATATTCTTAGAAATTGGATGATTCTGAGCCTGAATATTCTTATAAAAATTGTTCTTATAAAAACAAAAGTGTATAAGTTAGGATCTAATCTAACAAAGGTTTGGCTCGAAATTGGCTTTGTAAAACTGAAATGAGATTTGAACTTCCTTGATCTTTTCAATCAGAATACAAACTTAGTGTCGACTTTCTTTTGCAGAATTTCAATTCTGGGAATATCAAATTGCAGCGATGAAATATCAAATTACATCGAAACCAATCTTACGAAAATATCTACTCAGTGCTTGCTATAATTCAGAAGAAGAGAATTACGGTTTATCGTTGAAGAGGGAACCCATTGTCAAGAGGTTATAAAGAGGAGATCACGATGAAAAGGCCAAGGATCACATGATTCACTCCAAAGAAAACAATGTAAAGAAGAGAGCCCATAGTCAAGAATATATGAAGAGAAATGCAACCATTAAACAGCTGACGAATAGAGAAAGCCAAGAACTTGTGAGGAAGCCAACTTGACAAAAGGTATTCCTTTGATTAATTGTAAAAAATAAAAATTAGTAAGAAGATGAAGGCAAAAAACAAGGCCTTGTTGTTCGAAAGAAATGTTAGTCACATCTGAAGAGAACATAAATACGAATGGCCTTAATGTGCTGATTTAAAGTCTTTTTCTTTGCCTCCATCCTCTTACTAATTTTTAGTATTTCACTACCAAATAATAATTCATTGTAAATGTAGGATATCTCGAGTATTGCTCAAGAGGAGGTATTTTGCCGTGTTCTTTAATCGAGGGATCGTGCTTGTTGTAACTGATTCCTTGATTAATTGATTGATTGATTCACTTCATCAGTTATATGGTCTAGGATAATTTAACAGAGTTCGGTTCAAGTGGTTAATTCGATCATTTTCTCGGCATACAGCTTAATGATGAAAAAATCTTCTTGTTGCGTGTAGTGCAATTGTACAATGATAAACAAGTAAATAAAGTAAAATATAAGTACTTTGATGCGAACTGAAATAAGCACGACATTTCGAGCATAGCCCGTTATCAAGCCCGTTACCATACAGCTTAATGGTAGACAGAGTGAATTACTACAGGCGTTGATTGACCTGATTGATTGATTGATTGATTGATTGATTGATTGATTGATTGATTGATTGATCGAATGATTGATTTATTTATTGCTTGGTTGATTGATTAATTGATGAGATTCCATATTGGCAAAAGTATTCGGCAAAGATATCGCTCCTCAACAGCATCTGTGGCTCTGTTCTGTGATCATCCATCACCTTCTTAGATAGGTGTAGTATCCTAAACATGATCAAAACCCAGAGAGTCATCTTGAGACACCAATTTGATGTTGTTTTGTTTTGTAGTTCCCTGGTTTAAAAATTCAGTTAAGTGTAGTTGTGCCAGTTCTTAAGTTTAAGTTAAAATGTCGTTAGTTTTGCTGCTAGAGTCTAGAGTCGGATCGCCCTGAACGGCATGTCGCCCCTTTGGACCCAACATTTTTACATGCACTCATTCGGGAGCAAGTCTTCTTATTTTCGTTCAAGAGGGAAGGCAATAAGTTTTGGTTACTGAGCAAAAGGGTATGAGACGAGTGACGTATTTCTGCTAAATGGTGATTTTTTCGAATGCAAACAATGAAAATCGAACAATCTTTTTGTATGCGTGTTGCATAATGTTTCTTTGAATACAAACGAATGACGGTTTGAAGAATTATGCTTCGAACAGCGTTTTATTTTGTACAAAATAAAGTACTGAATTCGAAGCACAATTATCTGTACTGTATATATTGAAAATTGAAGACTGTTCACTGTTTATTCAAAGCTTCAGAAATAGAGTGCAGTCTTCGAAATAGCAAAATAGATCTTTTAGCTATTCTGAAAAGAATCAGAATCGAACTATATTTTGCTACATTTCGTAGAATTTTCGAATGTGCACAATAGTGATAGAAGCTCTAACGCCACT
>REGL01000137.1:18116-35755 GCA_004194395.1 Aurelia aurita complex sp. Pacific | reverse complement strand
TATTTGTGTCTCATTTTCCAGCAGTTGCCTGTCTTGCGATGTTCGTAACATTCTTATTGTTACAATGGCTTAAATTTTTCTTTCGTTCGACCATTTTTTCATAATGATACGACAATTCTTTGAACAATGTTCCCTTGAAACCATATCAGATTTGAAAAAATAAGAATACTTTAAGAATATGTTAAGGCTCAAAACGAAAAATTACTTAAGAATATTGAGGCTGGAAAAAATTTATAGTATTCTTATAAAAAAAAAGAGTGTATTCCTTTTAACTGAATGGCTTCAAAGAAATTTGAGCTAATTTTCTATGATTCCACAATTGGACTTTTCAGGAAATTGAACGTTTTTTAATTACAGCCTATTTTATATTTCAACTC
Source organism: Aurelia aurita complex sp. Pacific (assembly GCA_004194395.1). NCBI lineage: Eukaryota > Metazoa > Cnidaria > Scyphozoa > Semaeostomeae > Ulmaridae > Aurelia > Aurelia aurita complex sp. Pacific. The sequence continues at coordinate 35,378 of REGL01000137.1, read as the reverse complement.
ATTTGAGGATGTGACGTCATCAAATTTCATAAATCGTAAACCAGAAAGGTAAAAGACTTCTGTTTGATACCGTATTGTAGACATTCGCAAACAAAGTCTTTCTTGAAAATCATTTTGTGGTTTCTCAAAAAGTTTAGAAACTGCGATGGTTTGAATTTTTCCATAACTTTTCTTGGATTCTTAAAAAGAAGAAAAACACTGTAATCTGAAAATATCGAAGATTTCAGAAAATTCCAACGGTAGAATTATAGCAGAACAGCTAAAGTTTCTCTGAAGTCATTCAATTTAAAGAAATAGGCCATATAAATTTTACACCAACTTTTTTATAAAGATTTGGAACATTTGCTGTACTTTATATTTGTGTATATATCATGACCTGACCAACGGCAGCGCGTTGTAATAAGGCTGCATGAAGTAGTTCTGTTTTGTATGATAAATTAAAATGCTCTCGCTCGTGTATAAATAATGGATCAAGTCATTGACATAGAAGTTTCATCTCTCTGCGTTCAATCTTCGTACATGTCTCGCTATCGTCTTCCGTTGCATGTCTACCAAGTTAGTCAAAAACACATTCAACTGTCTCATTCATTTCATTGTAGATTATTTAGGCTCGGTCAGAACTGCTTTTCAGGAGGCGGTGGCAGAACTGTCTGTACCCATGTATACGTAAACTTTTGAATTGACGATTGCGCTAAAGATGGCGGCCAGGAACTTTTTACCAAAGATGCACTGCGCTCTAATTGCGAATCGTTAACGATTCTATATGAATTCGATTATAGAACGCAATGCATCTTGGTAAAGAGTTCGTTGCCGCCATCTTTAGCGCGATCGTCTGTTGCAATCCCTTGCAAATGCATGTAAATTGTTTCCTGGAATGCTGCATTTTCATTGGTAGCTGAGAAGTCGAATCATTTCAAACAACAAATCAAATTTCTTCCAAGTTTTCGACAGGTGTTGGCTATTTTAAAAGCTTCCAAAAATGCAAGATAAAGTAACCAAGAGCTTTTATCGTTGAGGTAAACAAAAAAGCCTTGCGTATTTTCTAATTTTGTACATACAGGGAACAGGATAGCATTCGAAGTGTAGCATGGCTAATTTTCTCAATTTCTTGTCGAATTTTGTGTAGCAGCATAAAACATATGCAGATCTCTGAGTAGTAAGGAAGGGTAGAACTCTCTCCATAGACCTTTTAACCATCCTACTTTACGAAAAACCTAGATCGGGCGATATTTTTATACATTTTGCAAATTTCAAATGTGGAAAAGAACTGGAAAAATTTGTTAACTTTGAATTGGCATCTCATCGCTTCTAGTAGAGTTTCTTAAATTTCTGGCAGTGCTGACGACGTGATTCCTTGTATTCGTTCAATGTTTTTAATCAGATCTTTATCGAATGTCTTCCATTCTTCGAACGTCGAACGAAAAATCGAACGCTGCTTGCGTTTTGAAAGCTGTATTGTCATGAGACTCATGTTATTAGTCCATAAGCGTTTGCCAGAATTTTATATCGCAAGCAGTAAGGCTNAAATCCGGGGGATTAACTATTTTGTAACATTGGAGATAATTCGAAAATTCAAACGTGGATAAGTATGAAAAATTAAGGCTAAACAAAATATTCTCATCTTAGCACAATTATTACATCGTTAGATTCATGCAGCATCAATTTCCTAAGTCCACAAAAATCACATTTTAAGCCCAAGAATTCTCCAGGAATGCCTACCTGCTTTAGACTTATTGAGTCTCCTTAGGCTCACAGCATTAATTNATCTTGCGGCTCCAATGTTGAAATTTCGAAGGAGCTACTCGAAGTTTAACCCCCTAAATTGAAACGTTAAGACATGCGTACTAATCTTTTCAGTACTACGCATGTGTAAAAGCACAAATCCGGGGGATTAACTATTTTGTAACATTGGAGATAATTCGAAAATTCAAACAAAATGTGGCTCGTGAAAAGCGAAAGCCATGGTTGATGGAAAGCCCGTCGAAGAAGAAGGTTTAGCTGATGATGAGAGGTGTGCTTCCATATTTCATGGCCATTACGGTGCTTCTAAATCACCGTACTATCAATGGTTAGTATTTAAAAACGTACACGTTTGTTTATTTTGCTATATTATTGTTATAAATTCACGATGTTGATGAAATACGACAGCAACCTACCTGCTGAATGCTTAACTACAGCCAATCATAGTTATTATGTGTCATTTTTCTCGAGGTGGGCCCATTCATCTGGGGTTTAGTACAGAAGGGTGAACTTCATGGGGTGGTAAAGGGGCATTTTGTGTCCCTAATGGGTATTTGCTTTCTCTAATCGTGATATATTTAGCTTTTGCCATCAAAGTGACTCACAATGATGAATTCAGGAAGATTTGTGTCAATATTGACTTTTTATTTTCCTTGGATCCAAATGTAATTTAGGAAATATTATTAGCTCAACCTAGAAAGTTGCAAGTGAATAACTGCTTCCAGCAATCATAAAATACATTACACTTATTCTATTTATAAGAAACAGATTTAAAAACAGCTTCATGGAGGCCCAATGTTTTTAAACTCAAGAAACTAACCTGCATGGATCAAAACAGCTAAGAAACTTTTGTAAAAGGTGCAGATTTGATATTCCCAGGTCACTCAAAAGTATCAGCCTGGGGGGGGGGGTCAACAAAAATTCCTTGCACAAATGCCCAGGGACTGGGTAAATTTTATGTGGTAAATGCCCAGGGGCGTCCCAAGGGATGGTCAGGGTAGGAATTGAACAAGACACGAGAAACTCATCTGAACTGTTAGTTGCAAAAGTGTTATATAATTTAAGAAACAACCCACCAGCCCTGAACCTTGGTTTCTTACAAAAAATGAGTGTTTTCTAGAAAAGAAAGTGTTTATAATATAATACTCACAACAAAGAACCTAAAGCATGTTGATTCTAAAAAAATGTGAATCAAACGGTATTTTTATGCATTTCATCGAATTTTCGAAAGTGCAAAATATTGACAGAAGCTCTAACACAACTCAGTAGTCAGACCTTTCGTATAGAAATGTGTAAAAATATGTGAAAATGTGTTTAGAAATATTGATTGATCTTTTGTAGGATAGCTAAGAGGTCTATTAAGGAACTTTCAGTGGTATGGCCTGATCCAAGTTTCTTATAAAGAAATATTTAGTTCCCTTCCTAAAATCTTCTGATAGCATCCTCTTTTTCTTAGCAAAACATCTGCCTTGATGTTTTGTTAGGAAACACTTTTGTAAACAAAGGTCTTTAGCTATCTTCTTTCAAGACATGACATTGAACATTACCAAAGATTAGATCATGGCCTAGGAAGGCCTACTTAAATAAGATCGCTTTACTTTCACTGTGTTCGCAAAATACGTTCCTTCCCGCTTTACTAATGCTTCCTATCTCTTTCAACAAGGTATGAGCTACGCTTTACAGTCAAGCAACACTGTGCGCCCATTTGAAAATAATGTTGGGAAAGTTACAGCAAGGCCAGCAGTGGTCACTAAGAACGACGGAGGACATCTGCTTGTAAGCAAACTACCTTCAGTAAAGCGAAGTGCGACTCATCGCAACGAAAGTAATCAAGTATCCTTGATCCCTGAGGTTTACATCGTCGTTGTTGTGAGTATTAAAAACTTTCATCCTATATTGCACAATTTCATAGCACCGCATTTTAACTTTGCAAAGTGAATAATTTAGCTAAATGTGATCAACCTTGGTTTAACACCGTGAAGGAAGTCCCTAACAGAGCAAGGTTTTTCCTACGCGATTTCCATTTCTATTTATAAACGATAACTGTTCATCATGGTCGACCAAATAGTTTTTCTTCAGCTTGAAGTATTACTTATTCATGAAACAGTATAAATTTAGCTCCTCTTCTGCTCAAATGTTCACTCCATGAAGGGAAGGAAACTGCAGAACGAGGGCTTAGAACAGAGACCAAGGTGGTTCCTTTCCATTTGTTAAAAGTTTGCAGTCAGTTGTAAAATCGTCCAGCCACAGACAAAAGTGGTTGGTTACAACCAAAATGGTTTAAATATGGTCTCCATTCATAAGTCAAGATTTGTAGTTTATTAACTATGAACCATAGCATAAGTTCCAAATCTTTCAATTAATGTATAAAGGTGCCGTCTAAATTCTATGACTTATTTCTTTTAAGTGAATGGCTTGAATGAAACTTTAGCTACTTATCTATAATTCCACCATTGGACTTTTCAGAAATCTCGAGCATTTTCAGAAACTGCAGGGTATTTTGTATTTCAGCTCATTTGAGGATGTGACATCAAAACATTTCTAAATACTTCAGCAGAGGAGTGACAGGGTTTTGCTTGATACTACATTGTACATATCATAAACTATGGCTATCTTCAGGATTTTTTCATGCTTTGTCAAAAAATTTATGAATTATGATGGTCTTATGCCATAGAATTTTACTCAAACATTTTTAAAGATTTGGAACCTTATCCTATGTACCATCTATCTGTTTCTCCTATATGGAACAAGTTGTCAAATTTTGTTGCTGCTTAAAGTCAACATAGATCATGCCTACAAATCTAGCTCACCCTGTGGATAAGTATGAAAAATTAAGGCTAAACAAAATATTCTCATCTTAGCACAATTATTACATCGTTAGATTCATGCAGCATCAATTTCCTAAGTCCACAAAAATCACATTTTAAGCCCAAGAATTCTCCAGGAATGCCTACCTGCTTTAGACTTATTGAGTCTCCTTAGGCTCACAGCATTAATTAATGATAAAATGTAATTGAATGAAAAGTTAAGAAATCACAGAGTTTGATTAACCATGTGAATTAAAACTGTTGTAAATTGTAAATTCAGTCTTGAATAAAAGTTATTGAAAGAAGATCAATGCATTGCTCTCAATTTAAGATTTAGTGCATGTACTGAGAATTGCTGTAAGTTATTTGCTTTAAGATAGCCCTCTAGTGTAATCCAGACAGTCTGCCTTTGAAGGTATTGTGGCACAGTGGTGTAATCCTCTGACTTTGCAGCCAGGACACTCAGGCGGACAGGGTTTGATACCCAATAGGGCCCCACCATTTGAGCGTCATGACAAGGGGTTGTGGACTTTATTAGCGCTGAGCTATTTCTGTGATCCCAGCGCTTGGTGCTAAAAACCACACCTTCACCTTCATCTGCCTTGCAACAGGAATACTGTATCCTGAAATCAGATGAAGGAAAATGGATAGAAATATTGGCTTCAGAGCTCTTATCAAAACAATGCAACAATCTGAACGATAGCCATGCTTCAGTTCGGCTCAGTTCATTTAATTTTTTATTGCAATGAACAGTTTGTTATGATATACCAAAATCTGAAAGTCTGAGCAAAATTTGCAAAAATCTGAAATGCTGATAAAAAATATTTTTGTTAATATTTCATTTCATCTCCAATATCTAAATTATTACACTAGTCAAAAATTATCTGCAGCAAAAAACATACAGAATTATAAGCAATAAGGTTTGAGAAAAAACTGCTTGAAAAAGTACTAAAGCCTCCCAAATCCTTATGAAATATTGCAGCAATGGGACAACCAAAAAAGCTTATTTCCCCCCTGCAGTTATGGTTCCAGCCTCTGTAGGCTCCAGGCTATCTCTGGGTGTTTCTTATCTCTGGACATATGATTTCTTTTCTCTTTGTTGGGCAGATAAGGGAATTAATTATACAGGGTGTCTCAATAAAAAGCCCCAGTGCTTGAAAACATTCTGCTCCTTCAATATCAAAGCTATAATATTGAAAACTGCCTTGTTTTGCTCCCAATATGTCAAACTAGGTTCAGTAATTTACCTGGCTTTAATCGGCCATTCCTTCCCGTCGATTTTCTACAGAAAGCCCCTTTCGAAAACCTGCAAAAACGAAGGAAAACGAGAAACGAAATATCCCTTTGTTTTCCTTCCTAGCGATAATGACACCCACATGCATTCATGCTTTTGGTCCTCTTGGGAGAATGGAATCCCCCGGATATGTTATTCATACCAGGGGGGAGACTTTTTCATTCCCCCAAGAGGATAGCACGTGCTAAAGCGTTCTCAAGTCATTGCTGTAAGGTAAACACAATAGGGAAGCTTACTCGTGATTTTAGCACGTTTTTCAAGGTTTCTCAAAGGGGATTTTTTTCAGCATATTCCTTTCCTTGTAAAATCTTAACGGAGTGACTAATTTCAGCCAGGAAAAATTCTAAAAGTAATTGAAGATGTTAGCTATTCAATCGGATATTGCAAAATATCATTGCTTATATTTTCAGGGAGCAGTGGCCTTTCAAACTCCTGGCCTTTTTTGACTCAGCGGAATATATTTCATAGTTGAGACCAGGCAGGCCCAAAAAGTCATTTGTTAGTCTTTCGGAAGAGTAACCTCAATTTGATAGAAGCTTTAGCAACTAAAAAACATTTCTGTTTGATTGAATTAAGAGGACACAGTTAAACATGTCAGGAGTAATGACTGTGTGGGATTAATTTTTATGAAAGCTGTTTTTGAAAATCATGAAATCCTTTCAAGCGTTGGTAGGAGTCTTCATTGGGTGTGTCAATCTTATCAAAACATTAATTTATCTTTTTAATTTTCGGAGATTTTGCAAAGAGAACATGGATGATTTCAGCTGATTGACCAGTGGGGGGCTTTTCTTAATTTTGAAGTAAAAACAAAGGGCATTTGAGATGTGCATAGGATAACAGATTTTCTGTCGTTATGAGTTTAAACTGTTCTAACTACTGGGTGCGCCAAAATAAACTATGCACGTTTGGCAGGCCACAATAAATCGTACATTGGACCGATGTTGAAGATTCATGACTTAATCTTTAGCAGAAAGCCTGAACTAGATTGTTGGACTTTTTTGCAAATTTTCTGTTTTCAGTTTTTAGAGCTAGGAGCAAGTTTCTTAAAATGTTCGTTTTCGAAAACACTGAAAACGATCAAAAAACGTCGATCAAATTTTTTAAAGACTCAATATGAATGAACAAAGAGAAAACGTTTTCATGGTGATTTGGGGATTTAGTACGAACTTTTTTACAGCATGTTACAACTAATCGATTTCTAAATCCCAAATCACCACGAACAAGCTCTCTCTTTGTCCATTCATTTCGATTCTTTCGAAAATTTGATCGATATTTTTTTTATCTTTTTCAGGGTTTTCGAAAACTAAAATTTTAAGAAACTCGCTTCTAGCTCTGAAAACTGACAACGAAAAAATTAGCAAAAAAATCCCAGTATCTAATTCAAGCTTTCTGCTAAAGATTATATCATAAATCTTCAAAATCGGTCCAAGTTTAGGATACTGCCTATGGCCTTGCCTAGAACTCTAAAACATGACTATATTAGCAGTCGCTCACCCGTTTTCTGCTCCCTGTCGATGACAGATCATGGCCTAGAGCGTAGACCTTCAATTCATTTGCCGCTAGGTCAAGCGTAGGCCGGTGTCTTCGCTGGAGTTGATTATTTCTTGTGTTGTTGTCAATAATTCATGTTGTCTTAGTGTGATCATAATGGAAGCTGATCAGTTTCGAATTGTACTTAGAATGCGTCGTCTATGATGATCCCTATCCGAAAGCAGCTGCAGATCTTGTGTCTTTTCTAAAGAGAATTTCATGAGTGTTGGCTGCAATTAGGAAAGGTAGCAAATTTATGATTGTCTGTTAAAATTGGATTAGAAAGAAAGAGTATCTGTTTTGGAGAGCAGGCGAGTTGGAATAATACATTGTAGTCCTGCACAGAGGGCGGCTTTCTCACGCCTTCAAAAGCACCAAAGAGGACGGTATTTTTAAAGACCACTGTTTCAATCATGGCGGTGGGCTAATACGAGGGTTAGCTGTTGTTTACATTTGGGAGAACACCCAGATCCCAGCCAGATCCCCACCCAGATTTACATACATTTCAATATTTTGTGGACCGGAATTATGTTCACTATTTTAGTCCTTTCACTTTCGCTCATTGAATTGGATTGATGTTGTTGTTGTCACTTCATACATATCAGTTCAGGGGAGCGAGACTACACGGAAGTAATGAGTCTGCAATGACACAGTAATTGGAAGAAATCACATAGAAATCGATGGAAAATTTCTCTGGAAAATTGCGGGAAAAGTTATCGAGAAAGTCATTGGAAGATTTACATTATTGATACCTTAAATGTATTTGGTCGAGTTAACGCTCTCACGTACTCCTCCGTAGCGACGGAGCCGACGACGAAATAGAGATAGATCGCGTATACCGAACATGAGCAATTTGCTGATTCATCGTTTTCGATGGCGCATCTGATTGGTTGAAATTCATGTAAAATAAAACTGATCACGTGAAACGAACTGTGTTACAGTATCTGTGTTTGCTAGGAGTGATGCGTAATCTTTATCACATGGGTCACATGATACATAGCAAGGCAGGTCTATTTATGTCATTCATTTGCATTTCATTTTAAATTCGTTGGTTGAAATTCATATGAAATAAAACTGATCACGTGAAACGAACTGTGTTACAGTATCTGTGTTTGCTAGGAGTGATGCGTAATCTTTATCACATGGGTCACATGATACTTTGCAAGGCAGGTCTATTTATGTCATTCATTTGCATTTCATTTTAAATTCGTTACGCTTCCTAAAGTTAAGAATATTTATCGTAACTCGATGCCTTTAAACGAGACAACTTCTGGAAAATTTAGCGAGAAAGTTGGCAGAAAATGTCTTCAAAACGCGACAGGACGCTTGGCGAGGAAATCCTTGGAAGACTTCACATGTTATATTTCTGAAAGCAAGGCAATTGTTGGAAAACATTGCGAGAAAATCGGTTGAAACTTCCCGAAAAACTTGACGTCATCTAGAAAAGCTGTTTTGTATAAAGTGCAGTTGAAAACTTCCAGAAACAATTACCATGAACCTTATCTAGAGGGAAGCCGGAAAATTTCTTGAGAAGATAAGAGGAAAACGTCATTTTGTGATAAGCATCTTGAGACAATCGTAGGAAAAAGTCTCTGGAAAGTAACTGCAAAACTTTGTGATATAGTTGCTGACAATGTTTTCATAAGTGTCAACATATTTTTGTACTGTTTTGTATCGATTTTGGTGCAGATCTGTGACTTTCTGATTTTTACCACACAACCAAAGAAACAACATAACTAAAAGAGATCATTTGCTGCAAATCAATGGAAAATTTCTCCAGAAAGTTTCTGGAAAATTCTTCGAGAAATTGTCCAGAAAATGTACTCCGGTTAACGAAACTTGCTTCAAACTGTTTTATATCAATTCTAGATTGAAAACAGAAACTCCCGAAATTTTGTTTCTAAGATCAGGAAACAGTTGCTGGAAAGTATCACAAGGGAATTCTTAAAAAAGGAGCTGGAAAGCCTCTTGAAAGAATTGCTGGAAAATGTTGTTATGTTAGTGTCTGTTTATAGACACAAAACTGTTTTGTGTCTATTTTAGATGAAGAATATAAACCTTCAAAACTTAATCACACAAACAAGCAGGGGACGTTTTCTCTCTGTTGTGAAGTAGCTAGATGAAACGTCTCTACGAAATAGCTGCAAAAATTCTTCACGCAATTTGTTTACAATTATAAACGGTTTTGTGTGGGATATTAACCGTTTTCATTCGCTTTCAGGTCGTGGCACTCGAAAATAAGCAATTCAAAACGAAACAACAAAGTTTCCTGAGAGAGATAGCAACGAAGTTACGAAAAGTAAACGCAATTTGTCATCTATGGGACTTGAAAAGGGTGAGTGTCTTGTCTGAATTTATTTCTTTTCAATTCTTCTTCATCATTTTGAAGATATATGTTTGAAGATATTTCTGGCCAATATGAACCAAGGAATAGTCTGGTCGCTGGCCTAGCTCACACACTTACAAGTCAAGGGTGGTGCCAGGGGGTTGACTGAGGTGGACATGACATGCCCACCTCACTTTTCTCCGGTTGTCTTTTCTCATGTTGTATTCATTCTTAAGCAAAACGATGTAAAAAACGTCAGATATACCTTGTGGTAATCAATTCTGTCACTTGTCCACCACACCGTTTCAGGGCTAGCGCCGCCCCTGTTACAAGTTACCGTAAAAGTTCTTTCAAGCCCTCGGGGGCTTGTTTCATTTCGGATACTCCAGAGGAAGCTTAAAAGAGAGGGGGCTTATTAGAGAGTTGAATGATAGCTCTTTTATTCTTTTACCCCATATTTCCGGGAGTCAACATACAATTACGAGTTAAATACAGAAATTCGACACATTTTTCATCCCAAACCACATCAAAATTAACATGCAAACTTGTTTAGCTATTTAAATGGAAAGTCTTTGGCAAACCTCTGGCATTTTATATAAATGGGGGGTCTTGAAAGAGAAGGGGGCTTATTAGAATGTTTGCTTAGAGAAGGGAGGGGCGTATTATAGAGGAGGCTTAATAGATTGGACTGGGGAAATTTTCTGCTCTCTCCAACAAGGACAGATAATGTTACAATAGAACTCGCTACTTTTCATTGACACCTAGATACAAAGCAATTTGTGATTGCAGACAAAGGGAATTCCATGCTCGGTTGGTTAAGACATAAACAAAAACAATGCAAGCCGCAAAAAGTGCCTGGAAACCCGGGTCGCTAGCTCGGTCGTTGTGCATTTCAGAAATGGTTTTAAAGAGCAAATATTAGCTCATATCGAAAGAAGAAGGATATATCTAAACTTCTGCCTCGGGCAATTGATCTATTTTGTGCAGAAGCCAAATGGGAGGGGATTCAATTCTCGTAATTTTTAGGTGTAATTAAAACACTTACTGCTCAGCTTCTGTACGAAAAAAATAAAATGCCCGAGGCAAAAGTTTAGATATATCCTTCTTCTTTCGATATGAGCTAATATTTGCTCTTTAAAACCATTTCTGAAATGCACAACGACCGAGCTAGCGACCCGGGTTTCCAGGCAATTTTTGCGGCTTGCTTTGTTTTTGTTTATGTCTTAACCAACCGAGCATGAAATTCCCTTTGTCTGCAATCACAAATTGCTTTGTATCTAGGTGTCAATGAAAAGTAGTGAGTTCTATTGTAATATTATCTGTCCTTGTTGCTCTGCTCTCTCCAGCAATAGACCTTTTAGCTATTCTATAAAAGAGCCTGGATCGAACGTTATTTTTACACATTTTTATATGCGACGTTTGATCGAGTGGCGATAGAGCTTCTATCACTATTGTGCACATTCGAAAATTCTACAAAATGTAGGAAAATAGCGTTCGATTCTGATCCTTTTCAGAATAGCTAAAAGGTCTTTTGCAGACTTAAAATTCGACGTTTTCAGCATTCTTTGGAAGGCATCTGCACAAACCCAAATGACGGCTCGGCTCATTCTATGAAGTGACCTAACCCAATTATATTCTCCTTTCCATTCATTGCTGTTTTTTCTCTCCACGTTAATAATTTATTACTTCACAGCAGCAAGTTTTTTGAATACACGAATTTCTAAACGAATGTGTAGAAACTTGGCTTAATTTCTTCAAAAATATAAAAAAACAATCAAGAAATGAGGCTTTTTACAGACTATTTTACAGGTATATGTTCCTTTTTACCTCTCCCCCATCGATTTGTTTTGGGAATAACAGAGGGGAACAGAATTTTCTTCCCAGGCAAACTACAACTAGAAATATCTGTCTTAATTTTGCTACAAAAATATGACAAGTGATTAAGAAATGAGGCTTAGTACAGATCATTTTACAAATAGTATGTTCCTGTTTACCTCTCCCCCATCGATTTGTTTTGGGAATAACAGAGGGGAACAGAATTTTCTTCCCAGGCAAACTACAACCAGAAATATCCGTCTTAATTTTGCTACAAAAATATGACAAGTGATTAAGAAATGAGGCTTAGTACAGATCATTTTACAAATAGTATGTTCCTTTTTACCTCCCCTCCACCGATTTGTTTTGAGAGTAACAGAATTTTCTTCCCAGCCAAACTACAACCAGAAATATACGTCTTGATTTTGCTACAAAAATATAACAAGCGATTAAGAAATGAGGCTTAGTGCAGATCATTTTACAAGTAGTATGTTCCTTTTTACCTCCCCTCCGCCGATTTTTTTTTAGAGTAACAGAGTTTTCTAGCCAAACTACAACCAGAAATATCCGTCTTGATTTTGCTACAAAAATATAACAAGCGATTAAGAAGTGAGGCTTAGGACAGATCATTTTACAAATAGAATGTTCCTTTTTACCTCCCCTCCACCGATTTGTTTTGAGAGTAACAGAGTTTTTTCCTAGCCTAACTACAACCAGAAATATCCGTCTTGATTTTGCTACAAAAATATAACAAGCGATTAAGAAATGAGGCTTAGTACAGATCATTTTACAAATAATATATTCCTTTTTATTTCTCTCTCGTCGATTTGTTTTCAGCCTGTGTTTTTTTAGAATAGCGGAATCCTCCCCCTTCTTGGCATTGAAGTCTTTTTACGGCTGATGTAATCAACATAACGCAGGTTGCATAATGCAGGTTGCAGGATCCTCAAATGAGTTGAAATGAAATACGCCGTAATTTTGAAAATATTCAAGAATTCTCAAAAGTTTAACAGCAGAATTATATTAAAATATCTAAAGTTTCTTTCAAGCTATTCAATTAAAAAAAAGGTGAGAGAGTTTTACACCTACCTTTTTACGCTAGTTTAAAGACCTGAAAACTATGCTAAGTTTCAAACAATCCATGTATGTTTATGAATTTTTTTCAAAATTCGTTTAAGGAAGGTTTCCCTTCAGCAAGGTTGATTTTCAAGGGGCCCTCCAGTAAATTGATTACAATCTACAATAAATTATACCTGCATTATCAAAAACCATAAATCTAAAAACCTATTTACAATAATTATACGATATTCACAATAAAAGAAAAGTTCGACCCGTTATAGAATTTTTTAAACTATTAAAGGAGGAAATTATATAATTTTTTAAACTATTAGATGCAACGTTGCAAAGCTATCGGACAGAGTTAGTGAATATCGTTGGCGTATGCTTGGTCATATTTTGAGAAGTGATAAAAATACAGCAGCTCAATTAGCAATTACATTCGCTGTTGAGTCTGATAAGCGTTTAATTGAGTCTGATAAGTGTTTAATTGAACGCATTGGAAGACCAAGGAGTAACTTGTTCACACTAATAAAGAATGATTTGAATCCGCGAAATCTAAAAATAGATAGCATTGCAGAACTCAATGAAGTCAGAGATATAGCCAGATGTAAAGAGCGCTGGAAGAACCTGTTATAACTACAGATTACATTTTTAAGGTATCTGAAAAGATCATTCTAAATGTATATAATAATAAAAATTAAAGGAGGATACATTTTTGACTCAGCTGGAAGGCTTTTCCACAGCTAAGCTCCCCGGATAGAAAAACATTTCTATTAGTTTTTCTTTGGTAACCTCAAGTCAGTCTCTGTATTATGAAATATACGACAGTGAGTTGTGAGTTTTTTATGAAAGGTTTATACAGGTTGGAAAGCGCAGCTTTAGTATAAATTTTAACATTAGGACCACGACGAACATCATCTTGAGGGTCATGTCAGAGAAAGACAAGTCAATATCGTAGTTTATAAATCGACATTTCCAATTAATTAAGACAAATCCAGTTGTGATTATAATATCAGACTAGGCCATGATTTTGAACGTTTCGAGACGAGCTTGTCTCATCTTCAGCTAAATAAAAGTTACACGTGCGAGGTTTTATAGTAATAATTATTCGAGAGAAATGCATAATTAAATTATCGATCATATGATTTCTAAATAGGGAAAGTTTATACAGGTATTGTCGAGCCAACTGATTGAGAGATTTGAAGACGATAATCTTAGACTCATTACTTATGAGTTCTTCAATGGTCTTCCATTCCATACGTACGATTTACGCCCATACATTCTGACTCGCCTATCGTATCGCAGGTGGTTCAGTTGTAAGAAAGTCCTTCCTCCTTCCNTTCAGGGCTGGCACCGCCCTGTTACAAGTTACCGTAAAAGCTCTTTTAAGCCCTCGGGGGCTTGTTTGATTTCGGATACTCCAGAGGAAGCTTAAAAGAGAGGGGGCTCATTAGAGAGTTGAATGATAGCTCTTTTATTCGTTTACCCCATATTTCCTGGAATCGACATACAATTACGAGTCAAATACACAAATTCGACACATTTTTTATCCCAAACCACACCAAATTAACATGCAAACTTGTTTAGCTATTTAAATGGAAAGTCTTTGGTAAACCTCTGGCATTTTATATAAATGGGGGGCCTTGAAAGAGAAGGGGGCTTATTAAAATGTTTGCTTAGAGAAGGGAGGGGCTTATTATAGAGGAGGCTTAATAAATTGGACTGGGGAAATTTTCTACCCTCTCCATCAATAGACCTTTTAGCTATTCTATAAAAGTGCCTGGATCGAACGTTATTTTTATACATTTTTATATGCGACGTTCGATCGAATGGCTTTAGAGCTTCTATCACTATTGTACACATTCGAAAATTCTATAAAATGTAGCAAAATGTTGTTCGATTCTGATTCTTTTCAGAATAGCTAAAAGGTCTATTGCAGACTCGAAATTCAACCTTTTCAGCGTTCTTTGGAAGACATCTGCAGAAACCCAACTGACGGCTCGGCTCATTCTGTGAAGTGACCTAACCCAATTATATTCTCCTTTCCATTCATCGCTGTTTTTTCTCTCCACGTTAATAATTTATTACTTCACAGCAGCAAGTTTTTTTAAAACACGAATTTCTAAACGAATGTGTAGAAACTTGGCTTAATTTCTTCAAAAATATAAGAAAACAATCAAGAAATGAGGCTTTTTACAGACAATTTTACAGGTATATGTTCCGTTTTACCTCTCCCCCGTCGATTTGTTTTGGGAGTAACAGAGGGGAACAGAATTTTCTTCCCAGGCAAACTACAACCAGAAATATCTGTCTTAATTTTACTACAAAAATATGACAAGCGATTAAGAAATGAGGCTTAGTACAGATTATTTTACAAGTAGTATGTTCCTTTTTACCTCCCCTCCACCGATTTGTTTTGAGAGTAACAGAGTTTTCTAGCCAAACTACAACCAGAAATGTCCGTCTTGATTATGCTACAAGAATATGACAAGCGATTAAGAAATGAGGCTTAGGACAGATTATTTTACAAGTAGTATGTTCCTTTTTGCCTCCCCTCCACCGATTTGTTTTGAGAGTAACAGAGTTTTCTAGCCATGCTACAACCAGAAATATACGTCTTAATTTTGCTACAAAAGTATGACAAGCGATTAAGAAATGAGGTTTAGTACAGATTATTTTACAAGTAGTATGTTTCTTTTTACCTCCCCTCCACTGATTTGTTTTGAGAGTAACAGAGTTTTCTAGCCAAACAACAACCAGAAATGTCCGTCTTGATTTTACTACAAGAATATGACAAGCGATTAAGAAATGAGGCTTAGGACAGATTATTTTACAAGTAGTATGTTCCTTTTTACCTCCCCACCACCGATTTGTTTTGAGAGTAACAGAGTTTTCTAGCCATACTACAACCAGAAATAACCGTCGTGATTTTGCTACAAAAATATAACAAGCGATTAAGAAATGAGGCTTAGTACAGATCATTTTACAAATAGTATGTTCCTTTTTATTTCTCCCTCCTCGATTTGTTTTCAGTCTGTGTTTTTTGAGAATAACGGAATTCACCCCCTTCTTGGCATTGAAGTCTTTTTTACGGCTGGTGTAATCTACATAACGCAGGTTGCATAATGCAGGTTGCAGGATCCTCAAATGAGTTGAAATATGAAATACGCTGTTAATTTCGAAAATATTCAAGAATTCTTAAGAGTTTAACAGTAGAATTATAGGAAGGTATCTAAAGTTTCTTTCAAGCTATTCAATCCAAAAAAGAGGTGATAGAATTTGTGAATTTTTTTCAAAATTCGTTTAAGGAGGGTTGCCCTTCAGCAAAGGGTGATTTTCAAGGGGCCCGCCAGTAAAAGGTTTTGATTACAATCTACAATAAAGTAAACCTACATTATCAAAATCCATAAATCTAAAAACCTACTTACAATAATTATACGATATTTACAATAAAAGAAAAGTTCGACCCATAGTATAATTTTTTAAACTATTAAGGGAGGATACATTTTTTGACTCAGCTGGAAGGCTATTCCACAGCGAAGCTCCTCGGATAGAAAAACATTTCTGCCCATTTGCTGATTTTTTCTTTGGTGACCTGAAGTCAGTCTCTGTATTATGAAATTTACGACAGTGAGTTGTGAATTTTTTATGAAAGGTTTATACAGGTTGGAAAGCGCAGCTTTAGTATATATTTTAACATTAGGACCACGACAAACATCATCTTGAGGGTCATTTCAGAGAAAGACAAGTCAGTATCGTAGTTTATAAATCGACATTTCCAATTAATTAAGACAAATCCAGTTGTGATTATGATATTATTTTTAGATTAGGCCATGATTATTGAACGTTTAGAGACGAGCTTGTCTCATCTTCAGCTGAATAAAAGTTACACGTGCGAGGTTTTATAGTAATAATTATTCGAGAGAAATGCATAATTAAATTATCGATCATATGATTTCTAAATAGGGAAAGTTTATACAGGTATTGTCGAGCCAACTGATTGAGAGATTTGAAGACGATAATCTTAGACTCATTACTTATGAGTTCTTCAATGGTCTTCCATTCCATACGTACGATTTACGCCCATACATTCTGACTCGCCTATCGTATCGCAGGTGGTTCAGTTGTAAGAAAGTCCTTCCTCCTTCCAGTGGGTGTGTCGGTCTAATTGAAACAAAATAATCTATTTATAATCTGTTGACAACATAGGCTTCCGCAAGACCTTTTTGATAATGATCGCAGTTGTGATGTTACTTAATTACATTCGCATTTACTTAAGATGTAACCTTACCATCTGACTAATTCCTAATTTTGATTTTTTGAAACTAATTTCAATTGCATGTTGTAAAATCCGGACTATAGGACCTCTGGGACCCTTCGGTGCTGTTGCTGAAAAGGACTGACATTATCAAGCTGTCAAACAGGAGTTTGCGTGTGGTAAGCTTCCCCTCTTCCATCCCAAGAACTTTCACCCTTTTAAACCAACACCAGGAATCATGCAGAGAGTTTATACCATATAGAAGTACTACTTTGAGTATCCCTTGTGGCACTATTTTTGAATATTTCTGCACGATTCCTGGTGTCCTGGCGTTGGTTTGAACGAGCGAAGGTTCTTAGGATGGAAGAGGGGAAGCTTATGATATACAACCTCTTGTTTGACAACTTGACGACATTGTCCTAATGTTGGTGGT
>REGL01000137.1:5677-17511 GCA_004194395.1 Aurelia aurita complex sp. Pacific | reverse complement strand
TCTTGAGGGTCATTTCAGAGAAAGACAAGTCAGTATCGTAGTTTATAAATCGACATTTCCAATTAATTAAGACAAATCCAGTTGTGATTATGATATTATTTTTAGATTAGGCCATGATTATTGAACGTTTAGAGACGAGCTTGTCTCATCTTCAGCTGAATAAAAGTTACACGTGCGAGGTTTTATAGTAATAATTATTCGAGAGAAATGCATAATTAAATTATCGATCATATGATTTCTAAATAGGGAAAGTTTATACAGGTATTGTCGAGCCAACTGATTGAGAGATTTGAAGACGATAATCTTAGACTCATTACTTATGAGTTCTTCAATGGTCTTCCATTCCATACGTACGATTTACGCCCATACATTCTGACTCGCCTATCGTATCGCAGGTGGTTCAGTTGTAAGAAAGTCCTTCCTCCTTCCAGTGGGTGTGTCGGTCTAATTGAAACAAAATAATCTATTTATAATCTGTTGACAACATAGGCTTCCGCAAGACCTTTTTGATAATGATCGCAGTTGTGATGTTACCTAATTACTTTCGCATTTACTTAAGATGTAACCTTACCATCTGACTGATTCCTAATTTTGATTCTCTGAAACTGATTTTAATTGCATGTTGTAAAATCCGGACTATAGGACCTCTGGGACCCTTCGGTGCTGTTGCTGAAAAGGACTGACATTATCAAGCTGTCAAACAGGAGTTTGCGTGTGGTAAGCTTTCCCTCTTCCCTCCCAAGAACTTTCACCCTTTTAAACCAACACCAGGAATCATGCAGAGAGTTTATACCATATAGAAGTACTACTTTGAGTATCCCTTGTGGCACTATTTTTGAATATTTCTGCATGATTCCTGGTGTCCTGGCGTTGGTTTGAACGAGCGAAGGTTCTTAGGATGGAAGAGGGGAAGCTTATGATATACAACCTATTGTTTGACAACTTGACGACATTGTCCTAATGTTGGTGGTGATGACCCTTTGGTGTTATAGGTCCTTTTCGTTTCTGGTACTTAGAGCTCCTAGGGGTCTCAAGGGTCCATTGGTCCAGTTTTTACAACATGCCCATTTTAATGTAAGAACACGGGATATGAATGAATTAGCGACTGTCGCTTAATTTCCCTTTTGCTTACTGAACTCTGTCACGCCCGGTGCAACTGTCATTTAGTATTTAAATCAACTACGAATCGTTGTTTTGTGAGGGGGTATCGTATGCCAATAAAAAAACCATTAGAATATGTACCTAAACTTTGAAATGTAACATTATGTTGAAACATTGTCAAGTAGAAATATGAAGAAAGGAGAAGGTGTTTTACTTACAAAGAGTTTTACTTTCTTTATTTGACAGGCAACTAGCTCAGAGCAAAGTGTCGAAATATATTGTCAACATTATGCACCTTCAGTTAAGAGTGGAAGAAAAAACAAAGCGAAAATATTTGTCAGTGGCAAAGAGCTCGTTCAACTTTTCAGCACTGGACCAATGCGAGGATTTCTGCAACAATATAACGTCACGAAATACTTTTTAAAGGTAGTATGCAATGTTATTTTCATGCAATATTGCCTTTTCCACACCAAACCATCCAAATTTTTCAAAGTGCTCGACTTCTGCTGTCACTGTACCGTCCAGTTGCAATTTGATGGTACAAAACTGATGGAAGTCTATGATATTTAAGGGTTAGACCCATTGTATGGTTTGGTGTGGAACTGCCAGTCCCTTTCCTTTCTTTTGACTGTTTGTATGTTATTGTTTTTCGTTCCTTGTGTATTGATTTATTTTTTTTGGTTTTATTTTGAAGTTGTATTTGTAAAATTGTAAGTACCGTTCTTGGTGAAGGCCAGATGACCTAGTGTCTTCCTATGCCAAGAGCTCTACAGTATTTACGTATTTGTATTTGTTCGTTTTAATTTATTAATAGAAAAAATAATCGAAACGTTTTTATCAAACAGTTGTGTTTTTCTATTTTATTTTCTGTTTATTCTGAGTGTGGTTTTAGTTTATTCCTTTTAGTTTATTGTGAATAGAAAAAATGCAATATTTTATTCAAAATATCGCTCGATTCAGGCTCTTTGGTCGAATAGCCATAAGGTATATTTGTTCAATGATAAAAAAAGTGCAAATTTCACAATTTTCCCATTCTTAGCCATGTCTCTAAATGCTCTTTTATTTTCTAGACGAATGTCAAAGAAATGACCGTTCAGTATCAAGTAACAGAAGAGGTCTGGTTCCCAGTTGCAGCTGTTGCCTCAGCAACCTTTGTTTTCATGCTGGTACTGGTTATTGTTGTGGTAAGTCATCGTCGCCCTTGATGGACCATTTGTCGCCCGTGATGGACCATCACTCAGTTATGANATCATGCAGAGAGTTTATACCATATAGAAGTACTACTTTGAGTATCCCTTGTGGCACTATTTTTGAATATTTCTGCACGATTCCTGGTGTCCTGGCGTTGGTTTGAACGAGCGAAGGTTCTTAGGATGGAAGAGGGGAAGCTTATGATATACAACCTCTTGTTTGACAACTTGACGACATTGTCCTAATGTTGGTGGTGACGGCGCTTTGGTGTTATAGGTCCTTTTCGTTTCTGGTACTTAGAGCTCCTAGGGGTCTCAAGGGTCTATTGGTCCAGTTTTTACAACATGCCCATTTTAATGTAAGAACACGGGATGTGAATGAAGTAGCGACTGTCGCTTAATTTCCCTTTTGCTTACTGAACTCTGTCACCCCCGATGCAACTTTCATTTAGTATTTAAATCAACTACGAATCGTTGTTTTGTCGGGGGGTATCGTATGCCAATAAAAAACCATTGGAATATGTACCTAAACTTTGAAATGAAACATTATGTTAAAACATTGTCAAGTAGAAATATGAAGAAAGGAGAAGGTGTTTTACTTACAAAGAGTTTTACTTTCTTTATTTGACAGGCAACTAGCTCAGAGCAAAGTGTCGAAATATATTGTCAACATTATGCACCTTCAGTTAAGAGTGGAAGAAAAAACAAAGCGAAAATATTTGTCAATGGCAAAGAACTCGTTCAACTTTTCAGCACTGGACCAATGCGAGGATTTCTGCAACAATATAACGTCACGAAATACTTTTTAAAGGTAGTATGCAATATTATTTTCATGCAATATTGCCTTTTCCACACCAAACCATCCAAATTTTCCAAAGTGCTCCACTTCCGTTGTCATTGTACCGTCCAGTTAGACTGATTACATGAGTCTCAGTTTTCTGCATTGAATTGGATGGGATGATGTTATGGCTTCACACTGAGACTCATGACAATACAGCTTCAAAATGCAGACTAATTTAGGCCATCTCCGCCGCGTTTACGGCGGGACCAATAAGATCGCTACTTTCTTAATCAGGTCACCACGGGCCCATTCCTAGCATTTGATTGGTTGATTACATTCAAAGTTCGACTTTTCGAAGCAAAACGACTTTCGAAACGACGTTCGAAGCGACGTTCGACTTTTCTTTCAATGATTGAAGGATGGAAGAAGTTCGATTTTCTTTAGATCTCTCGTAAGATTTTAGTCTCTATTTTGAATCTGTGTGGTCGTGAGTCCTTGTATGAGTGAAAATAAAAACATCAGCTTAAAAACGTTGAACGAATACAACGAATCACGTCGTCAGTTTACCGTCCAGTTGCAATTTGATGGTACAAAACTGATGGAAGTCTATGATATTTGAGGGTTAGACCCATTGTATGGTTTGGTGTTGAACTGCCAGTCCCTTTCTTTTCTTTTGACTGTTTGTATGTTATTGTTTTTCGTTCCTTGTGTATTGATTGATTTTTTGTTTTTGTCTTGAAGTTGTATTTGTAAAATTGTACGTAGCGTTCTTGGTGGAGGCCAGATGAGCTAGTGTCTTCCTACGCCAAGAACTCTACAGTATTTACGTATTTATATTATAATAATCGATTTATTTAGAATTGGCGCTACATAGCTATGTACAGTAAAATTAAAAGTAATTACTACACTAGCTAATCCAAGCTTAGTTTAGTCTAATTTAGTTTAGTTTAGTTTAGTTTAGATTAGTTTTGATTTATTATGAATAGAAAAAAATGCAATATTTTATTTGAAATATCGCTCAATTCAGGCTCTTTGGTCGAATAGCCATAAGGTATATTTGTTCAATGATAAAAAAAGTGCAAATTTCACAATTTTCCCATTCTTAGCCATGTCTCTAAATGCTCTTTTATTTTCTAGACGAATGTCAAAGAAATGACCGTTCAGTATCAAGTAACAGAAGAGGTCTGGTTCCCAGTTGCAGCTGTTGCCTCGGCAACCTTTGTTTTCATGCTGGTACTGGTTATTGTTGTGGTAAGTCATCGTCGCCCTTGATGGACCATTTGTCGCCCGTGATGGACCATCTCTCAGTTATGATTAAAGGTACTGAGTCCGCATAAATAGCGCGCTCGTGACCAATATCAACTTCTTTTCAATCATGAAACAAAAGTTGTGATTTAATCGCTATTGAAATTAAACCAAAGAAATTCACAAGGATAATGCAAGGATTAAGAAGCCTTTGGTCTCCAATGCTAATTGACTTTAGCACTATATTGCCATAACAAAAGACCATCAGCAGTTTGTCAGCAAAATTCAGGATAGCGTTAACGCTCAGCTATTTATATGGACTCAATTCCTTTAATGTTAATTGATTATGAATCAATTGATTTAATGGACTTTAGAATAAATCGGAGGCCAGCACCCCATCTTTCTGCACTCCATAATTTCCTGAGGCCCAACAGTTAGCTAACCCAGGACTAATTTTTGCTGCTCGTCGCTTATGATGAATGAAATATGGCAAAGATTTTACAATGTGCCCAGACATCTATCTGTTTTAAACTTTTATTCATTTAATTCATTCATTCATTTAACATGTTTTTCTTTCATTTTTTATTTCTTGAATGATTAATAAATTCATTGATTCTTTCGCTCTGCTATCTATCTTTCCTATTCAACAATCAGTGAACAAATCCTCAATTCACACATATTTATTTTGTCATTCATTCGTTATCGAATTAGTTGATAATTTCTTCAGTCATTCAATTGTGAAGCCAGCCCACTATTTTCATAACTATCCATCAATTTGTTAAGAAGCCTCTTCGTGATTTCTTCGCACCTTAAGTTGCAATGAATGAATCCGTGTAATATATAATTGATGACTTTCTGAAGCAAATGATAGGCCGTTTCTTTTGTATTTTTCTTTGATTCATTGACTAGCTGAATTAGTCTATTAATCGCTCTTTCATCTATTCATTCATTCATTGGTTGTTTCTTTCAGTCATACAACTACTTCTCTTTTCATTTTGCCTTTCTCTCTCGTAAATCTCTCGACTATTCCCTCGTTGATGCAATTGTTGAATCATTCTTTCATTCATTCATTCATTCATTTATTCATCCATTCATTTATTCTTTCGTTCATTCATTCATGTATTCATTCCTTTATAGTGCTGTTGCAAAAAATCATGTTGTGAATCAAAAAAAGATGTTGTCACCCAACTAGNGGAACTCCTTCAATAGCAAGGCTCCTGAAATACTTCATCGACCAGATGACGCCGTACTAAAATACACTTTGTAGACATTGGTTAACTATGCGAAAGCATGGTTTAATTAGGCCTACGAAATATTAGGAATTCTGTGTATTGAAGATTCTTGTTGTTAAAGAAAATCATAAAATGTTTATTTATCAACCATATATTATCAGCCAAAGTAATATTAGTTGGTGGGTTCTCTCAACTAAGATTGGAAAAAGATAGTTCAATCTTTTCATTTTCACGTGCTTTCAAAATTTCTTGGACAGATAAGAATTCCTGTCTACCTAAAGATCTTTTATCTTTTTCATATCTAAGTGTATTGGAAGTACCGTTTTACTGATGCTTGGGGCATTAGAGAAATATCTTGATTTAGTTTGAAAAGATTATTTATATCGAGAGAGATTGTGTTGGAAAACAAGCGCGTGAGTTGATATATTCATGAAAACAAACTGCCGATGGATAACATATAAACCAATACATTTCACGTCAGTTATTTTTTTATTCCATTTGAAATTTGCGATACATGTTACGGACTACAGTAAAAACCCGCACATAAGAACCTTCATTTATTAAGAACCTACAGCCTGAAATCATATATTTTGTACCCAATGGATAAGAACCATTTCATCCTGATATCATAACTAGGTTCTTAATAAAGGGTTTCATTCATTCATTGGGAAATAAATGCAATCAGTTTGCCAATCAGCCTTTTTCGTGAACTCCAAAACATTACTTACAGAACTATGATAGGCAGGGCCCGCAGGGGTAAACTGGGTAAGCTTGGATTGAAATGGATAGGGTCAAGAGTGTAAATAAGTTTGGCTAAGATTTAGATTCACATATTTCCCTTTGTTAAGAACCTACATCCTGATTACTAGATGTGCCTCATTGCATAAGAACGTAAACAGGCTGATTTCAAAATCTTAGGTTCTTATGTGCGGGTTTTTACTGTACTCTACATAACAAACTACTTTACAATACTACAAGGACGATGCCATGAGGAGCAAAAGACTCTGACTACCCTATGGCATTGTTTAAAAAATGCTAAACTTGCACATGATTCTAAGAACACAAGAAAAAGTTGTTTGTCCGAAAGTTTTCTTATCCGAAATTCTTGAAAAAGCGTCCGAAATTTTTTTGTCCGAAGTTGTTTTTCTGAAACTTTTTCGTCTGAAATGATTCGATTTTAATGTAATAGCTAAAGATCTATTGATGCTTATTTGTTGAAAATGATTAATGAGCTGTACCAACTGATCATCAGGGTAAACCAAGGCACATACAGTAAAAACCCGCATATTAGAACCTTGAATTTTGAAATCACCCTGTTTAGGTTCTTATGCGTATGATACTATTCTTACAAACAGGATGCAAGGTTCTTAAATAGGTTCTTATCAAAAGAATTCATTAAATATCTTCGGGAATTTAGGCCAAATATAAGAAAACAAGGTTTTCACATACTCATGATCATGACACAATTTTGTAAAGAACAACCATATCTACCTGGCCTTTTCTGTATCAAATCCATTCATACAAGGAATTTTTTGTTTAATGCGTTGTATCTACTTAAGTATTTGGCTAAATCTCTTGTAACATTTGCCACATATTACCAACCAGTAGTTTATATTTAACTTTTATTAAGATAAGAACCTTCCTTGAATTGAAGGATGAATAGGTTCTTCTGTAATGGGGTGAAATTAGAACATTTTAGGCCTTAGGTTCTTATAAGTGGGTGGTTCTTATATGCGGGTTTTTACTGTATTTGTAAGATCCTAATTGTTCTTTGCAGGCGAGGCTCTCAAGCATCATTGGTTATTGATTTGATTCCATTGGGAAACGATAACCTCTTGGGTGGACCGAAACATGAAAGGTAACTAAGAAGCTGCATTCTTCTTAACGAATATCAGTAGTGTCCAGCCTCATCAGAAGTATTCTTGCCAGCCATGATGTCTTGGTCTAAAGTTTAGGCCCTTCATTTAATTCAAATTATTTGGTTGCAGGCTGTCCTGACTTGTAGCTTAGTTTAATGTTTGTATGCTGTTCGTTCTGTTCTTTGACGCCTTTACACACTGTTCTGGTATTGTTCTTGTTTTTTGTTTCATGTTATGGTCTTGGGATAGTCGTGCCACTTCGCTCCTCTTGGTATCGTCTCTGCAGTGTCGTATAGTTGTAATTAGAGAGTATAGTAGGAGGTATCATTGTATTGTAAATTTTTATCTTGAATTTATTAAAAAAAAAAGTATTCTGTGCCTGCGAGCAAATGGTTTGGAAAATCGTGCCTGCAATCAAAGTGCTCTGAGTACAGAGAATATGCCAGTAAGGAGAGTCCGTCTCAAATTAGATGTCACCTGAGATTCTTAGATTCTTTAGATTTTAAATTAAATTCTCCTCTTTTTCTGAGAATTAGATTCTTAGATGTCACCTGAGAGAGACACACACGTCCTTAGCTGACCAAGCAAACCTGTNTTGCAGACGAGGCTCTCAAGCATCACTGGTTATTGATTTGATTCCATTGGGAAACGATAACCTCTTGGGTGGACCGAAACATGAAAGGTAACAAAGCTGCATTCTTCTTAACGAATATCAGTAGTGTCCAGCCTCATCAGAAGTATTCTTGCCAGCCATGATGTCTTGGTCTAAAGTTTAGGCCCTTCATTTAATTCAAATTATTTGGTTGCAGGCTGTCCTGACTTGTAGCTTAGTTTAATGTTTGTATGCTGTTCGTTCTGTTCTTTGACGCCTTTACACACTGTTCTGGTATTGTTCTTGTTTTTTGTTTCATGTTATGGTCTTGGGATAGTCGTGCCACTTCGCTCCTCTTGGTATCGTCTCTGCAGTGTCGTATAGTTGTAATTAGAGAGTATAGTAGGAGGTATCATTGTATTGTAAATTTTTATCTTGAATATATTAAAAAAAAAAGTATTCTGTGCCTGCGAGCAAATGGTTTGGAAAATCGTGCCTGCAATCAAAGTGCTCTGAGTACAGAGAATATGCCAGTAAGGAGAGTCCGTCTCAAATTAGATGTCACCTGAGATTCTTAGATTCTTTAGATTTTAAATTAAATTCTCCTCTTTTTCTGAGAATTAGATTCTTAGATGTCACCTGAGAGAGACACACACGTCCTTAGCTGACCAAGCAAACCTGTATAAATATTGATATATTATTATTGTTGTTGTTTACGATAATGCAAAATTCTTTTGCAAAGCACTTCTGTTGTTGTTATTATTATTATTGTTTACGATAACTCAAAATTCTTTTGCAAAGGACTTCTGTTGTTGTTATTATTGTTGTTGTTTACGATAACGCAAAATTCTTTTGCAAAGGACTTCTGTTGTTGTTATTATTGTTGTTGTTGTTATCCGTGGGCATTTGCAGTTGATATCGAATTTGAGACAGTGCATAATGTGTAATGATAGTTTTGCTTGCAAGTGGCGCAGCGCCCGTGTACATTAATGGCGGTTGATAGACCTAATCAGCTAAGGTTTGTTTGCACCTATCTCAAGTCAGGGGATCAATCTCTTGGTAAAACATCATTGGAATTCTTTAACATGTTTCGCGCCATTAAAACTTGTTTTTCATGTACACAGACTTGCAAACGTTCTTTCGAAGAAATTTTATCATCTTTTCATATTAGACTAACATGCAAGCTTAGCTGAGATTATTCATGAGTTATTTCATGAAAACTTGTGCCATGAGCCATGCGTGCAGAAAGTAAAATAATACTAGAACTTCCTTGAGTATGATCACATGACTTGAAATGGGTAAACAAACTTTAACTGATTAGGTCTATTGGTGTCATCTGTACAACATGTTGAGAAGAATCTTGCTCAAACCCCAAGCAATTTAGTCCGAAAGATACTTCCCGTATCGTTACCTTCTTTTATAGTGTTGAATATTTTTGTTTCAGCCCAACAGAGGAGTCATTATCAAATTTGTCAAAATATATGACATTCAGAGATCTAGAAGATGAAAAAGATAACACGAAATTATTGTTTAAAGAATTTTGGGTGAGTTCGTTTGCCTTCTGAAATGCATTTCGTTAACTTTTGAATTTTGTATTTGTGTCTGGTTTAGTTTGATTCATTAGCATTATAGCAACTGGTTTGTTGTGGCCTACCAAAAAACTGCAGAATCTTTTATGTGGCCTACCAAAAAACTGCAAAATCGTCATTTCGAAAGAACTTTGTTTACTGTACGTGACCCAGACCTTTTAAAAGGGTTCTTAATTACTGTAATAATGTATTCCAAGAAATTGAAGCATGATTGAAGCAAGTCCACGAAGCTAGCAACATTTGCATTTAATAAAATCCACATAAGGCAAAGTCTTTGACGTCCAGACAAATCAATAAGAATTTGCATTCAGAGATATTATTAATTGATTGTTTAAAATAAAGAAGATAAAAAACAAGAAACCATAAGAATAGCCAATCTTCTTTGTGCTTGAAAATGTTACTATGTAATAAATTATAACGTCATTCGTATTTCAGGCTATTCCAACAAACACAATTCATAGAAAAGAAAAACAATCAATGTCAAATGCAAGTTTGAAGAACAGATATCCGGATTTTGTTCCAAGTAAGTTACGCATCTCAGATTTATTTTGAAAGATTATGCGTGCTTCTATTATTGAAGGAATTTTGATCTACTTTGCAATGATTTGTTTAGGGTTCGATGAAATTCGTACTGATGGTGCAAAGACAGCATGCCCTGCTGGCATTTCAAGGAAACGAAGAGTAAAATGTTGTTCTTTTCGTGGAGATGTTGATTTCAAATTCCCTCTTTCCTTTATTTCTAGACCTGCCACGCCTGTTGCTATAAACCATTATCACAGAGCCGTGAAAAACAATAAAACCTTAACGACTTCTAATTTTACAGCTCCACTTTAGATTACGCTTGAAAGCCTTGAAGCCAATTTCCAGTCAATGGAATTTTCTGAGCGGGCAGAATTTCTATTGTATGCGAAAGAAAATGTCGCTCTGAAATTGAATAGAGAGTTACTGCTGAGCGACCTTTTATTGTCTAAAGTTCCGCTCGCTCTGAAAATTCCAATGATTGGAAATTAACGGTTAGCAATCAACTCGGTATGTCGTGACCTTTTATATGTTCTTCAAAGTTTAATCATTGAATTTTATCCGCAGATGGAAAAACTGCAGTAAAGTTAAAAGAGATCAATGGTGATCCTCAGTCGACGTATATTAATGCAAATTTTATTAGGGTGAGTGTTGATTTGGTCTTTTTCATGTAACAAGAATTTTTAGTCTTCATATTAGCCTTGTTTTCCAGTGGTATGTTTTTAACTCGCTGGATGTACCAGAAATGCTTGCCTAGTACTCTCTGTATGGCTCTGCAAGGCAGAAAGTTACAGGTCACTTGTAGGCTCTGTTTTAGGCCACTCAATCACCATTTCCCCCATTTCAATAAATATTTCTTTTGTTTGAAGTTATGTTCTTTTTGTTTGTTTATTTGTTTGTTTGTTTGTTTGTTTAATAAATTGAAATTGCCAACTTGGACAATATTGGATTGGTTGAAATGAAGTTGATATTTTGATATTAAAACCCTTGACTGTAATTAAGTATATTTTTGATCCAGCAAATTCTTTTTTGTCATGAATGAATCTATCTACTTTTACAGGGTTATGGCAATGTTTCAAATTTGTACATAGCAGCAGAAGGTTTGTCATGTTTCTGTGTGATTTTATCAGCAAATAGTCAGAAAATTCATTAATATTTGCAAGAAGCGTTTCACGGTAATTTTACGTATGTACCTTGCATTGAGATTAAATGTTACTTAATTTAGCCATGGGTCCAGGGTCTATCTACTCTAGTGGAGTGGCCCAAATAACAACAATAGACGTGTTTTGCAAAGGAATTTTGCGTTATCGCAAATCTCAGGTGACATCTAATTTGAGACGCTCTTTGATAAGCGTGGATGGCTCAGTGTTAGCTTGCTTGACTGCCAATCTGAAGGTTGCTGGTTCGAATCCCCAGCCCGCCGAACCTGCAACGTGGAATGAGGAGAGTCGCCAATTCTCTGTATTTCCACGCTAAAGAAATCACAAGGTATGGTCACATTGAGAGGAAGGACCAGGACACTACTTTGCAAAGCTTAGCTTCTCAGCGTCCTGAAGCTACCTTTGGGTTTGTTTTTATTCATATTGAAATCTTACAATAAATCTTACATTCTACTATACTTTTCTAATTACGATACAACACTACGGGGACGATACCATGGGGAGCGAAAGACAATGACTACCCCATGGCCAATATGAAAAGACACGCAACTTTAAACTAAATACAA
>REGL01000136.1:393899-404109 GCA_004194395.1 Aurelia aurita complex sp. Pacific | reverse complement strand
TTTTGTTGTCTGCCAATGATTTTATTTGGTTGATATAATCCTTCTAATATTGGAAATTTTAGTATTTACTATAAGTAGCTACATGGGTGGTTTTTAGTAGCTATAAATGTAGCAAAATTTTAATTGTACTGTATAATGAACAAAACTGAAATCAACGCCCTTCTTTTTTTGTCGTGTTTCTCTTACTTATCTCATTTCATTAGAACACTATCATTCTTATCATATCACATTCATATCAAATCATATTACATTCAATTGGTAAGGGAATCAGTGGATTTCTGCTTGCAAAAAGGATGTGATCTAAACGTATTTTGGTACATACTTCTGCAACCTTGCTGTAGCTTGATGGGTTTTGACGCATGCTATTCTTATGCTAATTTTGAGGAAACCTCGTATTCATGACAGTTCACTCAACAAGAAAAAATTGGTTGGTAAATCGCTTAAAATAAGAACGTTTTATAGCTCAAAATATTGAAGTCCGAAATGTTTCGCTTTTTATGTATACCCCGAGTTATATTTCAGCTAAAGAGCAATTTGAATTCTAGGTGTTTCTATCCAGAAGTCAAGTTGGTTGGCATTGATCACTGGGAGTGGCTTACAAACGGGTTGTACCAGACAAGGCTTTAATACGATTCCGTACAATGGTGCTGGTACCCATGTGTCTGCACGGATCGGGATAACTGGAAATGAAGCAGAGCTTGATTGCACAGATGGTGATCCAGATTCAGTTCTTGGCATCGGTATCAAAGGTCATTTTTGTGACAGTCCTTCTTTAATAACAACTGGCAATCAAGCTACCTGCATGGATGAGGGTCAGACATCAAAACATATCAAGACAAAAGGACTTATTTACATTCAGTAGTGCATTTATGTTGCTGTAAATTGGGAATGAAATTTGAGCCCTCCTCGCCATCTCATGTTTTAACTTATTAGGACGCATCGCGAATCCAAGCAGATCGCCAGTCACTTTTTGTTCTTCTGATTTTGCCTCCTTGAAACTCATGAAGTTAACAGCACAATGTATCGTTAATTTGCGTTGAGTTCCAAACCCGTCTACTGAGGCAATGAAAGGGGTTTAGCATCTTTTCTTCCCTCTAATTACAAAGCAGCATGCAACCTTGCTCTTTCAGAATTAGCCTGATGCTCCCTATGCTATTTACCCCTTGTGCTCGTAGCTCTCATGATTTCTTGTTTGTGTATTCCCTTGTTCCTATTTCCCAGTACTTTAAACGTTCTATACTTCAGTATTTCAGTTATAACGAAAGATCGGGGAGGATCAATTCGGGCAAGGTGCAAATTGCGCTTGAAATTGTTTTCGTATTCCGCTTGTATTTAAGTTTAGTTCAGCGCCAAATTATACAACAGTGACAAGGCGTGCTGCTTTGAAAGAACGCACTCTCATTTTACACATCTAACGAAGGGTTTATAGAATTCTTTTTAAAGAACCATTGTCACCCAGAATCCTTTGCGGTACGATACAGTTTGAGATTGTCTGAAAATCAAATTTGGCCTAAACGGAAACTATATATCCACAGTGCATAAGAGGAACTCGTAGAACACTTCAACGAAAGCAAAACTTTTCTATCAGTTCAGGCAAGGGCGCCTACCTTGTAGGAAGTGTGTTTATTCACAGTACTTTACGCAGTGTCCCATCACCCAGTCCTGTTAATCTTTGTATATCATAATAAACTAAGTTTTTCTTGTTACTGGGATTTTCAAATTCTAACGTCTGTGAGAGTTGACCAATCAAAAATCACGCTGTCTGATTCCCTGTGGCCAGACCGTATAACAGTTGATATCGTGTTTCATAACACCGAAATTTGAAACCACAAACTTATTCATACGTCATCTTGACGTTGAGAGGACTGACTCTGTATACTTCTGGGTCACGGTACGGTTTTAGGACACTCTCTGTACTGGGTCACAGGACACCCATTACTCTACAGTACTGGGAATAAACAGACTGACGCCTGACAGGGCTACCGAGGCTAAATAATGAAAAATGAATGAAATGATAAATGAATCGTAAAGCCCTGCTCGAACCCTGCGTCTGATTTGGGACATTTGGTTTTCCTTCAATGGTTATCAGGATCCATAAACCTTTGAAAACTGTTGAAATATGGTGGGTATTGCTGTTGGTATGGTAACTCGTGTAAATCTCTTGCATGCTCAATACTTCGCTGGTGGTTGCAAGCAAAGGAAGAAAGTTATATTTAGGACACCTGCTATAGAATAGATGCATATTTTTGAGTAAGGTATTATTGATGCTATGAATTGGCTCTTTTAACTTGATATGTTAGGACTTTAACTATTGTTTCTGTTGTTTCTGTGCTATCACTATGTGTAACTATGCTCACCCATCATTTCTTCTTTTTGTGTGCAGCGAAACATAAGCTACAATCTGAGCCATGGCAATGACGCTCAATTGGAGTTGAGTCCATAACTTACCTTGGATTGGAAGTGGCAGTTTTTACCGCAAGAAATAAAACACGCAAACACCCTTCGCATTTTAAAAAACAGATTAGATGTTGGAATGGTAATAAAAATATGCAACTATATACTCTGCCAAATATACATCCCAAAAGTAGTTTACTTTTTCCTGTAATATATATTGCTCTTTTTAATAGTTCTTGTTTCTCCTAAATTGTAAATTGTAAATATGTAGTAAAGTAGGCTTTAAAGGGAATCGACATAGTTAAAAGCTGGTCCGGGCCAAGTTAAAAATATAATCTATTGTATTCTACAACTTTTGACGCCTGCCGTTTCATTGTATGGCGAAGGAAACAATGGGTTTTTTCGTCGTTTCTTCAGCCTATTTATAGCAGCTTGTCGATATAGCTATGTGTATTCCCTTTAATGTGCTGTAAATTAGCTATTTTCAATTCTTGCCCACTGTAAATAAATTATTAATGATGATGATGATGATGATTCGAAACTAAATAGTTCACCATTCACGAGATTACGCTATCTTCGTGTGAAACAATGGAGATTCCCGGGGGTTTACATTTTGTATTTGTGACGCGAAAATGTCAGAATCTGTCCGGGAATAAATTATTGGAAGCACTGGTGAAGCAAAAAATGGCTGTTGCCGCTGTCTTGGTTCTTTCAGTTTCTGTATAACTTTTCGACCTGCCAGAAAGAGTTTTAGCTGTCGACTTACCTGTCCTAGCCTGCGTGCAGCCTCAACTCCTCCTCGAAGAAAAAGTAGAGTCTGCGCAACAACGAAGCATAGCTTGTAGTTGCTGCAACAACGAAGCATAGCTCGTAGTTGCGGCTGCACGGAGGCTAACCTGTCCTGGAATAAGATACAAAAGTTATAATCCTACCATGGATTGTTTTTACTGAAATGAAGACCCCGTCAACATGATCATCATTATCATTATCACTAAATATATTAGAATATATCTCAAAATATATTTTATAGCAATATTACTGCTAATTCATTCCTCCTACTATCTGGCTTACNTAGCCTGCGTGCAGCCTCAACTCCTCCTCGAAGAAAAAGTAGAGTCTGCGCAACAACGAAGCATAGCTTGTAGTTGCTGCAACAACGAAGCATAGCTCGTAGTTGCGGCTGCACGGAGGCTAACCTGTCCTGGAATAAGATACAAAAGTTATAATCCTACCATGGATTGTTTTTACTGAAATGAAGACCCCGTCAACATGATCATCATTATCATTATCACTAAATATATTAGAATATATCTCAAAATATATTTTATAGCAATATTACTGCTAATTCATTCCTCCTACTATCTGGCTTACAGATCAAATAAAAAGCAATTAGCATCAAATATGTGATAGCGGTATATCATATTAGATAATTATCTAATTATGCTAGATAATTAGATACAGTATACACGTTTTGCATAGCCTACAGTTGCAGTTCTCGCCATTCCAACATCTTATATGGCTTTTAAAAATACGAAGTGTGTTTGCTTGTTTTACTGCGTTTGGTAAAGTCTGTCAGAGGCTAGAGTCTGTTTCCAAGAAAAGATATTGTCTCAATTTTAAATATCGTTGAATGGGCGGGAGAGGCACAATGTATATTTTGGGTACTGATGGGACATTCCATCGGGAAGGGTATCGATTTTCATGATTTTGGTATAAAGAACGGTATCAATTTTTGTGATTTTGGTATAAAAATAGATAAATATGCAATTTATGACAAATCAGTATATAATGTTGGATATTCATATTCGAAGAATTGGTACAAAGAACGGAATTGTTATTGTATGTTATTGAAGCTTAGGTGGGACGGCCACGGCCCAACCAGAAATCTGGTCAAGCCCCCCCCCCGTGGGATTGTATGCACCTTTGAAAGCTGCGAGTGCCGAACCGTTACCATGAATCGGCGTATGAATCGTCAGGCACATCCCTGAGTGCACAATCAATCAAATACCCCTTGGTAAATAATTTATAAGATTCTACGCAATCTATTATCATCTTCACAAAGTCAACATGAAACAACCGAGAACAACAACATCTTGTAATTACTGGGATCTTCCTGGAAAATTGATTTAAAAGAAGATGGCAAACTTCTCATCTTGCTTGATTCTTTTTCTGCTGCTCAAAACATGTGTTGCTGTCATTTTAAGACTTCAATGTGGCACATTTGCTGATTTCAGCGTCATCCTAGATGGATTAGTTGATCCACAGAGTCCACTAAAAAGTTTGACTGGCAGGACAAAACGACAGTGCGCCCTTGAATGTAGCTCTGAACAGAATTGCAAATCTGTGAATTATAAAGAAACTGGAGGAAACTGTGAATTAATTGGACGAAATTTTAGTAGTGCTGCGAACCATTTAGTTTCAAGAACTGGTTGGGTTTACATGACCACAGATGAACAAACAATGAATGTAAGTGTGACAGCAAGCTACTTGAATTTACAGTTTCACTTTGCTAAAGATATAGAACGAAAACAGAGATAGAACCCATACATAATCGACATAATCCAAGTTAGACTGTTTTCGGCTTTCAACTTATAAACTGATACTAGATACTACCTGTGTAACTAACATATCTATTTGTATAAACAAATTTTGTTCGTCTAAATTGGTAGCATCATTCCTAGATCCACAGCGTTTCTAGCTACGCTTCATCTCAAAATCCTTCGAAAACAGGCCTAGAATTCTTGATGAGGTTATGAATGATTTCTTTCAACTACCTGGTGAGAAAAACAAATCTATTTTTGTTGGTTCTGGTACCCTGAGTAGCTGTGGAATAGAAAATATATGACCGTTCAAAACTAAAATGTTAATCTATCAGACAAAGGTTATAACTCAGATGAGAAAAAATCTTGTTTGGTAAACTCATTCATCATCAAGACCCAAAAAGTAGAAAAATGTCTGTGAGGGGTTTGTATGGGAATCAAAAATTGCACCTTTCATTCTAGCCACTTTCCCGGAGGATGATTGTCGAGGCTGCACGCAGGCTACTTCCATTCTGGTTAATGATTTACGTGCTATTGAAATAAAAATTCTTAAGACCCTTAATTTAAATTAAATTTCGATGCCAAATAAATCATGGGCCAGAAAGGAATGTGGAATCCTCGATTCCCATACAAACCCCTTACAGGTATTTTCCTGATGTTTGGGCATGGGTAGTTAGACACTGCTGGTGTGCATCTATGGAGGAGCGCTGGATATTATGTATCTGCGGGGGAAATTGTTTGCAGTACTGCGGAGGAGATATCGAAAGGACGAAAATATTAATACAGTACTATAAAAATTTCACCCGCAGATAACTCCTCCGCAGTACTATAAAAAATTTCCCCCGCAGGTATCTCCTCCGCAGTACTGTAAAAAATTTCCCCCGCAGATACATATTATCCAGCTCTTCTCCATAGAAGCACACCAGCAGTGTCTAACTACCCATGATCTAGGTTAACCTTTTACTGATAGATAAAGATTTTAGTTTTGAATATCGGCCTCATACTTTTTATTCCACAGCTTGTCAAACATGTAAACTGTTTTTTGACTCATCCGGTATGTATTCTTTCATTCCAAGATTGGTCCAAACTGCACAAAACTTTCACCATGCCAGAATGGAGGAAAATGTGTTGATACTTGCAATGCTCCTGGGTTTCAATGCACTTGCACAAATGAGTTTACTGGCACTTATTGTGAAAACGAAAAAGGTGAGCGTTCCTGAAGGTGTACTTTCTGGAAGACCGGAATCTTAACTGACAATTATGTAAGTCTTTTCCCTGAACACTGTTCACAATCTGAGAGATGTCTGTGAAAGCAACAATGTAATGATTTATATTGTGATGATAAATATCTGATGAAAAAGCATTCTATGTTTGTCAGTTTCGGTTAAGATTTTCAGGCCGATCTTACACTTTGTCGTTCGAGCTTGCACTACTTCTAGTTTGTTATAACATTGTTAATTCCCTGCGTGCAAGCATTCTACTATCTATTCCAAGGGAGAAATCACTCCAAAATCTTGTACACATTCGTCAAATCGTTAAGATCTTCAAAAGTCCCAAAAATCTCTGGTTTTCACATATCTGTATCAGTTCACCAACTTTTCTTCATTTTTCTTTCAAAGAATATGCAAGTTGCAAGGCAGTGTATGACGCAGGGCATCGCGTAGATGGCATCTTCAAACTGACGAACATGGGACATCATTTCTGTAAGCTGACAGCATTGTCGGGATGTCGTTCTGGTGGTTGGACACTTATCATGAAAACTGATGGCAATACGGTGAGGATCATCCAAGACTCAAACTTATTAACGAGCCATTGTCCCGAGATCCTTTGCTGGCATGCTAGAATTTCAAACTGTCTGGAAATCAGATTTGGCGTGAGCGCAAATCATGGATCCAAACTGTAATAGTTGACCTAATGAAATGTTGACTTGAGTTGAATTGTTCTACCAGTTCAACTGCTGCATTGTGGATCTATAGTTTTCTTTTAGGCTTAATTTGATTTTCAGACACAATGCAATTTAAAGGCCATTAGCTAACCATGATGCTTTGCGGCCCCAAAGTCGACTTTCATATGACATGAGCAAAGGATCATGATAACAAATAGGTTTAGTCACATCCACCATAGGGACCAGACCCATCCTCGTGTAACGCTGGTACCCAGGGTAGCTGATATCCTAAAGTGATCGAAAATTGATTTTGAACATTTTTCAAACGGGGTTAAAGAGAATGATGAAAATTGTTCACTAATAAAACTGCAATGAAAATGCTAAAAAACTCTTTGTAACAGAGTCATTGTTACCCAGGCAGCCTCGTCCCGGGGCCGTTTGTCCCGTCCCAATGTGACAATAAGATCCTGGGGTCGAGGTTGTCACCCAGGGTTCCTTGCGGGCATGCTACATCTTTAGACCGTCTGAAAAGCAAACTGAAGATCCAATTGCTAGATGGTCTAATTACTAGAAGGTCTAATTACTAGAAGGTCTAATTACTAGAAGGTCTAATTGGGGAGACGAGATACACGGTTTGTCCGAGGAAACGTGTGTGTCCCCCTGTGCAGTGAGTTAAAGCTCATGCGCAGTAGCGTTATGGGTTGGAACTCTGCCGGACGCATGAGTATTAACATACTGAACGGCACGGGGAAACACATAAGTTTCCTCGCACAAACTGTATCTTGTCTCTCCAACAAGTACAGTAGATGAACCATGGGTAGTTAGACACTGCTGGTGTGCTTCTATGGAGGAGCGCTGGATAATATGTATCTGCGGGGGAAATTATTTATAGTACTGCAGAGGAGATGTCGAAATAACGAAAATATTTAACTATTAAAATGATTCTTCTCTCTCCTTCTCTCTTCGCTTCCGATATGTCCTCCGCAGTACTATAAAAAATTTCCCCCGCAGATACATATTATCCAGCGCTCGATATCTCCTCCGTAGTACCATAAAAAATTTCCCCCGCAGATACATATTATTCAGTGCTCCTCCATAGAAGCACATCAGCAGTGTCTAACTACCCATGGATGAACTGATAGAAGAGTTCAAAACCTTGTATCAGTTCAAAACTCTATCCACCTGCCCAGATCTTCAACGCACAAAGGAGCCAAGAAATTTCAGAACAGGACTGTATCTTTCAAATTTTCCACTGGTCTAGTACTACGCCCTACTCTCACTCGTTGTGGGAAAATCTCAACAAATATAGCTACGAGCTCAAAACTTATGATTCGTGATGACGAGTCAATAATGTCCTCATGTGGTTAATTAGTTCCCGCAAAGGACCCTGGGTGACAATGTTGTCCGTTTCTGGTAAATTTGCTAACTCATTTTCGATAAAGCGAAAGCTATAGCTACACTCCAATGTTTCTTTCATTACCACATTATTGTATTGAAACATTTGATGAACTACCTACCGTTTTGAATAATTTGCAGAATTTGTTTGGATACGATGCAAGCTACTGGAGCACTAACAATGTGTGGAATCATGTCTATGGGTTGAAGGACGGTGAATCAAAATTCGATGCTTATAATAAACTGGCATTTACACAAGTGTGCATCGGCATGGAACAAGGTGGCACAACCAGATACCTTGAGATTACTTATTCTTCAACATCGATGCTAGATCTCTTGAAAGATGGATCCTACAAAAGTAAGTTGTATTTTATAGATATTCATTTACATTCAGAAAAGATATTGACCCAATAATGGCGATTGTAAGAGAACAGATAAAAATCTAAACCAAGTAAAATAGCTATCGCTGGTTACTCATGAAATAGCCAATGGAGCCAATGAAATAGTAAAGGAGGAGATGGATGAACGTACTAGTTCTGTAAATCATGAAAACGGTCTAAGAAAGAGCCAGATGGATGCGTCCTTTTGGTGTCCTGCCTAAACTTTACCCTTACAATTTTTCGTTGTTCATGTGAAGCAATTAATATTTGATGGAGATAAATAGCTAACTCAAGTTTTGCATATGCAAGTCTAAAATTGGCCTACCGGATGTCCCAAAATTTTTTTCACACATTTGGTTAACTCCAGTGATGTGAATTTAGCGTTAATCAATGGCCATTCACTCTCAAAATGCTCCTCGATGGTTAACTTGAACAAAGATACCTCGTTTGTTGGTATTGGTGCTTTGAGAGTGGAAATATGAATCTTGAATGCTCAAAGTTGGGTCCACTTGCAAACCAGAGCTTTGGTCTTTTGGCCTATAATAATAATAATTAATTTCTTTAAGGTTGGCGTGGTATATAGCACTAGGCTAATTAATGCCAACCATTATCGATACAAAAGATGTGTAATAATTATAATCAACCTAAATATAACCTAAATTTACAATAAAATCCTTACATAATCTACAGTTGCATGAAAAATTCCAAAACTTAATTTCCCTTTTAAAATTCCCTACAGATCGGGACTTTTTTATATGCAATGGCAAATCTCGCCAGAGATTTTGCCCCAGGAAGCTCACAGTTTCTAGCCCATAGGCTGTAGTCCTAGGTTTGCGTGCATAGATGTTGCTCGTAACTCTTAAGTTGTAATGTATTTCTCTCTCCGCGAAAATTTCTCTCATAAAACAAGGATTTAAATACATTCTTGTTCGGTAAATTTCAGTGACAAGCAACTGTAGATTTCGTTGATGAATGGAGACTGAATGGTCTGTAATTAACAGTTCTTCAAAACTGGAGGTCCGATCATGATACGCTATTCGCAATGCTCTTTCGTGAATAGAGTTAATTTTTGCGTTAACTCGTCTATCGTGAAACATCCATATCAATGGACAGTAGCTAAACTGTGACATTACGAAAGCCCTCATGACAATCTTAATTTTTTCTTCTGGCATATACGTTGAGGCCCTTGCAAGAGCATGTAGCTTCTGGCTTGCTTTTGTGCACACCATTTTCACGTGTTGCTTAAAATTTAGCTTTTGGTCAATTACAACGCCCAGCAATTTTTCTTCTTTACTCTCTTTAATGACAGAGGAACCAACTTTTATTGACATTTCAGTTTCTTTCTCGCCAAGTACAAGGAGATGGCATTTCTCCTCGTTTAATTTCATACAGTTTTGTTCAAACCATTTGCTTAGTTCAGTAGTATCCTTTTCTAGCCTTAAAATAACTTCCCGTAACTCTTGATGAGAACAGTAAATTGTCGTATCGTCTGCATAATTACAGATTTCAGTCTCATTCAACAAAAGGAAAATATCATTGATAAATATATTAAAGAGGAGAGGCCCCAGAACTGATCCTTGGGGAACACCTAATTTCATTTCTTTCCAAGAGCTGAA
>REGL01000136.1:372138-384404 GCA_004194395.1 Aurelia aurita complex sp. Pacific | reverse complement strand
ATTTGTACATGAGGCTTGTTGGATGGCTGGAAGAAGATTTGGGTGCAGTTGATGCCGTGTTGCTTTTATACTTTTGTATTGTACAAAGAGTCATTAACGAGAGTTGTTCGAGAACTGTTTGAGTTACAAAAGTTGGAGATTGTGGAATGAAAATTTTGAAAGAGAAAGTTTATGAAGATTGTTAAAAGATGAGGCAACTGAGTATAGCAAAATTGTTCTTGAAAGAGGTTGCACCAGGAGTCGTTAATGAGCGTTGTTCAAGAACTGTTTGAGGCGTAAAGATTGGAGATTGTGGAATACCAAGTTTGAAAGAGAAGATTTATAAACAGTGTATCGCAAAATTGTTCTTGAAAGAGGTTGCACCAAGAGTTGTTAATGAACGTTGTTCGAGAACTATTTGAGGCGTAGAGATTGGAGGCTGTGGAATACCAATTTTTGAAAGGGAACCGTTAATTATTAATATTGTCATATTGTTAAAGAATGAGTATCGCAAACTGTTCTAAAATAGATTGCTCCAGGAACCATCATTGTACGTTGTTCAAGAATGCATCATGTTCTAGAGACTGAAGAAGCAGATTAATGAAATTTAGGCAAGGAGATTTGTGCAAATTTCCAATTTTTGAGCTGCTGATCTTTTGTTTTCAATCTTTACATCGCCGTTGCTTGTTACAAGTTAAGTACATCTTTAGGTGAGAGTCATTATTCATAGAAATCAACTCAAATTTTAGTGAAATTAAAACAGATTGTATCAAACCACAATCCATACGGAGCTTGTTTTAGCTACAATTTCCAGCTATTTCATAGCGAGAGAAGAAACAGAAGAATTAAGAAGATTTAAGCGAAGCATTAAGAAATCACGTGAAATTTATCACAATCATTGATTTTGGAAAGACGCTTGTCAGCACGCTGCACGTTGCAGGTATAAAACGGAGAAAGGCATCAGACGATTGAAGATACTGAAATGTAAACAAAAGCTTTGTTACGTCATGGTGAAGAAGAAAGTTGAATTAGACGCTTCTGTAAATTCAAAGGAAAGTGAAGAGTGAGAATCTCACTGAATTAGTACTTAATTAAACCTTTTTATTTTTCCAAGAAGAGATCCCTTGATAAACAGTTTCACTCAAACCACGACAAAATTCAAGAAATATAACTACAGAATTTTACATGTGACAATTTGCCACAATGAGTCTCCATTTGACTGATTTCGGCACATTCGACGAAGTTCAAGATGTCTCATATTTTACTTTTGCCATTTCAAAGTTTGGAACAATTGGCGAGAACAAAATCTCAAGGGCATTCCGTCACGCGGGCCATATTTGGAAATTACAAATACGAAAAGTGAATGGTTACTTTGGAATGTTCATTCGATGGTATGGTGCAAAAGTTGGCACTGAGACTCATTTAAAATGTCTCTGCAAAATCGGCCTAGAATTTACTGTTATAAATCATTTTGACAAAAGCAAGACGACGCACGAAGGGAGCTTGTTCGAGGATGATGTTTACGATCGCGTCGGCTCTGGTATTGGTTATGGTGAGGTCATTGAATTACGATATCTAAAAAACATCCATGGTTATTTGATCGGCGATACATTAATTGTTCAAGTTAGGCTCAAAGTTAAGTCAACAACCTTTTTAGATAAGATACAAGCAACGGCAAGACCGGACAGAACTTTTGTCCGGGGACTTAGATTTCCATTTCATGGTGCGGAATGGTCTTTGATATTATTTCCGGACGGCGAATACGATCCTGATGATAAGGAGGATGAAAATGAGAACCGACCGAACATTGACAAAGCAACACTTTATTTATCAAGAGATTCGGTTAACAAGAATATTGATCAATTACGTCATCACACTCAATTTTCGCTGTTCGTGGATGGTGGACCAAAGTTCCAGATTGAACAAAATTTCCATGATAAACAATCTCTAGTTTTCGGTACGGGATACCTAATGGCGGCAGATGAACTGAGACAGTTGGGTAAAAGTGGAGTGGTCCGAGTTGGTGTAACATTTGAGACGATACAACCATATTTTAATTTCGCGTATGAATTAAAAGAAGGGAAATTGGATGGAATAAAGCTGATAGATCAAAGAGAGATTCCATGGCAATTTCATATTGATTCTGATGCTGAAGTAGATTCGAATTTATCATGCTCTTTAACAATCGACCCTGAATCATCTTGCAAGCAGATCAAAGCGTTGAAAACCAGAGATAAGAAATTAAAAACAATTTGGCATGTTAAGATTGTCAATTTTCAAGATGCAGGAATGAGCATTGATGTATGGTCCGAACAAGATGTTAAGAATGAGGATGGCGTGTTTAAAAATGCTGGAGAGAAACATTGTATTGCATTGCCGATAAAGAAAATTGAGGTAAAGAGTTCTATATTATAATGTGTCTGAAATTATATCTCGCGTGTAAATCTCGCTAACAACAAAAACTGAAGTATTTTGCATGAGTAATTTTGCGTTTTCGCAGTGCTTCTTACAGGAATGAGATGAGAAACTTAATCCTTCAGCAATGTTATTGTAAAACAAGACTTTGATATACCGCCAGATTCTCCACACATATTCTTTAAGATCTCTGGGATTCGGGATACGCAGGGTTTCCGTATCGCCTATTACGAGCGTAAGAGCCAGGGGGCTGGGAGAGCGGCAGCTCCCAGCTTTGGAAACATTTGCAAAAGCCGCCTTTTCGAGCAAAAATAAGCCCGAAGTCTGGCAACACCTTTGATAAGCAATGGACTTTTTATTGGGCAGCCCCCCCAGATTTTATCTTCCCATGCGCTTTCAGCCTTACAGTGCTTTCATCCTTGTGACGAATAACAAATGACTTTTTTTGCTGTTGACGACCTTGTGCCTTGATGCTTGAAAATGATCCCCCCCTTCCGTTCTAAAATGTGCCCTCCTCAGTGCTACTCTCTACGTTCCTAAGTTTTTTCCTGTCCATCTCTAAGTCTTCACCCTTCTTGCTCGATTTTGCAGGCTACAAATGAAGACAGTCCTTATTTAGATGACGATGGACAAGCATGTGTGCAAATATCATTGCTAAATTCAAATTTTATTCATGATATGAATGAACTTGGAATGAAAATTGAAGAAGTTGCCGCAATTGCAAATTATCACAAGGAGAATGCTCATGTTAAAGAAGAAGATTTTCAAATTCGTGAAGAAATATGGTAAGTAATTTCAGCCAGGAACAGCCGAGTACAGTAGTGTCCCGCATATAAGAAACAACCTTTTCAATTTCGGGTCTGACATGTTTCTTATAAAATGGGGTAAAATTCAAACCAGGGTAAAATTTCTCATTAGAAAAATCATGCACTATCGATCAACTACTCAGACACAAGCTTTATGATTGTGATAAAAACACATTATTTTGATTTACATTTGTAAATTTTCACTTCCAGTAAATGATATAATTATTCCAGGAAGGTGTTTTTTGCTTAGTTTTGTTAAATAAGAAA
Source organism: Aurelia aurita complex sp. Pacific (assembly GCA_004194395.1). NCBI lineage: Eukaryota > Metazoa > Cnidaria > Scyphozoa > Semaeostomeae > Ulmaridae > Aurelia > Aurelia aurita complex sp. Pacific. The sequence continues at coordinate 380,937 of REGL01000136.1, read as the reverse complement.
CAATGTTTTTTTCAGACATGTACTAATTTCTTATAAAATGGGGTATTATTTTGAAAATCAGGGTCTGTGTTTCTTAAATGTGTGTTTCTTATATGCGGGACACTATTGGCTAAAAATATGCTATTTTATGGACATCAACTCGAAATATTTTGCACTAATGTCAGCATAATGTTTTCTCATCCAAGTGTCGGTATTTAAACTGTTTTGTTGGCTATTTTTTCACAATTTATTGGTATTTATGAGGTTTCAGTTGAGTCTGCACGCAGGCTACACTTTCTTCGTTCTCCTACAAAGAGCCTATAATCTTCAGAGACTGTCAAGATTGCTCAATATTTTCTATGTTTAGGAAAATGAGTCTGGAAAACTTGGAAGAAGAAAGAAATGATGCCATCAACAGTAGCAGGGAAGAATTAGAGAAAAAGGGGGTCGAACTTCAAGACAAAGATGTCATGATCAATTCTTTACAAGAGAAACTCACCTGTGTGGAAAGTTATGTGCAAAGTCTAGAAAGCAATTCAATGGAGGTGTGATCATGTTGAAACTTTTAAGAAATTTATATTTCTATCCTTTTTAATCAAGATCTGTTTTATCGAATGAGTCAGAAGAAATGTGGGATGTTTTTGCCAATTTTTTATTGATGGAGTTTACGTTGTAAATTATTTCCTTTAAAATTCATTCAAGGTCGCCTAAATTGTAGCAACTGTGTTTCCCAGTACACAAAGTAATTGCTGTTCTGTTGACCAATCAAAAATCACGCTGTCTGGCTCCCTGTGGTCATCTCGTATAGCAGATGATCTCGTATTATATTACATCAACGCCGGAATTTGAAACCACACAATTATTCTTAGGTCATCTTGACAGGACAGTAATTACTCTGTGTACGATGTCACGAAAACAGTTCTGGGAATAAACACAGTTCCTACAAGGTAGGCGCCCTTGATTCATTGCGTAGGATTTTAAAATAGATTTGAACATGTCACTATTGAATACTATAGACTTGCCAGTGTTATTGCCTTGATGTCCAAGGAGTCGTGGCCTTTCAAACAGGGACTGTTTTTTTTGTCTCACCCGATGCAGTTTTTAGTAAGTTTTCAATTCTTTTAAGAGAAAAGGCGAAGAAGCGAAGACGTTCATTTCTACCATTTGAAGAGAAAGCCTTTGTGAATAACTCATTTTCCACAATTGATGCCAAAAATGTAGATTTCTCCTGAAGAAACGGGATGTTAGGACGTTCTTTCTTACAAACAATATTTGCGTTCTTTTCTTTCAGGATATTGACAAATTTAACAAGACAAGCATCAAAAGATTGATTGAGAACAGTAAGCTTGACCTAGAAGTGCTTCAAAAGATGGAGCAGTTGTTTCATTGGCTTGAGGATGTTTTAAAGGTATTCAAATATTTTTGTCTTATTGTGTTTGTGTCACAGTCAGTTTATTTTGCAACTGCGAAAGTCTCTTCTGGAACCAAAATAGACGTTCTAAATATAGTTTATTGTTGTATTTATAGGTCATGCTTTGTGGTAAAATTAACTACAATGAACAGTCGCAGTTCAACTCACTGTTATCCTAAACAGTCAAATCTTCGATGCAGACTTTATGCTGATTGATTTGCATTGTAGAGTATGATATATTAGATGAGTTAAAACAAGTACTAGCGCTGCAAAGACGCAAATTCATGAACCATCCGTCCATTTTGGTGAGCCACGAAAAAATTTCGGAGCTGAATGCGAAGGCACTTTTCGTGTCTTTAAGCTAAAGTAGGTAGCTACCAAAGTGTCAATATCTGTCTTTGTAAAGAAATTGGAATTATGGGGAAGAAAACATTTCAATAAAATGTCGGATGAGGGTAGCATTTGGGACCAGGGAGCGCCGTTTGGGACTCATGATATAATAAGAGCATATTTGTATTTGAGTACGCACAAATGACAAAGCACAAAACTACAACACCATAAAACCAGAACCGTCCCCTACAAGAACAACGACTCAATTGATAACAACGAGAACGAGGCTAACAACAACAACAACATATGACAAGAACTTTTTTACCTTNCCAAAGTGTCAATATCTGTCTTTGTAAAGAAATTGGAATTATGGGGAAGAAAACATTTCAATAAAATGTCGGATGAGGGTAGCATTTGGGACCAGGGAGCGCCGTTTGGGACTCATGATATAATAAGAGCATATTTGTATTTGAGTACGCACAAATGACAAAGCACAAAACTACAACACCATAAAACCAGAACCGTCCCCTACAAGAACAACGACTCAATTGATAACAACGAGAACGAGGCTAACAACAACAACAACATATGACAAGAACTTTTTTACCTTATAAGGACAAAAGGTTGATACTCTTAATAAATCAGTTGCTCTGAAGATGCCCTAGTGGGCGAAACTAGTTAGCAGATAACTGAATAAAAATGCCCAAAAGATCAACTCGATGCCTGCTCTCTGTGGATGTTGTCCCTCTTCTTCTCATCGTTCACTTTGTATTTGAGTACGAATATACCTTAGCTATTCTACAAGGAGTCAAAATCAAACGATATCTTATAAATTTTGTAGAGTTATCAAATGTGCACAATAGTGATAGAAGACCTGACACCAGTCAATCGAGCCTTTAGCATAAAGATGTGTTCAAATACCGCTCGATCCAGACTCTTTGTAGAATAGCTAAAAGGTTCATTAATTGTTCGTTTTTAGAAGTCTTCATCTGATGTTGTTGCTGTTGTACCGTCTGGTGCATACGGAGAAAATACATTGATCAAATCCAAAATCGAACTTGATGTTGTCGTCTTCCTAAAAGGTAACTAAAGTTTTGATTACTTGAACATTAGTCCATGATAATTTAGGGACTGTTCATTATTTATAAAGGGGTTGGTACCGAAGAGAAATGGGTTGGGTAAGAGAAATTTTCTAACATGAAAAGGTTGGGTAAATATTTTTTCATGTAATTTTAAGGTTGTGAAAACAAAATTTTCCCACCAATTAATGCCAAATGTTTAAAGTCCAAAATTATCAATATCATCATCAACATCATCAACACTATCCATTTCACTTTCAGTGTCTACTTTGTTCATCTTTGTCGTCAATATTTACAGTATTGAATTGATAATTTACATCGTTTGGCATTGAAACCAAATTTTTTTCAGCCTGAAAATTGTTGGGTAGATGTTTTTGCTGCCACTTTTAGAGTTGGGTAAGAAGATTTTTTGGACAAGAAAATATTGCTCTTCAGTACCAACCCCTTTGTAAATAATGAACGGTGCCTTAGTGGTAGTAACTTTTGGTGTGAAAGTTTGAAATAGTTACTAGCTGACAGACAGTTTGTAGATTTTTGAAGCTTCAACAAAATTTGATGATATTAATGATCTTGGCACTTCCTCTGTTTTATGACTGTATTAAGAAATATATCAGTCTTCTGACATAATAACTTTTCCTTTCTGCTGGAAAGACACGTAATAACTTATTGCGCTAAGAGGTAGGCCTAGGAGGCAGGGGGCTAGGGGCTGCAGCCCCTCTAATCTGGGAAAATTTATCGCATGTCAGGCTCAATTCATGCAGTTTTAACTCACTGAAAGCATAGTTTTAAAATCTTTAAAAAGGTTGGTGTAAAATTCTGACCTATTTCTTTTAAATCAATGGCTTCAAAACAACTTTAGCTATTTTGCAATAATTCTACCGTTGGATTTTCAAGAAATTTTGAATATTTTCAGAATTAGAGTGTTTTCTTTTTTTCTAAGAATTCAATGAAAATTTTTACAAAAATTTAAAACCATCGCAATTTCTAAACTTCTTGACAAAACATGAAGCAATTTCGAAACCATAGTTTATGGATGTCTACTATATGGTATCAAACAAAGGTCTTTCACTCTTCAGGTTTACGATTTATAAATTTGATGACGTCACATCCTCAAATGAGCTGAAATATGAAATATGCTGTAATTTTGAAAAATGTTCAAGATTTCTGAAAAGTCCAACGGTAGAATTATAGATAAGTAGCTAAAGTTTCTTTCGAGCCATTCAATCAGAGGAAATAGGTCATAGAATTTACACCCACTTTTTTGCATCGATTTTAAGGTTTGGAACCTATGCTCTCACTGAAGCCTTGATATCAGGGCAAAAACCATTATAAGCCCCCTAAGTGCTGGACATCCCCTATCGTCATGCTGCAAGAAGACCTGTAACGTAAATTGCAATTTCGTAAAGAAATACACCCAACCAAATTAAAGGCTGGCACATGATGAAAAATCAAATTTGATTTCCAACACCTAGAACTGCCTGTTTCGCTTCTTTCTGATTTCTTGATTATCTTATTTCAACAGGAAAGCTTGAAGACTCTCTACGAAATGGCGATATGATTGAGAGCATGCATTTTATCCGAGAAACTTTGGAGCAAAAATCGAAGCACAGAGTTAATGATGATGATGATGATGATGATCACGATATCACTGACTTTTCAGAAACGCCGATTTCTTTGAGATGTAAGATCAACTCAATTGATGTTGTGTTTTATCCAACGAAGAATTGGATGGTAGATGGATATCAAGTTATTTATGAAGCTTCGACTGGACTAACTAAGGAATCATTAGGCTGGTATGTAAGCTTGTAAGTTTGGTTTTCTTTAAGGTTATATCATTTTTCCTCTATTGGTTTAGGATTTGCGATGATTTAAATTTTTTTTGAAAATTTTCCATGAATTTTTTCAAAAATAATTAAATTGCCATCATTTTGAAAAAAGTTAAGATATCAAAAAATTTCAACGGCAGATTTACAGCAAAGTACCATAAGTTCATTTCAAGCCATTCAATGCAAAGAAAAATGACATAGAATTTTACACCCACCTTTTCAAAGATTTTAAAGATTTGAGCCTTATGCTTAGAATTATCAGATTTCAAGTACAGTAGTGTCCCGCATATAAGAAACACAAATTTAAGAAACACAGACCCTGATTTTCAAAATAATACCCCATTTTATAAGAAACTTCTCCAGGTGTGAAAAAGCTTGTTTCTTATTTAAAAATTATGGATTGAAACCTTGGAATTTTTCAGCTTTCCAGTTGTATTGAACTGTACCTATTCAAATGAAAAAAGAATTTTGTATGCAAAAAGCACCTTCCTGAAATAACTGTAGCATTTTCTGGAAGTGAAAGTTTACAAATACAATTCATAATAATAATCATCAATAGAGACCATGTCTGGTTCAACAGTATATGATTTTTGTAATAAGAAACTTTACCCTGACTTGCAAGTTTATCTCATTTTATAAGAAACGCATCAGACCTGAAATTGAAAAAGTTGTTTCTTATATGCGGGACACTACTGTACTCAGAGTTCCTTGTGAGATTCTTAAAGGCTCAGTGACAATCTTCATGTTTACTTTGTACCCTCATGAACTTTTAAGCCTTTCCAATTTTTAGACATTTACTAAAGTACCATCCTTATAATAGGATACAGGAAACAAGCGAAAATAAAGTAAAAATATGCTAAGGTTTTCCTTTATTAAGACAAATAGTTTCTTGAATGGTTATATTTTCCCAGTACTGGAGTTTCTTAATTTTGCGATCTGAGAGTTGAGGATCTTTCAAGCGGTTTCTTATGAAAAAATGCGTGCAGTCTAAGCATCTTGCATGTATGAATACATGAACTGCAATGTTACCCGCCCTATCTGACGGTGTTCTGGATTTTTTATTTATAGCTTTGTGACTGCAACATCTGAAAGACGAGCACAATTTATTAGCAAACAAGATGAACAGGTAAGACAAAACTTTTGAATTCTTTTGGCCTCAAATGATAACATTTTATTTCTACCGGGTGAGTCAATAAAAAGGCCTAGCGTTTGAAACGCTACTGCTCCCTGAATATATAAGCAATGATATTTTGCAATATCTAGTTGAATAGCTAACATGTTCAATAGCTTATAGAAATTTTTCTGGCAGAAATCGGTCGCTTCGTTAAGATTTTACTAAGGATTTGCTAGAAAATGTCCCTCCGAGAAACCTTGAGAAACGTGCTAAAATCATGAGCGAGTTTCGCCAATGTGTTTACCTTACAGAAATGACTCGAGAACACTTCAGCACGTGCGATCCTCTTGGTGGAATAAAAAATCTTCCCCCTAGTATGAATAACTTATTCAGGGGGATCCCATTCTCTCAAGAGGACAAAATGCATGAATGCATGTGAGTGTCATTATTGCTAGGAAGGGAAAAAAAGGGAAATTTTGTTTGTCCTTTTCCTTCGTTTTTGCAGGTTTTCGAAAGGGGCTTTCTGTAGAAAAACTCTCATATCGACGGGAAGGAATGGCCGATTAAAGCCGGGTAAATTACTGAACCTAATTTAACATATCGGGAATAAAACAAGACAGTTTTCAATATTATTGCTTTGATATTGAGGGAGCAGCATTTTTTCAAACACCGGGCCTGATTTATCAAACGCCGGGCCTATCAGACTCTGGTTTTATGACTGGCAAGTCAGCAGATTTTCAGGTATTCCAAAAAAGAATATTTGAACACATTTTGTGGAAATGCGAGGAATTTTCGAATGTGCACAACATTGTCAGAAGCTCTAACCTCATTCAGTCGAAGCTTTCCCATATAAATGTATAAAAATATCGCATGACGTAGACTCTTTCGTACATAGCTCAATAGTGTATTCAGTCTGCAAACGAAATTGACAAAATTTTGATCGTATTTTTTGTCAGATTTGCATTTGTGCAGAAATACAGGTAAATTTCTTTTCAATAAATTAGTGCTCAGACTGGAAATTATCAAATTTTGGATGTGTGCTAAATTTGCCCTTGTTCTCCTGTAGACGGCTTCTGGAAGCTGAAGGAATTCAAAATGGACTAGAAATCTGATTTATGCGTCAACAAGGCCAGCTGGTTGTCAAATACGTTTTATGGCCTATTTTGAAAAGTCGGCTTGGGATTGCAAAATGAAATATGAGACTGACAAATTGGCGAAAATTAGAACATAAGATGCCCAAGCAAGTAATTAGATAGCCTACCAGATGTTAGTGTGAAGGGTTTTTCGTTTACAAGAGGCTTTTAAATAACCCTTCATGGCGTCAATGAAAAAGGGTAGATAATTTTGTTGTTTGGCAGAATTTATAAGCATCACAAAAGGTGGTATACATTTATTCTGCGGAAACCCTTAGCGGCTTTATGAAACATTATCTTATTTGGAGTGTATTTTTATCAATTTACCTCCTTATTGGCTAATTTCAATAAAAAACGCACTTCAAATCCCAGTTGTTGTGTAGTCAAATCTGCATGATTAATTTTAGAGAGTAAACCTTGAGCAAAACTGTCGATAATTTAATTTATTTTTTGTATTTTAAATTGCAGTGCAGAGATTTAATTCGAATAGTGAAACATTGGAGAGATGAAGTTGAATGGGAGAAAACTGGAAATCGACCAAGTTCCTATTTGATAGCGCTTCTTGTTATTCATGCTTATGATATGTTAAAAGGGTAAGTTACCAGTTTTTTATAGAATTCTTTAAACTCACCTTTTTTGTGGATACTTAAAGGGGCTGGGTCACGTGAAGTAAACAAACCTCTTTCGAAACAACGGTTTTGCAGTTTTTTTGACAGGCCATATCAGACAGATTTTCCACCATTTTTCTCAATATGAAAGTGCTATTTTTGAAGATGAACTCTTGAACTTCACAGAGAAACAAACGAAACAACCATAAGTTGTAAGATTGCAAAGATATTGGAGGATTTTTAGTGGTAACTTTATCGTGGATTCACCCCATCCACCAAAATTTGCCCAGAACACAATGGCCGCGCGTGTGCAAAAATATCGATTACAGAGATAACAGATTTGTTTACGGTTACGTGACCCAGCCCCTTTAATGGAAGGGCCGATACTTCATGCAAAGGTTGTTGAGAGCGGTTGAGAGCTGGGATTCATTTTGGTCTTCAGTGGTGGCACTATGGGGGAACTGCAGGAGGGGTCCCCCCCCCCCATTCTCTCCGAGGTCGGTTTTCCAGTTCGTCCAAATCCGCAGAGAAATGGTCAAAGGAGAGGTCAGGAAGTTAGATCCTGAACTTTGAAGGCAAATAAGGGCGTTTCTTAGCAATGAAATGAGTCACTAACTTTTCGATAGTCATTCCAAAACAGTCACTAATTTCGCTGTAACTAATTCAAAAAGCTCTTTGCAAGTTACAACTTTATCAAGGACATCTACTTACTTTTTCAGGATGAGTATTGCGAAGACGCCGTCCTTCCTGAAAGAAGTGCTCGTGGAAATTGGGATCATTGCACAGGATAGCGAAGTCAGGTTGGTAGTGGATGTTTTTAAGAACTTCACATGTTCGAGAATTTGTGATGCGAAGAAGACTTGAGATACCGGGTGAGCCAGAAAAAAGTTCCCACTTTCCAAAATTCATAGCACCACAAGTACTTCATGGATTTGAATGATTCAAATTCTAGTTGAAAACCATAAGATCGAAGTATTTTTGAGATTTTTCTCGTCTTCTTACGAGAACTGCAAATATAAGTAAATTCAACTTTACAAAAATTTCATGGCTGCAAAATGACGGAAAAAGGCCTAAAACACTTGATCAAATCGTTAGGACTCTCCTCACACAGAACAATACGCACATGCGTTTCACCTCTCTCAAGAGTTACAAGAAATTGATTCTAAAACAGATACTAAAGATTTTCAATCCCATGGCAATAGATGTGCAGACGATATCTCTCACCCATGAGAAATTGCATTTTCTCTGTTGTTCTGAGCGAGGAGTCCTTTATGATTTGATCAAGCATTTTAGGCCTTTTTCAGTCATTTTGCAACCAT
>REGL01000136.1:354238-371477 GCA_004194395.1 Aurelia aurita complex sp. Pacific | reverse complement strand
GAAAAAGACCTAAAACACTTGATCAAATCGTTAGGACTCTCCTCACACAGAACAATACGCACATGCGTTTCACCTCTCTCAAGAGTTACAAGAAATTGATTCTAAAACAGATACTAAAGATTTTCAATCCCATGGCAATAGATGTGCAGACGATATCTCTCACCCATGAGAAATTGCATTTTCTCTGTTGTTCTGAGCGAGGAGTCCTTTATGATTTGATCAAGCATTTTAGGCCTTTTTCAGTCATTTTGCAACCATCAAGTTTTTGTAAGCTTAAATTTAACAATTTTTCCAATGCTCTTAAGAACGCGAGAAAAATCACAAAAGTACTTCGATCTTTTGGCTGTCAAGCAAATATTGATTCACTCCAATCCATTTAGTACTCTTGATGCTATGAATTTTCAAAAATGGGAACTTTTTTCTGGCTCACCCGGTATGTAAATCAATCACAGTTTGTTTGCTTAAAGGAAGGCTGAGGTATTTCATGTGATTTTTTATGTTTTCTGAGCATTTGACTTACAGATGAAATTTGATTTACAAAATTTTCACAACTTAGACATGCGTGAAGAGAGGCCTAAAACCCTGAATGAAAATTATAAACAATCTCCTCACTGAAACACATTTCATACGTCTCAAGAGTTAAGAAGGAAATATTTATAAAAGCAATAACGTGTATGATCTGATACCTTTGTAAGATCACCTTTTAAGCCTTGAGGGAAATTAACTGTATTTGCATGTTGCTCTAAGTGTAGCCTGCGTGCAGACACATGGGTCTGCGCACAGGCTACTCTAAGTGAGGATCCGTAACGGTGATAAGATTTTGTAAGACAATAGCATGAGCAGCTTTTGATTGACACCTCAATTCAAAGCGATTAGCGATTCTCTCAACCAGTAATTCTCTCGTTGTGCATTCCAGAAATTGTTTTTAGAGCAGAGATGAGCATATATCGAAAGAAGAAGGATATATCTACACATCTGCCTCTGGCATTTGATTTTTTGGTTCAGAAGCCAATTGGGAGGCGACTCAACTCCCTTATTTTTTAGGTGTGAGTAAAATACTAACTGCTCAGCTTCTGAACCAAAGAAATACAATGCCCGTGGTAGATGTATATAGATGTATCCTTCTTCTTTCGACATATGCTCGTGTTTGCTCTTAAAGCAATTTCTGGAATGCACAACGAGCGTGATAGCTACCTTGGTTTCAGAGCAACTTTTGCGGTTTTATTTGTTTTGAATTACTGGTTGAGGGAATTTCCTTTGTCTGCAATCGCTAATCGCTTTGAATTCAGGTGTCAACAAAAATAACTCGTGCTACGGTGTTACAAAATCTGTCCTTGTTGACGGTGATATGTCGTACGAAATATTGTCCTTACTTATGAGATCTGTGAGGAGTGGCTATTTGATTAGGTTAACTTGCTTTTCCTTCTGTTTCAGAATTGAATGGAACGAATACTACGACCCTAAAGATTTCCCATTGGATGATACAAAACCTCTTATAAGAGACCCAGCTTTACCATCACATAATCTTGCGGAAACTGGCATTGAAGATTGGACACAATTTCGAGAAGAAGTGTCTCTTTGGGTCATAGCACTTTGTCCATAACTGTATCAAAAGACAGCCCTGTTTCCTGTCGTTGTGAGGTAAAAATAGACCATTTTTGACATTTAGAAAAGGGTTTGGGGAGAGCAGTATTTTTCTGGGAAATGGCGCACTCAAATCTGGTGAGTGGCTGCTTATGTTGCTTCAACGTATGAAAATTGAGCTCTACAAATCTGTTGGCAAAATCACAGTCATAAATAAAGAAATAGTTTTCCAAAACATTTCCGAAAAGATGTCCTATGACCCTTCAGCTGCAGCCATTTACAAGAACTTATTGCTATCCCCAGCAGTGGTGGAAAAAATATGTACCTTCCTGCGAAGCAACGTCAATTTAAAATTCTTCCTTTTATTGTTTTATCAATTTCTCCGTGGGCATGTTTAGAGTCAGTTGGAATGGTCTAGAATTACTGGTAATAGCTTTCTTGGATGACACAAATGTAAATGGACAGAGCATAATCCAAACATTTAATCTTTCGCGACTTTATTCCTCCTTTACTATTTAGATTTGCAATCTTTATTTCCTCTGTCATCCTATCTTCTTTCCATCCATCCTTCTTTCTTCTCCTTCTCCTTTTTCTGTCCTTCCTTTTTCCTTTCATTTCTTCTTTCCTCCCTTTCTCATTTCCTTTCTTTCCTTTCCTTCTATTCCACTTTCTATCTTTCCTCCCATTTTCTTCCTTCCAGACAATAAGGTTCCTGCGAAGCTGCTTCGCGGCTTCACGCATCTTTTCCACCACTGATCCCCAGACCCTTTTTCTAAGTGTCATCATAACGGTCTGTTCAAGGATTCCTCCAAACTGTCAGTTGAAGGAGGTCTCTTTTAAATTTTAATTGTGATATGGTTTTTAGTAAGAAATAGATCGCTGATTTAAGATATAAATGATTAAAGTAAATTATTTTAAAAGATTTGTTGTTCTTGTCAAAAGAAAATATGTTTTGCCTCAGGTTGAAGTTTCAACAAAAGTTGACTCTTCAAAGTTCCTTTCTTGACAAGTTTCCATCAAATTTCTTGGAATAGATTTTTTCTGCGGCTGTTTGGAAGGGCAAGTTTTATCACAAATATGTCAAAGGGCATAGCTATAGGGATGCCCATTATTTAGGAGGGATTTTGCCCGAATGTGATGGCTTAAATGAGTTGAAATTTACGGTAAGGAAGCCTGAAATGCGACAAATATTCCCTGATTGGAGGGGTTGCAGCCCCTCTAGCCCCCTACCTCCTCCACCAATGGGAAAGAGCAGTTTTGAGACATTCTTGACTGAAAAACCGGTTTAATTATCCAGTCAATATGATGTGCTCGCAAAATGCATCCAATCCCAGCGTTTTGGGAAGTACCTTGTCGAATTCGGAAAAACTGTCACATTAGTTACAAGCAAGANTATAGGGATGCCCATTATTTAGGAGGGATTGTGCCCGAATGTGATGGCTTAAATGAGTTGAAATTTACGGTAAGGAAGCCTGAAATGCGACAAATATTCCCTGATTGGAGGGGTTGCAGCCCCTCTAGCCCCCTACCTCCTCCACCAATGGGAAAGAGCAGTTTTGAGACATTCTTGACTGAAAAACCGGTTTAATTATCCAGTCAATATGATGTGCTCGCAAAATGCATCCAATCCCAGCGTTTTGGGAAGTACCTTGTCGAATTCGGAAAAACTGTCACATTAGTTACACGCAAGAGTTACTGCAAAAAATAAAAAATAACAATAGTGGATGCTCATACTCTGTCTTGCGGACTTTACTGTTTTTCGCGACGCTTTTAGGGACGCCCGACTGATAGCTATAGTGATATTTCCCCTTTAGCTAACAACAGTAGCCTTGGTCGATTACACGTATTTTTTATAAGAAATTGCTTATGAGAAACTCACCTCTCAGATCGCCAAAATAGTAAGAAACACCAGTACTCGGATAATATAACTTAAGAAACTATTTATTTTGACAAAAGGAAATCTTTGACATATTTGTACTTTTCTGTCACTTGTGTCCCGTGTCATATTATGTGGAAGGTACTTGAGTAATGTCTAAACATCGAAGAGGCTTCAAAAATCCTTGTTTTGAAATGTTCACGAGGTCACAGGTAGTGAATATGAAGATTGTTATGAAACCTTTAAGAAACTTTGAGTACTAAAAATCTGATAATTTTAAGAAACTTTCAGTATTGACCCAAATTCTTAGTTTCTTATAAAAATACATGTACCTTACTATCAGGCTGAAGATACCTTTGTGCACAAATTATCTGGTTTAGATCTTACGCAACGTTGTAAATCTCAGTTTAGACCGGCTCAACACTTGTCGAATATCTCAACCCCACAGTAAAGGGTTAGGGTTGAGGGGACCATGTGGGACCTTAGACTGCCCGATAACTGCAAAGGCGTTGTCGATTTTTTATCATTTGTAGTTCATATTTCCTAGTTTACATTTACGAAATGACGTCCGAGTTTATTTTTGGATCTTAGAAAGGAGAAATTAACAAGTGGTTTTGCTTCCTATCAAGCGTCATAAATGAGGTCAAATGGGAGTTAACCTTCTATATTCAAAAGTCGCAATATTAGAGCAGTCCTCATTCATTAAAGCTGAACTATTATCCACGCTGAGAAATTTCATTTTCAAGCCTGCTCTCTTACGTTTCAAGAAGTATTTTGCAAGGCTAAAAACCCCATGTAGAAATAACTGTTGATCTCGAAAGTATCGTTCCTAGACTAGAAATATTGTCTCCCGATAACATAAATCCCAAATTTGTTGGCCCTCGACTCAAAGGAACCGCTGGGCAGGGATTCCAGTTCCTGCAAAATCAAGTCTTAAGCAACCGTTTGATGAACCAAATTGTAACGAGGGTCGAGAATCAACGATTGCAATAATCAGAGCACATTAGCAGCCTTTAAAGTCAAAAATGCGCAAATATGTCATGATGCAAAATTACTCAGACTACTTACTCAACATAAAAGATTATTAAACACACATTGCTGTCACCAAATTTAGACTCTCTGACTAGAAGAGATAGAAACTGGCAGTTCTGGCAGGTATCGTCGGCCTAAAGAGAACGTAAATGATCGACTGTGTTCTGTATGCAATGAATTGAAAGTGAAATACACTGTCTTACGACTCGTAAAATAAACAAAGATGATAGAGAAGAGCTTTTTAATGCTGTAATTCAGCGAAAACGATCTTGCAGATTCATAGATATAAACAACGATTTCAATGTTTAATGCAAACAAAAATTAAACAGCTGTCATTTGTAATACCAAAGTTCATTGAAAAATGCCTAGATGTGGACCAGGTGAAACAAAAATCATAACATTCGAACAGATTTAGCTTTAATTAACTGCGTATTTTTGTTTTTGTTGTTGTTGCTGATATATTGCTATTAGTTTCTGTTTAGTTTTTAATGCTGCTGTATTTAGGCTGTATTTAGGCATATTGCTGTATTTAGGCATACAAATGTATTTTTGTGTTAGGCTGTTTTGAGAAAGAAATTCTAAAATTCTAAATTCATATTCTCTTATCTACTTCTGTTCTATTTTGCGGTTTTGAAAGAGGTCATAGGTCTTAATGTCCAGGATCACGAGGACGATGGTCTTTCCAGACACGGGGGTTCACTGATTATTCGACAATGCAATTTTAGCCTCGTTATCGAAGATTTGAAGACAGTAGCCAATCTTTACTTTCAGAAGTATTTGCTCTCACTCAGTGGGGTATCCCGCATGAGGGTAGATACGTGTAGCTCGTTATCCTTACCGTTCTTCTATAAGGCTATTTTAAGTAATCAGCGAAATACGAAATATTTCCATGCAGTTGATCCGGCATGTTGATACGCGAGCGTTCGAAAACGAGGTCAACTGTGTAGAATGTCATACCCCCGTCGCAGACGTTGGCATAGGGATTCCCCGCGAAGGAGATTACTTTGTTAGTTGACTGCGCAAGAAAATTTGGCAGAGCAAAAACACAGTGGATTGGCGTGGATGGAAGAAAATACTGGACACATTAACACAAAGCAAAGGTATATTTACAAGAAGATATTAGCATATGATATTGCAGACACGTTGAAGAAGGCGAGAAGATTGCTTTGCACGTGGCTGTGAGTTGGCATCGAGGTGTCAAGAGAACCAATCGTAATAAAAGAGAGCTGCTAAAAGTTTAGACATTAGGCCAAAGCAAGACACAGTCAACTCAAGCAAGAGTGGTTATTATTAGCACAATCGTGCTGAGGTCAGTAAGTAAGCAACAGCTAAAATCTTTAAATTCGCAGGATTTCATGAAGGAACTTGATGTGACATATTCCAGTCGATCTAGTACACAAACAGAAAACTTTGCTTGGGGTTTTGGTATGGCCTATGAGGGTTGCGATCATAGCGATATGGACCCCTTTCCTAAACAAAACTTGCCAACAAACACAATAGGATTGTGGCTTAAATTTCAATTCTTTATTGTTTGCATTTGATTCTGAATAAATCAAACAAAAACAGCACAGCTTTCTAGACAATGGATCAGTTATTTTTGCATAATAATTCCATTATTGTTGAAACCCCCTTGACAATAATTTGCAATGGACCCCAATCAGCATATTTGAGAAAAATCTGATACTGAAAGAATTAATGAACTGGGAAGAATCATTCTCATTGTTTATCAATTTAATAATATCCTGCTCACAAAATTTAACTTTCCATACAGGCTGGGGATGAAATATAGTTTTTGCCAGTCTGGAAAATATGACATGGGTGTCACTGTCAGTGGTGGACACTTTGCCAAATATTGGGAGGTGAAGCTATTGTTTCAGTAAAAAAGCATCGTTTATTTCTGTTGTTTTTAACAAAAGATCTTTGTTCTAACCAACATTGGGAGGCAGTGTCCACCACTGATGGGTGTCCAAGATTTTCAAATGATAAATTACAACAGCACATCTGAAATTTCGGAAGAAGTTATAAACAATGGAGAAAACGATAGATGAGTAGCATTATTATTGTTACTTGGAAGATCACATGCACTTACACTTTGCAGGAGAGCTCAGGAGGTGCAGACCAAATATGCTTTTGAGACTACACTTGCAACTTTAAGGCAGAGGGTACCCAATGGAAAAATCTTAAAATTAGACTTTAGAAATGACAAAGGTCCCTGCAAAGGGCTGAAACTTTGGGGCAAAAACAGCAAGACATTGCTTGGGCGCCATACACAAATTGATTCCTACACACAAAACATCCACTGCACTTTTTGAATGTATGGTTGTGCATTTTCCAAAAATTATTTCAGGAAATGAGACATTGTAATTTTGAAAATTTTCAATCCATTAACTGCTACCTCCCAAATTTGCATTTGATGATAGCCTCTCATGATTCAGTAGAGTTGCATTGTTGGCAGGGAATTGTAGTTTCACCAAAAATAAAAAAACAAGCCGGATTGCGACGATTATCATTTTATTCATATATTTCAGTCTTTCCAAATCATATTCAAGTTGACAATCTAAAAAAGAGACAAATTCAAGGTATCAACATTCCATGAAAATTGATTTAAATGCACATTTCTTTTTTAGATTGGAAAAAGGTAGAAAATCTGCCTTTGAGAGTGATCATTGTAAAATCAGAGAAATTATGAATGAGGGCATTCAAAATGGAGTATTTGGTTCTATGTGGCAATCTCAGTCAGTCCAAGATGTCTCATTGAAATCTCCCATGGAGTTATATGTGTTGGAACATAGATTGGAAGTTTGTTCAATCCCAAAACATGCCATCAAAGAATTCACCCATTCATTAATCAAGATTGCATTCCTGCCAGATTCAAGGTATGTCTCATCTTAGTAATGTTGAATAATTGACATTGACACGGTATAGAATGTGTTTTTGAATTGTGACAAAGTTGTGATTTCCGCCCCCACCAGGGACACTCAGCACATGCACATATGAGGAGGTAAGTCTGATATTTTTAGGTTGAATATTGCTGAAAGTGATATTTTTGGGTTCAAATAAACTGTGGCATCAAATATAGCAATATTGTAAAGTTCCGAAACCTTATGAAAAATATCACATATATCTGATGACCCAAAATCTCAACACTCCTCTTTTAAAGGATATGAAATATTGAATCTTCTCAGTCAAGTGCGTGAAACTTGGAGTGGGAAATCCAGAGAGTGAAAGTTGTAAGGATTTGAAAATTAGAGAGAATATTGTAATGATGCTAAAAATAATGTTGAGGTGTAATCCACATACTGTTTGGCTTTCTTTGAATTGAGTTTCATAAACATTTACTCAGCAGGAACTTTGAAAAGGACTCTTCCTTGCATTACAATGGAGAGGTGAAGCCCCCTTAGCTCAGCTCTTATGCCAAGGGAAGCTACCTGGAATGGAAAACATTACCAGATGCAAGCTTCACAGTGTTTACCACTGCTGTGTACAAATTAATTCCTTGGTATGAGTATCTGGAAGAGTTTATTTTGAAAATATCATACATGAAAGACAGGTTGAGATGTTTCAATGTCTTGAAAACTTCAATACATAGAACTCTTAGATGGGAAACATGCATAGTACATCTTTCTAACTTCAAAAGTAATTTGCTGTACGAGGAACGGTGATCATTACACAAATCTAAGAGCACCTTCTTGAATCTTTTCCGTTTATTTACATAAACTGACCTTGAAACCAATAAAACTGTCAATATTATCATTAAATGTCAGGTGTTCAGGTCAAACTGACAAAAGATGAGTAGGAGGTGAATGGTTTTACCAGGTAAAAGCATTGTCTCATTTCTAACCTGCCATAACCAGTCTTGTTTCTTGTGTGCCAAATAAATTTACTGTAGTGTCATAGGTACCAGGATACCAGTGGGATACTGGAGCAACGGTATGGCAAAGGGACAATCGGGAACACAAGGGCAGTGGGGACCAAAGGCGACCCTTTCTCTGTATTTCTAGTGAATATTGCTCAGTTTTATATTTTTCTCATTTGTAGTCCAGAGTTCTTCAGCTTTACTGAGACTGTTGAGGACTACACTGTCATCACAACGAGGGAGCACTTTGAAGGTAGATGAATAACCAAACATAGTTTTAACCACTTGAACTTTGCTGTTATCATTTTAAACTTGTAAAGCCTTCTGATGATGAAATATTTTGTAATATTTTAAGGGTTTCAAGAAATTTTGGTAAATACAGTAGATATATGACTTTAATTTCAATGAATTTTAAGACTTGCTGAAAAGGTCTTTCTATGATCTCATTTTATTCCTACCCTCTCCATGAAATATTTTGTAATATTTTAAGGGTTTCAAGAAATGTTGGTAAATACAGTAGATATATGACTTTAATTTCAAATGAATTTTAAGACTTGCTGAAATGGTCTTTCTATGATCTCATTTTATTCCTACCCTCTCCAACAGATTTACCAAGAAACGAAAAACTGAAGAAATCAAATTATCCATGGAGAGCTTTGACAGTATCAGTTGGAGAAATGGGAGCAACAGAACTTGCTGGTGTCAGCAAAATTGCAAAGTCTGTGATTTGTCCCCTTGCAAATGAAGGAATTTCAGTCCTTGTTTTATCAACATACCAATCTGATTACATCTTGGTAATATGTCTTTTTTGGACAAAATTATTTTTGGCTCTGATTTTTGTGATAAAGTTTGTGCACTCTAGTTTTTGTTCCCTTGAGAAAACCCATACTTTTACCCCCCTCTGGAAATGGTTCCTTGTTGATTTATTGATGAGGCCTTGCGTACAACATGGCAAGAATTCTTAAGAATGTTCTAGAATTCTTCACATTAAGATAAGAATTCTTGAGCAGTATGATAGGCTGTAAATGTTTTAAACATTGATTGTTAAGAAACTAAAAATATTCTTACAATTCTTTAGAATTCTCAGGTCTAAAACCATGTTAATATGTACAAGGCTAAACTTGCCCCAAGTCTATTTCATCAACTGTGATAAGTATGTCTGAAAATAGAGTGTTGACATATTTGAGATTTTACAGTTAGAGCTTCATGAAAGTAGTGACCCTTATTAGTCAGCACAAATCTACTGTATAAGCATCTCTCCAGAAGATTTTTGTTGGATACTAATTTAGAATTGTTATTTGCAGGTGCAAGAACCATTCTTAAATGATGCGATTCAATGTTTGGCAAATCTGTTTAACATATATGATGAATATGAAGAAAGAATCACGAGTGCTGCTAGGGAGGAGGATCAATCTCTTTTTCAAAATATTAAATCAAGTAAGGAAAATAAATAGCTATATTCTCAATAAATAACTCATTGTATAACAATCCTCAATTACTTTCCTCATAAAATTGTCCCCTGAGAATTACAGCCCTGAGTTTGATATTGCAACCTTCCAATCAATCTAACCATCTGATGATTTTCCAAACGTCTTGTCATTTTTTTGGAAAAATTTTGTGCTGTGCTGCTGTAGAAAAAGATGCCCTTTGCATTATTGTCTAAATTCACCAACCATGCAAATTTTATTCTTTATGCAAATGATAGTTTGCAGGAATTTTAGTTTCTGTTTCTCAAAATTATGTTGTGTTTTCTCTCCAGCAAAACATAGGCCAGTGTTTACATCATTGGTGAGCCCTGATACTTATCACATCACTGGATTGGATTCTGCATTTTTCCCCAGCGTGGTGCAAATTCTTCTGGAAATGATGTTCTTCTCAAGGTAACTGGCATGATACATTTTTTGCTAAAAACTGCCTGTTTTTAGCCCTATTGGGCCCCAGTTCTTCCAAAATTCTAAGAAAACCCGTAAGAAAAAGAGACCTTTATCAACCAAAACTACGTTTTTATTGAGTTTATCAAGTTATGAACCAAAACTACATCTTTACCACTTTAATCTACATAAATCCAATTTTAGATATATTTTATGATGCTCAGAAAAAGAGAGAAAATCATAAAACATACTTTGAGTTTTCGATTATCAATCAAATTTGGATTCAGTCCATTTTCTTAAGTATTCTCTGCATTTCAAAATTTTCCAACAGTTGAGGTTCTTTTTTAATGACCCAGTATGATTTGAATGATGTATAACTGAAGGTGAAGTTGCGGTTTATAGTGCCAGAACTGGAATCACAGAAGTAGCTAAGCGCTAATTGAATGTGCAACCCCTTGTCATGATGCTCAAGTGGTGGGGCTCTACCAGGTATTGAACCCTGTCCGCCTGACTGTTCTGGCTGCAAAATCAGAGAATTACTCCACGGTGCCACAACACCTTCCAGTGGATTACACCACTGCGCCATAACTACTGTAGATTTCTTTTATTTTTCAGCAAAGCAAAGTCAGAGAATTTCTTCCACTTTTCAATGATTGAGAGTGATATTTCTCTGGTTCTGGACAGTCATGCTCTCTCGAGGTTTGCACTCACTTTTCAATTCTATTTGTTTGTCGAAAAAAGAGTTTTTAGCTATTCCACAAGAGGATTTAGCAATATATTTTACATTCTCATATGCAAGGTTCGACTGAGTGGCGCTAGAGTGTCTAGATCATTGTTGTGAACGTTTGAAAATTTGATAGATTTCTATGAAATGTTTAACGACGTGGTTCGATACATTACTGAGGCCAAATACAATTTGTTATCCTTTGTAACTGATTCTGACCATGCAAAACTATTGCATCTCTGTCGGATATCAGATAACAATTTTCAGCAACTGTTCTTGTTGTTTAAATTCTATTTTCAAGTGTTGCACTACAAATGCTTAAAAATTTTTTGAGAGCTGGTTTCTTGAAGATGCCAAGTTGGAAAAAACAATAACAAAGTCCTGTGGTTATCATCCATCAAAAAATCTAGGCCACAGCTTATTAGAGATTGCATACTCATTTTCTACTGCTTTTGAAATGTAATTTATTCTGGCATTTTCTATATGTAGCTATGGACATTTTGTAACTCAGGTATTGTGCATCGCTAAATAATATATCTCCAATGGACTTTGGTGCTTTATAAAGAATTTATAAAGTTCTAATTTATAAAGTTTGTAAAGTTCTAATTATAAAGAATTTATAAATTTATAAAATTTAGAAACTTATAATAAGAATTTATAGTTATTATCAATAAAAGGAATCTCAACTGCACAAATCTGTAAGCAATAGAGGACTTGATATATTCATACCAACCCTTTCACAATATTATATTGTGCTTGACCATTGTAGGACTCCTTTATTAATGGGTAGTAGCATGAAAGATTTTTCGTTAAATTTTGAAGTGAAAATTGCGTAAAATTATTCGCAATGATTCAAAGATCTTCATCTGCAATTTATTGAGATCGATAATACGTAAATTTCACATGTCTCTTGTTGTTTAATGCAGGTTAAACTGGCATGCATGTTTCAGTATTTCCTTATTATTATGGGGCCTTGTAATACAGGAATTCCTTGTTATTATCATTTTTAGGTTTCCCAGCAACGCTCTTCACACTTCATCGCAAAATGAAAATTGGCGCATGATCAACATTGGCGATGCTCCTTTCGATTTTGGTAAGTTATTTTTACACCAAACTTCATATCCTGAAGATTTATTATCTACATTCCCGTAATTTACGCCTGTTTTTAGAATCGTACGAGTAAAGTATCAAACCATAAAAAACAGCTTTCCTTAATACTGACGGAAGAAACTTCTCATGTTTTATTGGAAACGTTTATACATCATTGGTAGCTATAATCCTTGACAGAAACTTCTTGTCACAAACAAAGTTCTTCAGTGTTTTTCGATAAAAATCACAGTGCCTACTAGTTCAGCTGAAATATCGTCTAACCGCCCCTTCCCCGCTGAAGTTAATGTGTTTTCTCGACTCGGGAGACTTTCGCTGCATAATATTTTTCAAGGTAGAGAAATTAGTAACATTGACTTGGGGCGGTATTTGCTCTTCAAATCCCCTTTTCTGACGAGGGTTTTGCGAAGATTGTAGGCTCTACAAACTCACTATTTCCCTGAAACTGCACCTTTAATATCGGGTACCGATTGTTTATGTTCTCCGCAAAATTTATGCTCAAAAGTTTTAGGCTTAAATTTCCTGTTCTGATTCCATTTGTATATTCTTTTATTATTTGTTTCTTACGTTCTCATAATTGATGAAATAAACAGAAAATGATCTGACATTTATTTTGCGTTAATACCGGGTTCGCCAAAAATACCATCCACTTTTGACAGTCCACGATATATCGTACACTGCATCGATTTTGACGATTTTTGACTTGATCGTTAGTGAAAAGCCAGAGCTATATTCTGGGATTTTTTGCAGATTTTTTAGTCCTGTGTTCCTGAGCAATAAGCGAGTTTCTTAAAATTTTTGTCCTGTAGAATTTTGCCTTAATATCCTTTGCAATCCAGAGCTGATCATGCCTTCCTCTTAATGCAATTCACAAACAGAATAAAACGGGTGGTCAAAATGCATTCTTAACAGATCCTTAACGTCTGCCTTTCATCTTTTAGAAACATATGGAGTTGTTGCTCGTGTTGCAGAACCATTGGCACATGCTGGCATTTCCACGTATTACACGAGCACATACAATTATGGTCACACTTTGGTAAGATATTTTAAGTAAAAGTTGTCAGCGAAGTGCTACGTACCATGATGGTGATGATACTGTGTTTCATGTAAAGCAAATTAATTGCATGCACGTTCATACACCCCAGAGAACCAAAGATTATCGAGTCTGGAGCGCTAAAACAGAAAACCATAATAACCATGAAAACTGAAATAGTACACTGTTTTAAATTCGCATTTGCCGTTTAGAAACATGCACAAAGAAAACGAGTATTTTAGATAACCAAACAAGTAGAAATATAACTTGTGGCATTTGTAGTGAG
This sequence comes from Aurelia aurita complex sp. Pacific, assembly GCA_004194395.1. Classification (NCBI taxonomy): domain Eukaryota; kingdom Metazoa; phylum Cnidaria; class Scyphozoa; order Semaeostomeae; family Ulmaridae; genus Aurelia; species Aurelia aurita complex sp. Pacific. The sequence continues at coordinate 358,108 of REGL01000136.1, read as the reverse complement.
GACCCTGTGACCGCGCGTCTTCTCTCGCTACAAATTCCACAGTTTCTTGTATTAACTTGCTGTTTTTTTTTAAATTGAGATTAATAAATGAAAGTAGAAATACAATACAAATAGAGTTGGAAAAAGTAGACATTATGAACGAATGGGTTGGGTGTTTTGTCACTGGTCTACTTCAGAAAAGATCTATTCATATATCCCTTCAGTTCAATTTATTAATTTTCTTGTTTATTTTCCAGGTTTATGATCAAGATTTGCAGCATGTTCTGGAGATCTTGAAGCAGTATACCATTTCTGACGATACTTGTGATGAATCGAGGTAGTTGAAAGTTATTACCAGATTATTGCAGGGTCTGTTTTGTAGATCCTATCCTACGAGTAGAACCATTGTTCAGTGGAAGGAAATGTTTACGAAACAACGAGTAAAACTTGCTATCGTGGTTTCAAGGTTTCTGGAGATAATTTACGTTACCTTTGTTGAACCGGTTCTTGTATATTATTTGAATTGAGGATTAGAATAGTGAGAATGATTAATTTGGTGATCGTAGCAAGCTTTTGCCCTTTGTTTCACAAACCGTTCCTCCTTTTGAATAGTTGGTCTATTCGTCGGCTATGTAGAGTACTATTTGGAGTGAAGGTTATGTTCAAATATAGAATTACTATTGGGGTAAATGCCTTAGTTTGAGGAGAAGAATGTGCTGCCCAGGAAGTAAAACACCGACCCATGTTGACGCCAAATTTCCTGAAACCTATACCCATATTTACACCAAAATCTCGAAAGTTAACAACCAAGTCGTTGGCTTCGGGGTAGACATGAGAGCTACATCAGGGTAGAGTAGACATAACGTTAACAACCAAGTCGTTGTTAATTCAATTTTTTTAAACAACACTCTCGTTTATACTTACTTTCAAAAAGCCAAATAGGTACGTCAAAACCAAAGTCTTGAAGAATCTACTCTTTGGGCGGCTTATTTTTAGTAATCAAAATGTATCATTTACCAATTGCGGAATGAAAGGGCTTGCAAAATCAGTACAGTAAGAACAGTGCCCAGTGAGGGTATCTGGCTCGTGCCTGCAGTTAAGTTCACACACCATTTCGTAGATCTGAACATTGAAGTTACAGCTAAAGAACCAATAATTTATTGAACAAAAATTATGCCATTATTGCTTGCTTGTCCAGAAAAACCGAAAAACTAATAATTATGTCAATTGTTTTTTTAAGACGCAGTACGAGATATTGGAGATATTTTCAAAGTTTGTTCTTCTACAGTAAGGCCCCGCATTCAAGAAACCAAATTTTCGCACTTTAGCCTGAAAGGTTTCTTAGATCTGTGATACTTTTCATTTTTTTAATCTGGATGTTTCTTAACTTTTTAGCTTCTTTTCTGGAAAGTCCTGGAAAAATAGGTTACAGCAGAAGAGGGTTATGTCCCCTTCTGAAAAGTCCAACGGTAGAATTATAGATTATTTCAAACCATTCAATTAAAAGAAATAGGCCATAGAATTTTACACCCACCTGTTTACGCCGAGTTAAAGATTTGGAACCTATGCTTCATCTGACGGAGACGTGACTTTTTGGCCGAAAACTTGGTACCCACAATGCCACATATTTCGAAGAGATTTTAGGTTAAAATTCTGCAAATTTATTGAAAATCTGGGCCATAATTCTGCAGGTTATGTTTTTTTTGAAAATCATATACTTTTGAAATGTTTTCTCCAGAACATGACCCATCATTGCGCAAATTGGTTGAAAATGATACCAATAATTCTGTAAATTGTCTGTAAATGATACCCATGATTCCGTCCCCTTTCCGCCAATAATGAGATGCGCCCCACCTCCCAACTGTGTCAGGCAGCTGTTATTTCGTTGATAACATTCTTGACGAAGGCAAAAAGCTATTTGTGCCGTTTTAAGGCATTTTTATAAGTCCTGTTGCCTCTCAACATTTTGCCCTTGTGCTCGTTTACTTAGGCCGAGATTATATCAACAAAATCCTCCTGTCCTGTTCTAAGTTCAACTCCACAAAGGCACAACCTTGAAGGGGCNATGATTCCGTCCCCTTTCCGCCAATAATGAGATGCGCCCCACCTCCCAACTGTGTCAGGCAGCTGTTATTTCGTTGATAACATTCTTGACGAAGGCAAAAAGCTATTTGTGCCGTTTTAAGGCATTTTTATAAGTCCTGTTGCCTCTCAACATTTTGCCCTTGTGCTCGTTTACTTAGGCCGAGATTATATCAACAAAATCCTCCTGTCCTGTTCTAAGTTCAACTCCACAAAGGCACAACCTTGAAGGGGCTGTACAACCCGTCCTCTCTGCGTGGCTCTGCGTGTCAAATCATCGAATGTGTTTAGGCTAAATACAACATAGCTAATGGCGATTTTGCACAGAGAATTTAGTATTCCAAAGTATCTGCGACAATCTTGGTGATCGAATCTTTGATGGAGGATTTGTTCTGTTTTTCTAATGCCAAATATTTGAAAGTTTTCATGGATATTAAAAGTTCCATCACATTTCGCAGACATGGACAAGATAATGCTGCAATGAGACTTACGTAGAAGTTGCGATGAAATGGCCCGCCATTTAAAACCCAAGGCTTCAGCCTTGGGCGCGGATTGTCTCGTACTTTCCGATTGTTTACAAAAATATTGTACAGCCCCTTTAAATGGAGCAACAAACTAAAGGGTTAGAACGTTCAACATTGTTGTGTTCATTCCTTCATAACCCGAATCACTCCATATCTCTAAGAATTTAGCAGGTCTATTTACTATTTTATGTACATGTATAATAGTGTTTAACTCAGACTGTAATGTCGAACGTATTGCCACTTGACCTGATAAGCCTTTGTCACCGAGGGTCCTTTNATGAGACTTACGTAGAAGTTGCGATGAAATTGCCCGCCATTTAAAACCCAAGGCTTCAGTCTTGGGCGCGGATTGTCTCGTACTTTCCGATTGTTTACAAAAATATTGTACAGCCCCTTTAAATGGAGCAACAAACTAAAGGGTTAGAACGTTCAACACTGTTGTGTTTATTCCTTCATAACCCGAATCACTCCATATCCCTGAGAATTTGGCATGCCCCTCTTAGTAGTTTATGTACATGTATAATAGTGTATAACTCAGACTGTAATGTCGAACGTATTGCCACTTGAACTGATGAGCCTTTGTCACCGAGGGTCCTTTGCGGGCACGCTACAATTTCAAACTGTCTAGAAATCAAATTTGGCCCAAGCAGAAATTATGAATCCACATTGCAGTACTTGAACTGAAATAAAAGTCAATTAAATTTTAAAGTTTTCTCTCAGTTCAACTGCCGCAGTGTCGATCCATATTTGATTTTAAACCGTCTCAATTGCAGCATGAACGCAAAGCACCCTTGGTGTTAGTGGCTGTTTAACTTTTTAAAACAGAGCCATTGTCAAAGACAATTTGACATTTTGCGAATTGCTATGCAAAATATGAGACAGCCGTTACTAGCTTCTTATAGCATTGATTATTTTTGGAAAATGTCGCTAGCTGTACAAAGTGTTTATTAGTATCATATTATCAGATCTACAAAGAATTGATGTTTTTAATTTTGTGATTAAAATGAAAATGAAATTCTATGATAGGATATGATATGATTAGAATTTAGAACATATATCTGACCCCTCGTTTCAGATAGACCTTCGTCGAAATGAACAGCAGGATCATGTCACAAAAACAGATTTCAAACTATTTTACCGAAAGAGAAAAGCCCCTATTTTTGGGCCTATTTTTGCAAAAAAGCAAAGGCTATAGCCTTACTTTTTGCCCAAAAATCGGTATTTTGGAAATGGGCCTATTTTTGCAAAAAAGCAAAGGCTATAGCCTTACTTTTTGCCCAAAAAT
>REGL01000136.1:339269-351213 GCA_004194395.1 Aurelia aurita complex sp. Pacific | reverse complement strand
TTTTTGCAAAAAAGCAAATGCTATAGCCTTACTTTTTGCCCAATAATCGGTATTTTCTAAATGGGCATATTTTTTCAAAAAAGCAAAGGCTATAGCCTTACTTTTTGCCCAAAAATCGGTATTTTGGAAATGGGCCTATTTTTGCAAAAAAGCCTTACTTTTTGCCCAAAAATTGGTATTTTGGAAATGGGCCTATTTTTGCAAAAAATGCAAAGGCTATAGCCTTACTATTTGCCCAATAATCGGTATTTTGGAAATGGGCCTATTTTTGCAAAATAGCAATGGTGAAAATGGGTATTTTCAAAAGGCCAAAATGATTGATGAGTTTCAAATAGGAAAGAATAAGAAAAAGACACTTTATTTTCAAATTCGAGGGTAATACAACAACTACGATATTGTAAACTCTTAAATATATACAAAAATTTTTTTACATGATTTTTTTATGATTTTGGCAAGAGTTTTTATTTCAATTTACATCTCAATTTACAGTAACAACCAGTTCTCAAGTATTGTAAGAAAAACTTTAAATATTCAAATACAGGAATAAAGAATAAATATAACCACAAATTTATTGGAATCATTTGTGACAAAGGATGATGTCTAAATTTGTACCTAATGACACTTTTGACTGTATTTTGCATTTATATTCTCCAAGAGCATTCTATGTAAAAAACATTACATTGGGGGTCATTTCGTGGAATAGACGTTTTAGTTGTTTATAACTGGTTGTTCCTCGGGTTGTTCGAACTTTTGGAAATACTGAACTTGTAAAAGGCCGAGGCTGAACTTGCAAAAGGCTGAACTTATATGCTGTTCAAAGAATATATGTCGTTGAGAGAATACAAATTCAGTTAATACCCAGTTCAGAGAATACGAATAGGAGTTCAGCCTTCTGTATCGCATCTAAAATGTTGACTGGAAAAAAGGTCGTTTCTTTCTCATGCCATCTAAGGCTTTAATTTGAGCAGGTTTATCGATCTTGTTTTCGACATGAAAACGCCGCGGTAAAACCACAACCAACATCTTAAAATACAATTTAGCCTTTAGGCAATCAAATAAAACAAAGTTTTTGAAAATCGGTTCATTGGTTATAAACATGTAAGCAATCAACCAATAATACATCATTTCGGGACACCCGGTATATTCTATAAAACATGACATCTAACTTGCGACAGATTTTATGAGGTCTTCCAGCAATAAGGGTCTATCAAAACGACTTAGATTTATCAGTGTCCTAAAGCCCATGATTCGTTTCAAACTACAACATATTTGGATGAAAAACTAAATCATATCAATACGAGCGAAAAGTACAAAAATTAATAGTCAGTGATATTAATTAGTTAATTAATTAATCAGTTAATTAGTCACTCAAATATATACTAAACAACATTATTATGCAAACATTTCTTGCTAAAACTGCAAGAGGACAGTATCCTAATAAAATTGAGGCCTTTGGTCACCTCTTATTCTTCAGAAAAACAATCGGCTAAGATTTTGAAGAAAATGTGTCTGCTGTTGCCGTCTATGTCAGTTCTTTGCTTCTCTGCGTACTTTCTGCAATAACATTGCCGTACAAACCCAACAAGATCAATTGAAGGGAATGCAAAAATACCAACTATCCGGACAAGCCACAAATAATTCTGCCCTGGTCTGGAACCAAGAATGTGTTTGATTTGTAATTCCAAACCCATCAAATTCTAGACTTCGCAGAGACCGAAATATATTTCCCAATCACACGCGAAATCTTTCAAACAGCAGGTTCTTGATTCACTATGGCGAAAACGAGAATCTCTTTTGACTTCGCCAAACCTTCTGCCTCTTCGAGCAGAAGTTTCAGAAGGCCTTATAATCCTTCGAAGCATATCGCTTTGGAGTCAATTTTGGAGTCAATCAAACGAATCCACTAAGTCTACCGTTTCCAAATTGGCACCAATCAAACACACTCCAGGTAAGAGAACATGAGTACCAAACCAAGTTATAGAATGACAAAACATTTGTGGCTTGAAACAGACCAACGGACGTTCATTTTGTTTGCTATCTTGGGGAAGTTTCAGCATATCTTCACTGAAATATTTGGCAATTAACAAAATTTAATCACTGATTTGATTACTTTTCTTCGACTACCGTGAACAGCTATCAAATATCCTGAAAAAGATCTTCAGAAAGAGTCCTTCTGGACATGATGGATACATTTGTCGTGCCAAAAAAGTAAACCCAAAGTACAAGCCTAGTTAAACGAGCAATAATTTCTTGGAGAGCAATAATATTCTTGGATCTTGGTTGTCTTCATTTGGCCTAATTCCTTGATCAATCAAACATCACTTCACAAGCAAAATGAAGCAGATTTTCCGTCTCGCAAAACATACTTGCGAAGAAAACTCCTAAAACGTGGCGAAATAAACCAACTATTTGCCAATTCGCTAATTTACGAAACAATTCCCGTTTGGCCAGCTTTAGACATGTGATAGCTAATTCAGGTAGAGCTCTCAAAGTTACAATACACTAACATTCAACTACCAACACGATCCCCTAAAGAATCACATGCCAATCCCAGCTTCCCATAAATCAAGCAAATGATAAAAGAAATTTAAAAAATTCTAACGAAAAAACAACACCTCTAAAATGTCATCGTACTTACGAGTACCCAACCCCCTTTCCAAAACTAAGGTTTGTTTTGCAGTAGAGTTTAAGATCGAAAACACATTCTTACTTGAAAACAAACATTTTCAGATTTCTTTTCGGTACAGACATATTCCTTAATAGACCTTTTAGCTATTCTACAAAAGAGCCTGCAACGGGCGTTATTTTTATACATTTTTATGCGCGACGTTCGATCGAGTGGTGTTAGAGCTTCTATCACTATTGTGCACATTCGAAAATTCTACAAAATGTAGCAAAATGATGTTCGATTCTGATTCTTTTCAGAATAGCTAAAAGGTCTATTCATTATCAACAATAGACCTTTTAGCTATTCTGAAAAGAATCAGAATCGAACGATTATCTTGCTTCATTTTGTAGAATTTTCGAATGTCCACAATAGTGATAGAATCTCTAACGCCACTCGATCGAACCTCCCGGATCAAAATGTATAAAAATGACGCTCGATCCAGGCTCTTTTGTAGAATAGCTAAAAGGTCTATTGCCAATTTTCCTTTTCATAGCTCAAGGACTGGCCGCCCCAAGATCGTGTAACCTGCTAACAAATGACTTTTTGGTTGCCTTCTGTTCGGAAATCTTAAAAAATTTACTTTCTCAGCTAGCTCATTTATTCAAATAAGAATCCCTCAAATGGAAGCAGGGATTTCATAGCCTACGTGTAGATCCATATTATCCAACTGGAGAAAGGATAATGGGTCTACTCGAAGGCTAGGATTTCATAGTCCAACCATAACTCGTTAACCGTAGCTTGTTTTGCAGATGGTTTGTTTATCAAGCTTTACTAATTTTTAGATTAGCTCCTACTAGATTTGCAGATTTCTTTTGCCGACCATATCCTGTTTCGATTTTTTATTAAAAATCATCACTGAGAGCTTAAAATAAAGAAGGGAACTGTCTTAAGCCCTGCTGATAATGCTTCGATTGAAACGGCTTCAGTTGTTAAAAATTCGTCATCAAAAACAGTACTCTTGCAAAACAACGCATCAAAACAAAAAAATGCGACGAATCGTATTATTAATTATTCAGAAATAACTGTTACTTTGACGAAAGAAGACACAATGAAAATACTGGATTAGAATTAAGCATGCTGTTGGAAAATCCTTCTGGGAACGTTAGCATAAACAAAAATTGAAAATCGCATGCATTCACTTGAAATAAACTAATGGCGTAGTTATTCAATAATCCTTTTCCTAGATTCACACGTCAAAGCGCAGTTTTTATTGACAATTTCTTATCTAATATTGCCGCCATTCACGTGATAACTACGTGAATACGAGATCAAAAAGAGGCTAGATTCATCAATGAACAAGAAAGAGCATGCTTCTGGATTGATATCAAAGCCCTTACTTGACACTCGGCTGTACGGATCAAAATTTCGCCTCGTCGACTGGGTGCGCCAAAAGAAAGCTCAAGCGTTTGAAAATCGTATTAAGTAGAATACTGGAGGGATTTAAATGAATCGAATTTTGCTTGATATGTGAAGGACCGAAGTGTTTTCTTGATTTATCTTGCGTCCTTTATGAGAACTGAAAATATGGGTATTCGACATCACGAGAATCCTTTGTTTGGAAATATTTGAAAAAGGGCCTAAGACAGTTGATCAAGTCGTAAAGAAATTTCTCAGAGTAAACAATGCAAAAATATTATTCTAATGGATGAAGGATGTTGTCTGCATATTCAAATCTTTAAAAACTGTGTAAAAATTCCCAGCAACTAAGGAGAGAGAGACTAAATGCCTTTTTACCGAGTAGTTTTTAAAGACCAGAATTTGATTTATGCAGATCCATCCAATTCATGCAGATCCATCCAGCACTCTTGATACTACAAACATCAGAGCCTGGATCGAGCGTTATTTTCATACATTTTTATGCACGACGTTCGATCGAGTGGTTTTAGAGCTTCTATCACTATTGTGCAAATTCGAAAATTCTACTAAATGTAGCAAAATGTCGTTCGATTCTGATTCTTTTCAGAATAGCTAAAAGGTCTATTATTCAAACGCCTGAACTTTGTTTGACGCATGCGGTTGTAAAATTGTCAAAGAAGTAAAAAGATGACTGCCTCAACTACAAAGGCCTATTTCTAGCAGACCATTCACTGGTCTTCAAGTCAACCATTTACATCCAAACAATAACTGTGCAGTTTTTAAACTGCGATAAAAATCAATTAGTAATTAGAAATCGTTCACTTTGGATATATTTACAAATCTTAGATTCAAAAATTTTTGTTACAGTCTAACAAATTTAAGGAGAGGTTAGAAATGAGTAGAGAATGAGAAATAGCTACCATAATTTAGGAGAATCTGCAGCGTCAGGCTGAGGAGCGACCGTTGAGCTGTGGAAGAGAAAATACAACAAATATTAGATATCGTAAAAAAAAGAGTGACACAACCAAATTGAACGTTTGGGAACAGGGACCCCAGGAAAATTTACAATGCATCAACCCGCTCTTGGTGAAAAAGAGGCCCTACTCCGTAGCTTCCTTTGCGAGTGCAACACTATGACGTAATGCCATAAGTGACAAATCGAAAGCGAGGCACCAGTTTGAGACCTTGTTTAAGTCAATCTGACAAGTGATTGCGGATTTATGGCAGAGGAAAGGCAAATAAGTGGTTGCTTCAAAACAGCTCTTCTGTTGTTCACCAGCAATGTCAAAATCAAGTAATGTTTGCAAGAAAGGGTTTCAGCGTCATATTAGAACTTTCTCTACATTCTGAAAATGGTTGACAGTGTTATCTTATATGATTTACGAGTATTATGAACTCATCAGTATTTCACAGAAATTTATAAAATCTTAAACATCAAGAAATGATGTAGAATATAAATGGCCTTCTAGCTGATCTGCTTGAGGTCTGGATTGAGCAACATTTTCTATATATTGTACGAATTAGTTGAGCTTCGTATTTATGCAACGCTCTCACACTGTCACATTGATCACCCTGCCCATTCAAAGTCTTTAAATCAATGTGAAGAGGACTGTTGCTCATCCAGAACCTTTGGCAGACCAGCTACGTACGATGATTATTTCTTGCCTGAGTGCAGACTTTACTTTCCACTGCAAAGGAGAGCTTATGAGTCAACGGCTCTCCTTCGCAGTAGAAAGGTAAAGTTTGCACGCAGGCTAGATCATTTCATGAAACGAAATCTTACCTTTGAAATGTTTTATATACAGGAGAAGAAAGATTAAGGCAAAGCGGCACAGTTCCAGATTGTTTGTGTTGAACTGCAATAAATCTAAGTATGTGTTCTTTGACCTTTTTGACAGAGTGAAGGCCATTCTCATAACTGAGGTCATACGGCATAGGACAAATCGGCTCCAAATCTGAAAAGAAGTAAATGATAAATGTATGTCCCGTCAATAATAAAATATATAAATAAATCACATATGCATGAAGTACACGTCAAAAAAGTCGATTAAAGCCATTGAGTTATGGTAAATATAGACTTGCTCCAAGTCTACTCCGTGGTCTATCAGCGCTAAAGTAATATTCGCAGCGCCCTTTCTGCCGCCTCTTATGGGCGCCTCCGCAGAGGTAAATATATTACTTTAGCGCTGATAGACCACGGAGTAGACTTGGAGCAAGTCTATGGTAAATATACCACGTATACTCAAATTGCAAAAATTGATGAGTCACGATGATAGCTTACGCCAATCTGAATGGCTGTTATTCAAACTGCACACATGATATTGTAACCTCGCAATGAGCTAAGCGTAGCTGACGTAGCCTCGTATTTGTGAAGTTGACATCTGNTAAATATAGACTTGCTCCAAGTCTACTCCGTGGTCTATCAGCGCTAAAGTAATATTCGCAGCGCCCTTTCTGCCGCCTCTTATGGGCGCCTCCGCAGAGGTAAATATATTACTTTAGCGCTGATAGACCACGGAGTAGACTTGGAGCAAGTCTATGGTAAATATACCACGTATACTCAAATTGCAAAAATTGATGAGTCACGATGATAGCTTACGCCAATCTGAATGGCTGTTATTCAAACTGCACACATGATATTGTAACCTCGCAATGAGCTAAGCGTAGCTGACGTAGCCTCGTATTTGTGAAGTTGACATCTGATCTCATGAAAAACAACTGATTACATGAAAGCAGACAGACCCCCAGCAGAGAATCGCTATTTATCATAGCCTGATAACCAGACCCCACTATTAGTAGGGTCTGGTTATCAGGCTATATTTACAATGACTCAATGCCTTTAACTTGAAATAAATTTTCTTTTGAATTGGGTCGTCAAAGTTTATTGCCAATCAATACCAAAATCAATGAATGAAGTAAACAAAACTCGCCATCATTGATTTCTAATTTTCCTTTTTTGGAGCGTCGTAAATCAAGTCTAAGGAATCTCAAACAGGACTCGGAGGTCAGGATCTCAATAAATTATGAAGTTAGGAAATATGTAATTGACAAAATTCTATTTTTGTTGTAGAATACAGCTGCTTAAATGACAAATGGAAAAGCTATTGAAATATTCGGTAATTGGAGCAAACGTAATTATGGCCTGTCCCAAATTAGATGTCTGTCTCAAATTAGGGTTGGTATTAATTTTTGTGCTCCTTGTGACATCGTTTTGTACTCTTTGTACGTTGTGTTGTTCGTAAATTTTGTGGGAATAAAAAATATATAAATTAGACGCCATGTGAAATTTTCCAAGTTAGCAACAACAATTGAAAAGTTTTGCGTCAGTAATTTTGCGTTATTGAAAATCTCACATGTCATCTCACGTACATGCTTTCTCTGTTGATGAAAACTTGAAACTAGCTGCAGTTGTAATGAAAAAATGACCAAACAACAAACATGAAAAACTGGCAAAAATCATTACATACCACCACAATATTGCCTTCCCGTCAGTGTATCATGACAACACGTGCACATACACGTATGATACCTCAGCCTTCCTTCATCGAGGTAAGGATGCGATAATGCATCAACAGCAGTTATACGCTTCTGCGGGTTGAATACAAGCATACAGCAAACCAAATGTATTGCTTCCACTGTTGCAAGACCTGATAAATTATACATCCTGTGCATCGCTGGTGGCTTAAAAGCTTGTGACATGATATATTTAATTGCCCCATCGCTGGCACCTGCAGCTTTTATGTCATCATAGTGTGGAGTGCCAAGAAGATCGATTGTTTGGTTTAATTGTTGAATAGGACTCTGTGCTTGAAATAAAATTTTGCGACCAAGAAGCTCAGCAAATATGCAGCCAACTGACCATAGATCGACTAGGATAAGAGAGGAGAAAGTCGCTCGTTAAATCTAACTTAGGATACAACACAAAGCTGAATATTTATCCAGTATATAAAGTCTGGTCTACATTTCTGAATCATCTTATAATCTATTTTTCCACTTAATAATTAAGAACGTAGATACCACCAACCCAAAAATCCCAATAGTTTGTTTGTTTCTAACTGGCATTAGAACACAGTTTTTGGAACGCTGAAAAGATTGACAAAGCAAAACATTGTGCTGGTCTTTCTTCTCGATGTGACTACACCTCATGATTCCTTCAGTCGGAATCAAAGAGAATTGGCGACTCCCCTCACTCTACGTAGTAGGCTTGGCAGCGTGGGGACTCGAACAATTGGTCGTCCTAATGAGCTGATCAAAATTTCCATGCACAGCCGGCAGAAGAATTTGAATTACCTACCATTGGCAATGGTTTTCTAAATCCATGTACTCGCAATAAATTCTTCAAAAACCTTATCAAAATTTCAAAACATCTAGAAATCTAGCGATCTGTCTTGCACATCGAGCAGAACAACGGCACTTTTATAGTTTAATAAAAAATAAGTCTTTCTTCACAAGAGCAAATCTTCAGTTGTAGATTAAGAAACCCTTTCGTTTGTCCAAATTTCTAATACTTGGGCGGCAAAGTTCGAACTTCGTTCTCACAGCTATCAAGGAATACCTTCAAAGGAAAATAAAAAAGACTGAATGATTACAAAGTTTTATTTACCTCCATAGGAATGATATGTTGCTCCAGTCAATAATTCTGGTGCTCTGTAATACTGAGTGACAACCTAAGCGAACAAATATCATCTTGATTAATACCATCATTTGCAAAACTGTTGATGCAGCAATGTTGACACAACATTCAAAGGTTCTCCTCGAGGAAAACAATGAGGTGCGTTACTAAAAATTATTAAAATAATTGATTAGTGCTTCTTTCAACAACTTTCATGCCAAAAATATTTGCTCTATATCTGAGAAGATTAAATCCATAGCTTTCAGACCACAGAAGTATTCAAAGTTCTTATCTATCCTCAGGCAAGAATCCTTTCCATTTATTTTCAAATTTACACAAAAGATAAAGAACAATATCGTTTGAGAAATCTAATCTAGTAGAGTTAATAAAAAGCATGTCACTTATGGAAGAATACAGTACTTTTTTTGGTAAAAATTTTATACACTGCATAGAATTCAAATAGTTTCACATTGTTATTTAAATTTTCCTTTCTACCTTTTCGAAGAAACTCGAAAACACAAACCTCCTGAGTCATTTCTCTGCTTTTATCCAATTCCTCGCATCTTGCCAATCCAAAATCGCATATCTATAGAAGCAGGGATAAAGGTAAGCAAAAATTGCACATCACTATGTAAAGACAAACCTCGATGCTCTAATGGCTGTCATGTGACATCGTTTTTCCTTTGTTTAAAACAACAAGCTACCACTTTCCTTCGGAAGGAACGTTAAACTAGGGGTCCCGTGCCTGGATGCAGCATGCATAGTGGGTCTAAATTAGCTTTAAATAGCTTGAAAACTTTTCAACTACTGCAAAAAAGAAAAAAAGGCCATACAAAATTGGACCCGTTCCAACCCCAAGACAGCACATAGCTTTTTAATTAGATTTTATCAACCAAAAATTAAGAGAGCTACTCTCCTTTTCCAGTTACAACAGCTTCTCGCAAAGAAATTGCGATCACCGTAAAAGTTCTATTAAGCCCCCGGGGGCTTATCTAATTTTGGACACATTTTAGTCCTTTTTGCACCACATTTTGCGGTTTGAACATACAATTGTACGAGTTAAATACATGAATTCGACAAAGTTTTATTTCAAAACACATCAAAATTAACATGCAAACTTATTTAGCTCAATAAATGGAGAATCTGTGCTAACCTCTGGAATTTGATGTAAGTGGGGTGGAGGTTTAATAGAGAGGGGGCTTACTATAGCTTTACGGTATGCAGATGATTTCCTGACTTCCTTGAAGACTTACAAAAAACAGAATTCAAAAGTCCTTTGCTTGGAATGGAAGCTACTTTGAAGGAAGTGTGTTTCCTAATATTAAGCAAGCTTTAAAATGGACTTATTACCTTCAGCTGACAGTTGCTGTTAACCAGTAAATTGCCAGGCTTGATGTCTCTGTGAAGGATACCAGCTGAGTGTAGATATTTCAAACCTACGATATTTCAAACAAGAATACAAACTTAAGTAACAGCAAAGTCATTCTGCACCTAAAAATTTGGCATTAGTAAAAAGGTGGTCGCCATGGGCTTTTCTGCAATTGAAAAAAATCTTATCTTGGTTGTTCATAAAAGAAAAGTTTAACTAAAATTTCAGTCAGGCTTAATCAAAGGTAATGGGACGATTTTCGCGCAGGCCTAGCCCAGGCCTAAGTGGTGCTTTAATACTGATGGTCCCAATTTCTTGGGGTGACAAATAAAGATTAAAGTGTAGATTCTGTATACAATGTTTATGCCTTTGGGTTGTGTGAGAACAGAGATGAAGACGCAGATAAAACACAAACCAAATGCATAAAGATTGTATACGGGTAATCAACACTTTAATCTTTCTTTGTCACCCAAAGGAATTGGGACCATCAATTTAAAGCACCACTTAGGCACGGGCTAGGCCTACACGAAAATTGTCACATTACCCTTGGCTTAATCAGGTCCTTTCAGGGTAAATGCTTCCAAACGGAGATTTCGATTCTCCTCTGGTCCCTAGTAACGATTAAACTACCAGATTAGCTCAGAAAATGAAGCTGGTTTTACATGGAAAATAAATAACTGGTTTTGTTCAACAAAGTGGTGTTCAAGAACTGAGGCAACTGGAAGCTTAGTTTTTTAATGAATGGAGTAAATCATTGACTAAAGGTAGAAGCGAGGGGCATTTCTTTCATTCGAAAAAGGGTACGAGATTTTTTACGAACCAAAGGATTTTTACGGATTTTGATGGATTTTTCTTGAAAACGAATGGATGTTTGCCAAATTTGTACGAGATTTTTGGGAGTAAAATGCCCCTTGGGTTGAGGATACTACAATTGATTCCCCAAAAGAAGACAAGGTTGAGACCTTATTCTATGCAAATGAACACATTTTATTGCAAAATGCTCATGGATCTTGCCAAGAGAACACTCAATAACTTCACTTGATACTTTCTTTATCGCATGTGTCTTTCACGCCACGTTCAAGTTGTATAGCACCTTTAAAGGTTCATTCATTAAAAGCTTGTTAACGTTTAATACAGATCGATTTCCCATAATTCAAAAAGTCACTTTACCAAATATTGGTAGAGCAAACTTGGATGCGGCCATTGTTTTGTTTCTCAGAGAACAACACATGTTTTCACACTTCAAGGAAACAACATCGAGCGTTGCTATAACGACCAAATATGTAATCTTGCCGAAGATTGCATTGGCGCATGTTTTCATACGAAACTAAGTAAGGTCATCACTATGGAGGAGTTCTCAAGTGTTGGGTCATCCACTTCTACAAAGAAACTTTACTCTCCATTTTACTCATACAAACTGAATTTATTTAGTCCCAAGAGAGGGGAAAAGAGTAGAGTCTTAAGTATAGGTTACAGTAGAGTCGTGTATACAAGCGTGCCAGTGATTATAAGTTGTGTTCTGGCACGTGAAATAGTGACAGTATAAATAGTCTGTACAGGAGTCTAAAGGTCACACGTCGATAGCTCGTTTGCTGGTCAGGCACCCCTCCCCACCCCTCACATAAGATTTTAGAGCAGTGGCCCGGGGGGGGGGTACTTCATTGTTAAGTTGTACTGGACGTGCCGCTCATATGGATGGGTTTTTTCATCCGAAATTCTCTACATATGGGTCTGTTTTTAACCACAATTCTGGTAGATGGGTACTTCTTTGAGAATTTTGTTATCAATCGACCCCATAATGATAATCCAGGCCGAAAAACTGAAATTTTCCTTTGTTTCAAATCGACAAATTCATGCACATGGGTCAAAAATTTCCTGATATTCATGCAAATGGGCTCGAAATTTTTGAATACTCCGTCATACGAATGGGTCCTTTTCT
>REGL01000136.1:314552-330324 GCA_004194395.1 Aurelia aurita complex sp. Pacific | reverse complement strand
GGCACCGATTTCTTGGTCTTGGTGTTTGGCTTGTTCAGGAAGCATTTTATGGTGGTGATGGGTTGGTTCTTTGCCCGGCATTGTCATAGAGTGGTGAGGAGGCAAGACTCGGGCTTTACAGAGCGCCATGGCCGCAAATGAATCTGCGATCAGGATTGATGAGGAGGCCGAACATCATCCATGAATTTTTAGCAATAAATTGATGCTGGATTCAAGCGGTTTGCTTCGTGTAAAGTTATAAGATGGTGCTGTAAACACCAGAGCCCATCAACACTTCATCTTCAAATGGCCTATGGACAATCAGAGGAGTTCCCATAACACGCATGCGCAAATCACTTAATCCCATCCACGGGGGTCACGCACATTCCTTCCAATGCTTCTATTCTTTTCGACCGGACGCTTGGAATTAGAGACAAAAAGGGGGTGCGAAAATAGCGGACTTTGTACCTACTTTGTGCCTATTTGAAAGTAATTCAGACAACGAGATGGGATAGGGGTTTTGGGAAAGACAATGATAAATGCAGCGCCAAAAACCGTTGTTCATTGCATGCGTGAGATCTGATTGGATAGTTCAAAAGGTTTGCGCCTTCTTTGTACTCATCCTCAAATGATTTAGAAATAAAAACGGCAAATTTTGCACCAAATGCCGTTCTTCTGAGATCTGATTGGATAGTTCAACAGCATAGGTTTTCCTCGGACAGTTACGGACAGGTACAAGTGTGAATTGAAATCATTGTTCATTACACCGTGAGATCTGATTGGATAATTCAAAAACATCCATTCGGTATCCTTCGGACGGGTAAAAGTCTGAATTCAAATCAGAGCATGAATATCGTTGGGAAAAAGGGATCCCAACTGAACTCCGAACCCAAACGAAATTAGAAATGGTGCTTGAAGTCTCTCTCTCGTGCTCGTCTCTTGCCAACACAACGATGAACGCAAAACAGAAAAAGAGAGAGAAAGAAGAGAGGTAGAAAGGAAACTCTTCTGCTTCTTCAGATTGTGTCTTTCATGTCTTGTGCTGATAAGAGAGAAAGAGAGAGAGAGAGATTCTAGCAATTCCAGAAATGGGCCTAAATTGTTATTTTGGAATGGCAGGGTTCTACGCATTCACAACTGATTTCAAAGAACTTTACAGAATACGGAATAAAAACCACGAGACAAAATAGGGGCATAACTTGACGGAGCACTAATTTTGCAAATTCGTCACTGCTCATAGCGTGCTCATCTCATCACTGTGAAGTAAACCGTCTTGAGGCCCTCGGAGGTCCTTTCCTCTTTGAGCAGCCCCACATGGCCCTTGCTTTTCTTTCCTGCCCTCTTCTCTGAATCCACGATACCCCACAACTCATCATATTGTCAAAAAAGGAAGGGGAGGGAAAAGTAGTCTGATTCTACGTTCATTCAACTGCTTACAAATCATTTTCATACCAGTTTGAAAATCAATGCCCTGCGTGCAGATTTTACCTTTCCACTGCGAAGGAGGTCAAATCGCAAAATTCACTGCGAGACCAAAAAGGATCATGGGTAAGCTGGGGTAGGCTTCAATTGCAGCATGGCTTACAAATCCAGACAAATCCCACTTTGAATAAGACTGCCCCTGCTAGAACTCGAAACTGAAAAGTACCAGTAATGCGTACCAATTTTTCTAGCACAAGGAATGCAAATAAATAATTTAAAGTAGGCACACGAGGAAACAGATACAATACTAAACAGGCAAATTTAATGACCTTCATAGCTTCCAGATCACATCAACTGCAAAACAAGGAAGGAGGAAGGATGCTACTAGGAACATTTTGTGAACCACGGAAGGGGAAATGGGTGTAAAATAAAACTTGGGTAGAATAGAACAGATCCAGCCCCAAAGTATGCTTACTTGACTATTTTAGAATCAAAAGCTGAAATGGTCAGCTGAAGTTGATGAAACCCCAGAAAATGGCACTAAAAGAGCATCTAAACAACAGGGAAATCGTGCTGAAATTATTTACCAAATAGATATACCTATACCTATTTCACTATTAATAAGAAAGCTTCATGTGCTGCAAACGTTCTGTAAACTTTTGGGACACTATTGTACCCCTATCAGGCTACTGTATCCCGTCCACCATATTAAGACATTGGTTTTGTGCCCTGAACTTTGTGTCCTGAGACTATACAGTGATTTTGCTTCAAGGGCTGTGTGAAAATATACTTTAGGTAAAGGTCAAGATATATTATAAATTCTTTTGAAGTTCAAGGCGTTCCAGAAGTAGGATTAGGGCATGTGATGTGTTCGTTGCATTTATTTCTGTCGTCAACAAAATCGTCGATAAGCAGAAAGAATTTAAACGCTTTCTTGATGTCAGATATAGCGAAGCTAGCTTAAAAAATAAGACTGAAACAACACCAGAAAGGATGGAAACCTACATTATCCTTTGTGACTTACGCTTTTTACGTCATTTTGATCTTATCCAGGAAGAAATGCTATTAACTATTTAGTTGTTATTATTTTTCTCTTGGAAACAAATGAAAATCACGGCTGACTATGGGCTCACCCATCCTCAAAGCTCTTAAATATTTGTGAGTCTCAAGAATCCTACTTTCTCAAAACAACCTCTCTCTCTTGGCAAGAGATGTGGGTCCCATCACAGGAATATGTTGAACACTTATGGTCCTTATGTGATTGTCCAAATTTTTCTCAAAAACCCAAGATGAAAAAACGCGTTTGGCTACAAATAAGGCTGAAGTTCTAAAAAATATCAACAAAACTCCACTTCTCTTCAAGGAATCAGTAAAGTCTGCACGCAGGCTAGAGATAACATAACAAGTTGTAGCGTAACTGCTCCGAAACAGAAATTTAGCTTCAATATTTATTCATTTATTCATTCATTTATTTATTTAATGAAACGAAGAATCTTAAATGTATTACCTCCTTGATGCTTGACTCACAAAAATGATTCATGTTGTAAAAAAAACTCTTAGAAATTTAAATATTCGATGTTTCGGCTTATTTGGTGTTTCATTAATGACTGCACACGTTCTTTCACAGCTACAATCCAACCTTACTCCACAATTATTTACAATTTCATTCAAGTTCGATAGAATTTATTCATTAAACATTTAGCTAATGGTACATAGCCTGCGTGCAGACTTTACTATTGTGGAGGAGTTAGAAGCAAAAAGGGAAAGGCTCCCCTTACCTTTTCCTTTTCGCATCTAACTCCTCTTTTCGCCCCTAACTTTTTGCCTTTCCCCCTCCCCTTACCTTTTCCTTTTCGCCTCTAACTCCTCCACAATAGTAAAGTCTGCACGCAGGCTAATGGTACAATGATCATGCGGTTTAGACCGTGAAATATGGGCCGATTTTTCTCGGGTATTCTCTTTCATTATACCTTCTCGTCTGTCATCCATCGTCGTTTCGGATCTCTATTTTCTTTTTTCGCTTTCTGGAACACTCGGAAGGGAATAGCCTGCGTGTAGACTTTACTTTCCGCTGCGAAGGAAAGCCAAGGCGGATCTTGTAAAACAAGATCCTCATAGGCTCTCCTTCGCAGTGGAAAGTGAAGTCTGCACGCAGGCTAGGAAGGGAAAAGATCAAAAGAAACGAAGATGAAGCATGACTGTTGTCCAAAAAGAAGATGCAAATCTTCGGCAAGTCAGAATTTCTTGTAGAAATCTCCCTTCTCCTTCTACAAATTTCTTCGATATCCCGTTGTATAACATCCAAAACCCCTCCTCTGTGGCAACATAAAACTAAGCCACGTTATCGAATGTTTCGTTCTAATTGGCCAATCCAAGAAATCAAATAATATCTAACCTTGGTTCAGATAGTTAGATATTCCGGAGTTTACATTTTAAGAATGCAAAACGATTCACGATTTTCCTTCGTTCAACCAGTGTCAGATGCGCATATAATGTTTCAAACGACTTCAGCTGCAAAATAGAAAATAACTCGAAGCAATTGTCAATGAATCTATGGGTTTACTTCCTAAGTAATGTTAAAAGACTTTAAACATCCAAACAAAAGAAAGAAGACTCGTCATTGGCTTAGCGATGATATAGCTAGTTTCTACACACGGGTAGTCATCCACCCGTCATTTTAGCTTATAGTTCTGCCTACACTTCCAAAGGCATGATTAATATCATTGACTTGTTTTCAGCAAGAACCAATCTGAACCGAAAGAATACATACAACTGCTTTTCCGTAGGAAATCGATGAGACGAGAAAAATGTGACAACATCTACAGTAGCTATTTCTCTGTTCAAATGATTCACTGTTTCGCGGCAAAGAAACGTTCCTTCCAAGATCGCGCAACCTCCCCCCTGCTTCATTTCTTTAGAAACGGTATTGTTTCGACTGTATCCTAACATTTGGCCTCGTTTTCAAAAATTCGAACACAAGGGACACGTGTGGAACGCTAACAACAATCTTCGGATTGTTTCGTCTATTCGTTTACGTAGAACATTTGTTCTCACGTTGAATCTTTCAATACACTGATCAGTGATATGCGCTGATTGAACAGTTAATTTCAAATGAATGTGCACTAATAAACCACGTGTACACTGCTTTCTGACGTGGATTTTAACAGCTTGGTTTGGTTAGGGTGAGAATCGAGCATCCGATGATTTGTAAAATCAAAATCTCTTCTTTTGTCCTTCCTCTTGTAATCAAACTTCAAATAAACAATTAAAATTTACAATAGAATTAGAATTTACAGTAGCTCATCTTTTCATCCTAGAACTTGTTTTCAACGACATTTCCTCGTTCTCTTCATAGGAAGACTATTCCCTACTACCTGCCTGCATGTAAAATGTCCACATTTGCCGGGCTGTAAAGCTGAATTCACGCTTGGGATGCTTCTTCCTGGCGCTACCCAAATAAGGATCGCGAACCTTACTTGGGCGGACACGAGGCTTATTCATGCAGTGCCAATAAAACGCTTTAAAGAGTTATTGACACCCAGGGTCCTTTGCAGGCATGCTTCAATTTTAGACGGTCTGAAAATCATATCTGGCCTAAGTGGATATATGGAACGACACTGCAGTAGCTGATAGAAAGTCATCTAAAGTTTAAAGTTTTCTTATCAGCTTTGTACAGCATGCCTGCAAAGGATCACTGTATAAGATTCCTGTCAAAAATCTTTAACGCAATCGTCTGCTAGGTGGTTTGATTTGGTTTTGTAGTGGCTATCCCCCATTGTTCCGAGTCCTTTTCTGCAGCAAATCTCGCAGCAATTCCCGCAGCAACCGATCGATCAAGGGGCCTAAAACCGGAACGAAGGGTTCGTGAGTTGAATATACAGCTTTGGTGTCGAATAGCTCCTTCTCCCATGAATTGAGAGGAACACGAAGGGAAGAGGTTTGCCTGTAGGCCCACGTAGAGAGAGTTGGAAAATATGGATAGCAGCTGTGAACGGTACCCTATACCGCAGGCTTTATACATACAGCCATAGTAATGCAACTTATGCCACATTCTTGCGAAAATAAAGGCAGATCAAGGAGCAGATCATCTCTTCAGATAAACAGTTATTTAAAAAACAGGATTTCTAGAAAATTCTACGATTTCTGACGGATTTTCCATGAGCGCAAGAGAGCCTCTATTATAGAGTAGAGTCTATAGATAATTTGCCCCTCGGGGCGTGAGCCTCGTGTCAAACTTGAAAGCAAATGGAAACGAGAAAGACATCACGTGACATAACCAAATCGCACCTGCAAAAATGTCCTTTGCAAGCATCCCTAGAATGTTTTTGTAAATACAAGCGAGCTTAAATCAGGGCTTTTATACAGCAAATAGGTTTTAGTTGAACAGGTAGATATTTGAACAGGTAAATCAGCTCAAGACCTGTTTAGAAGCGAAACTTTATTTACAAACATGAAAGAAATAAGTCGTTATCAAGGAATTCAAATACACCTGTCCAACATGGAGTCACATCATATCTTCAATCTTGCTTGTTAAATGTTTGCGTGGAGTTAGGTTTCAGCAAGGCAATCCTCTCGCATCCATTCAGCTTTCCCCGATCACAAATTTTTCTGCAAACAAACTTTGCTTCCTCGTAGCTCTGCTTGTAGGCACCTTCAAACGTCAAATGGTTTCGAAATATCCCGATTGGTATTCTTGGTTGGGGAATAAGACTTCTGTTGCTATTTATGGGGCATACTTCTTCCTAAACTCAGCTATGGTGCGAGGGTCTATCTTCACCGATATGTTAGTCTCAAGGCTATTGTCATTCACAGTCTTCTGAAGGTACGCTGCAATTCCAGGCAGCCTGAACATCACATTTAACCTGAGTATAAAATATGGATCGGAACAGCAGTAGCTGAACTGATAGCAAAGTCAATAAAGGTAAAAATTTTCGCATCAAATCAACTACCAGACCAGTGTGAATCCATATTTTCCGCTGAGGCCAAATTCGATTTTCNGGGCATACTTCTTCCTAAACTCAGCTATGGTGCGAGGGTCTATCTTCACCGATATGTTAGTCTCAAGGCTATTGTCATTCACAGTCTTCTGAAGGTACGCTGCAATTCCAGGCAGCCTGAACATCACATTTAACCTGAGTATAAAATATGGATCGGAACAGCAGTAGCTGAACTGATAGCAAAGTCAATAAAGGTAAAAATTTTCGCATCAAATCAACTACCAGACCAGTGTGAATCCATATTTTCCGCTGAGGCCAAATTCGATTTTCAGGCAGTCTGAAATTGCAGCATGCATGCAAAGGACTCTGGGTGAGATGGTTCTTTTAAGTATCATGGCAAGCAACCAACAAAACCTTTCACAGTAACATCGACAACAAAGCCCAGTCTGAATGGTCAAAAAGAAATTCTGCCCTCAAGTTAAGAAGGGTTCTATTTCTAAACAGTCAAAATCGCAACGAGGTCACGTCTGTTAATGATTTTAAATTCTTGTTCTTCTATATGTCTCTCATTTCAGTCCCGAGGAAAGGAACCAAACATATTTGCGACCAGGAACGTAGGAAGCATTTCAAACTTGGAGGGAGGCACGACACTCTTTTTCATCAAACAAAAGAGGCACTTCTCGAAAACAAATAGGGCACTTCTTCGTTCATTGCAAAATCTTTGGGGGGCACGTGCCCCCAATGCCCTCGGTTCCTACGTCCATGTTTGCGACAAAAGTCAGACCTATAAGCTTCCCTTCGTGCAAGGCCAAGCAGGAAAGACCAGAAATAGTTATACAGAGGGGCAGAAAGGGTTAACATTCTTAATTCTTCAAAGAGTGATAGTGGGAATGAAGTCAATTCTTATTCACACATTTACCTTTGACTGATTCTTGCAAGGCCTTGCAGCCAAATTGCAGCATAATAGGCAGAAAACATGCATGTTGCCGCGGAGGTTTATGTAGATAACATCATAGGCCTGCTGTTCAACTCCATGTCCCCCCTAATTCGATCTCTGATTAGTGGACAACTGACCAATCACTACAAAGAAGGAGACAATGCTACCAATCGGAACTTGAGTTAGATTAGAACCCAATGAAAACTTTTACGAAGGCAAGCGAGAGCTCACTGGAAGCAAAGCTGGAAGCCAATCCACAAAGAACAATGAGCGGTAGCTTTATTAGTAGTAAGAAACTAACTTTCTTAGATTTCCAAGCAGCAGGATTTAAATGAAGTAAACTGATCTCCGGTTGGCCTAAATTAGGCGTCAAACAGATGTTTTAAGTAATCACGTTAGGGAGCTACCTTTTCATTGTTTGGAAGACAGTTGGAAAGGCCGAAGAACGGGTCGCGGCTCAGCTGAAGGAAAAAATCTTAGGGTTCCAGTGAGAGCAAATTTGTAAAGTACTTAATTGGTTAAGGGTTTGTGAGAATAAGCGGTTATCAAACTGCATTTACCCCCGAAGTATTTCATTGTTGCCACGCCAAGTAAGACGCGTCTGCCTTTATAAGGCCCGTTTTTCATAAAGGGTTGGCCTTATTTGCGCAGCTTTGCGGTAAACACTTCAGAGGAACATCCTGAGTTCCCTGTGATCTTATCCAGGCAGCTGTGATAGCCTCGTTGTTTCCTTGGCAACCACAGGGGTGTGGTGAAAAAACGATGGTTATCTAAGGTGTGAGAAAATTCTAATTGAGTCTGCTGAAGAGACAGTTTCGAGATACTATCTATGGAAGTGGCCTATTGAAGAGATTAATGATCACTTCAAAGTAATTCTGTCATTTCTTTATTACTGCCGGATATTTTGGCTATGATTTGTTGCAGAATGGTTGACCAATCATTTGATCTATCACAACTCTATCACAACCGATCAGTGATCACAACATCATCTGCGGACATTTCTAACCAAACACCATGGAGAAACAACTCCACAAAACAACAAAAAATCGTCAGAAACGAGTCAGACACAAACTACAACAGCAAGATCATTATCTGCCTGGAAAAGTCAAACTTGTTTTGAATCTTATAAAACTGTCTCCAGGTAGAAATTACAGGGACGTGCGTGAGCTCCAGTTGGTAAAGATCACATACTCTTGTCTTCGTAATTTTAAGTTTTCCGACAATTCGACCGCCTCCGCATTTCTGTAAGCAGTAGCAGTAATGATTTTGCAATACGTATGAAAATCTATCGATGAAAATCCTATCACTCGTACACTGAAACCTATCTAAGATGGACAGTTTTGGAGAGAGTTTTAATGTCCGTATTAAAAGTTGTCTAAGGAACAGATCCGATCCGTTGACGGTTACGATCCTTCAATGGGTCCTGTAGTCGTTGGTTGTTGCAAGGAATTGTGTCCTTTGCAGGGAGGTCTCTCAGTTTTCCTATGGCTTCAAAAAATATTAGATTAAAACATTGAACGAATACAAGGTATCACGTGGTAAGTCTACAGGATTCCACCAAATCATTGTAACTAATTTCTCATTCGTGCATGACCTCGATGTGAAGTAAGGTCCACAAATGTACAGGTTGCATGCCCTTCTTTGGACGGGGGTCTCTAACACAAACATGGAATTTCACGATAATCCATATAAGCACCGTGCGTCAATCTGGGAAGCCATTTGTAGCATGATTGCTATTGTAGCGTGATCGAAGAGTAGGTCAAGCCATCATATCACCCCTTATTGCGTGACGCAAACAATTTGACCACAGGGTCACACATCTAAGACTGAAGGACCGTTTCGGAAGGACGTTTCAATTATTATTGCTAACAAATACACTTATTAGCGACTTAAATCCAACTGTTTTAGAATGGAGTTAGAATAATATAATGAAACACATGACNTAACACAAACATGGAATTTCACGATAATCCATATAAGCACCGTGCGTCAATCTGGGAAGCCATTTGTAGCATGATTGCTATTGTAGCGTGATCGAAGAGTAGGTCAAGCCATCATATCACCCCTTATTGCGTGACGCAAACAATTTGACCACAGGGTCACACATCTAAGACTGAAGGACCGTTTCGGAAGGACGTTTCAATTATTATTGCTAACAAATACACTTATTAGCGACTTAAATCCAACTGTTTTAGAATGGAGTTAGAATAATATAATGAAACACATGACCATACCGATACCACCATACATTTGATTCATAATGAGGTTGATGCGGAGCAACCAAAAATGTGATAGCCATGAAGGAGCAACAGTGAATATTCTATGCTCTTGGAAAGGGATACTCTCCTCCGCCGGTTTCTAGTTCCTTAATCCATAGTTCTTGGCTCCGTAGTTCTGTAGTCCATGGTTCCGTGGTCCGTTTTTTCAAAAGAAACCGGCGGAGGAGAGTAGGAAAGGGACGAGCTTAGCGATTTGTTTATCATGATTTGAATTTGAAACAATAAACGCAAGAACTCGAATTTGAGATATCAACAACTACACTAAAGATGAGAAAGAACTTTCTACCAAGATGCATTGCCATCTTTCAGCGAAATTTCGTAGGAATTCGACTATAGAACTTCGTGCAGCATGGTAAAAAGTCACTGAGTAACACAGCCTCAGCGAAGGAGAATGCTGGAAAGTTCTTATTTTTGCTGCCATATTTCACGTCATCATATACAGTTCAGCATAGGTTCCAAATCTTTAAAAGGGTTGGTGTAAAATTCAGTGACCTATTTTTCATAACTGAATGACTTCAAAGAAACTTCAGACATTTCTTTATGATTTTACCGTTGGATTTTTCTGAAATCTTTAATATTTTCAGAATTAGAGTGTTTTTCTTCTTTTTCAAGAATTCCAGAAAATTTTCAAAAAAAACTTAAAACCATCGTAGTAATTTCTAAACTGTTTGACGCAACATGAAATAATTTCGTAGAAACCCATAGTTTATGGATGTTTACAATATGGTATCAAGCAAAAGTCTGTCACTCTTCTGGTTTATGATGTAGAAATATAATGACGTCACATTCTCAAATGAGCTGAAATGTAAGTTATGCTGTAATTTCGAAAAATATTCAATTCTTCTGAAAATTCCAACGGTAAAAGTATAGATAAGTATCTGAAGTTTCTTTCAAGCCATTCAATCAGAAGAAACCTTTTTAACCTTTTTACGGCGAGTTAAAGATTTGGAACCTATGCTATCGAGTTCTTTCCTGAATAGGCTTGTAGCACTCGTACTACCGCTTCAAACAGAACCTCGTAGTATCACTTCAAACAGAACTTCTTCATCTCAATCTTAAGCAGCCTTTTGATACGAAACTTTCTACGTTGATAGCCTGTTTGAGCCAGGTAAAGGAGAAGTCAAACCAATTATGAAATGAACAAATACAATTCTTTTGGGAATCAGAAACATCAACATTTCATTCACTAAAACATGCTTTTTACAACAAGAAACCTAAAAATATTTGCTCTAAGTTAAATTCAATTAAGACTACAATAAATTTACACATCGTACGAACTTTATACATCCTTCTAAAAATGATTTCCCTGTTGAACTTTGAACAAAATACATCACAAACTAGGCAAATTATGACCCGATATTTACATTTAAAAAGCAAAGACTTTAATCATAATTTGCTAAAAATTAGTTGTCTTTTAGTTGTCTTTTATTAACGTTTAAACAGTTTCTTTATCATTGTATGAGATAAAACATGTTCTAATTTTTGCTAGTAAAATATCCGGCGTAATAGCAGCTTAAATTCGTGCATAACCCTCATCAGAAAGGTGCGAGCTTATTCAATTTGTTCAGATCATTTTGCTCAGCAAACTGCTCATCAAAAATGCTTGAATAATGAGTTCGCTAATTCAACAAAAGACTTCCCAGACTTCTCTGTTAATTACCAATGTTTCTATATTTCCTCGAGCTATCTATGGTAACATTTTGCTTGAAGGAAGTCTCGATTTTTAGCATGCTAGACCTGAAACATTATCATTCAAGTTAAGTTTAAATTGATGGGCCTACAGTAACTGTACTTTATTTACCTTATTTGTACACCTACTTAAAATAAATAACTGATAATGATGATGTTGAAGATGATGATGATAATGATGATGATGTTGATGGCAATTAGCTAAGTCATACATTTTTAGTAAGAGACTCTATATGGCAGTGCCCACAATAATTTAAAGTACGTATGAACAGTTGGTACACTATATATGACGTCTTTTTGCCCTTTCCTCCAAAAGAAAGCAATCAGCCTCGAAGATCAAAATCTCGCAAAGACTTTCTTTCTAAGCTTGTAGAGATCTGCATTATAGGGACGTCGATAAATCATACCACAGCTCATAGACCTCATAGCAAAAATTAGAGCAATAAGTTCAATTTCTTGAATTCAATGTTTGGTCAATATATTTGTGAATTGTTGACTTCAATTTCACAACCTTCGATAAAGATTTTCTCAAGCTTACTATGATCAATCTATATTTTGAGTTCATTCGAGAACTTAGAAATTTCGGTGCGCTCAAGGTGACCCTTAAAAGAAGGGGTAACTGGCACTTTTCAACATGGGAATTCTGTACAAAGCCAGCCTGCTGTTACGTTACCCGTATCTCTAAAAAAACTGAATATTTAGGAATATTCATATCTCAAATTGTACCTTGTTTCATTCAATCGAATCGCTTTTGGGCTCACATCAGCACCAGTCTTCATCAACTTTAGCTATCAACGGTTGTTTGCTGAAATAAACACAAAAATCGAGATTAGCAAAAAGCAATTGACAAGTTAAATTAACCATACGAAGATGATACAAAGACAGTCAAGGAGAAATGGATACTTTACAAAGAGAAGCTAATACGGTGAACGATAACTGTCTGAAGTTTCCTGGGTGAAATCTTCCTGGTGTTATGGAATTTTGATATTCACATATTTCTAATACGGTTACCACACGCTTTTGAGCACCCATTAGGCATTAATCATAGAGATGAAATTCATTTTTTAGTAGTTTCACGATGTAAGATATACTTTCTGAAAATGTTGACTTTTGTACTTTTCGTTAACTTTCTCATAGCTTTAAATAGGATTTACTTCTAACACTATTGTCCACTTATGAGACTGACCAAGAGGATGGGAAATTCAAGTTAATGTTCAAAAAGAAATTGCGTTATCTTTCAGATTAATCCATGGAATAAAGAGAATCTAAAAACATCTGGCAAGGAAACTTTAAATATGCTTAAAGATGTCATATCTGACTAATTCATAAACAATAGGCCACCTGCTGGAGGTGATCAGATATTTTGAAAGTTGCTTCAAAGGAACATAATTTGTGGGAACATGACTCAGGGGCGTATTCTTTCGAGAATCTTCTCAAAACGATGGGCCTCGGCAAGATTGTCTGTTCGCTGTTCTAGCGACAACAGGTGCCATAGTCACGCGATAGGCACTAACCTCTTCTACTCTCTTTTACTTCTCTTCTACCTAAATTTTGTTGATAATTCTTCTAACTAAATTTAAAGGCTCTTTAGGGAGCCGTAGACAACCATGTTTCCTTCATAGATAATCGCAAGACTTTGATGAAGGTCTCAACCATATACATCGCTACCTTGTCTGCACCACTAAACAGACATCTAATTATCAAAAGAAATATTCAGTAGATAAAATACCAAAATATGTGAGATAGTTTATAATTCTCCTGATGATGACCACACGGTCGAAACTAGTTGGGAATTGAGAGAAAATTTATATATATATATTCCTGTTCGTCTTTCTTTTTGTTCATCTTTGTGAGATAGTTTATATATATACGGTAGCAAAATAATATCAACATTAATTAATGCATTCATAAAAGACATGTAAAACTAAACAGATAATTTTGCCACTTACTCGCTTTTTCCTTTAGTTGCTTCTCCAAAACTATTTTCAAATTCTTCCAAAAGGCGAGGGTCTTTATCGTTTACAACTGACATCAATCTTTCGAGGAGAAATTTATGCTGTTTGTTTTCTTCTTCTTTCTGTTTCAATTTTATTTCGAATTCCTAAACCAAGACAAACACATTTTAGTTTCCGAATTCATAAAGTAAGGAATGAACTAACAAAGATTGACATTTTCTGTGCAAGGAGGAGTTGGGGTTGATACAGAGAGGAGTTTGAAATTATGACCAAAATCTTCGGAGGAAAAAGGGTGAATTTTGTAAAACAAAGGATACAGTTCAGATGAAGACAAAGTAATTTGCTTTCCTGAAGAATTGATTTCACGCCTTGGGTATGCAAATCACTTTGTCTTTTCAGAAGCTTGAATCTTCTGTTTCACCAATTTGCTCTTGCTTCCTCGCATAGGGGGGGGGGGGGGGGGGGGCAGCATTTTGTAACTTAATAACTTAATACCAGTAAAACGTGATTATTACCCTTACTACTTATCATACCTTGTCAATACTGCCACTTCGATTTAACTGTAAAACATGTTTTTCTTTCTGGTTTAAGTCATCTCCAATTCTTCGAAGTTTCTCTTTTAAATCCTGCGAAAAATGTAAGAATTTTAAAATAAAGCACAAATAAATGATAGTCAATAACAAACATGGATGAGTGATCTCTTTCAATTAACATGACCTAATTTCAAAATATTCCCTGAACCTGATTATCTTATCATTGCCTACCTAACATGGATAAACTTATGTGCCCCGTCTTATGAAATTTTCGCAAATTAAACATTTTTAACAAGTGCCTCAAGCAGCCTTACCCTAGCCTGCGCGCAGACCCTACCTTCAGAATATTGGGTCTGCGCGCAGGCTACTTTACCCATAATAAGAAGAGATAGGTGAGCTGAGCATTGAATATGGCCAGAGACGTAGAAACCGGGGGCGGCACTGGGGGCCCTCCTACAATTTTGCAATTATGACGAAACAGTGCGCTTTTTGTTCCAGGAAGTGCTCCTTTAGCCTCAAGAAAAAGTGACTTGAAGTGTCGTGCCCCCCAAGTTTAAGATGCTTCCTACAGCCCTGCATATAGCCTACCATTTTTCAATACAGGCATAGAAATTTACCATCAATCAACGCTCAAGATAAGAATTTCTGTTTCTCCATCTCTGTTTTGAAGTAAAATAATATTATTCATTTATTTCAAGGATGTATCAAGACATATACCTTAATATCTTTCTCCGACTCTTCTCGAACTTGACGCAACATTCGATCTTTGTCTGACATAAATTTCTCAAATTTTCTCATGTTTTCTCTCGCCATCTAAGGAAGATAAAATAGCAACCATTAAACATAAATACATGCAGCCTCTATATACAAGGAACATTTCAATGGATCACGAGAAATATTTTTGCATTGCAGATATTTTGCTGATTGAATAAATAACATGCTTGCTTCCCTCTGGAGATTATGTTTATTATTCATACTCTTCGCAGTCTTTACCGTATTTCTTTGATTAAGCCATGAAACTCGATGAATTTTTTCTAATTCCTACTTTTTGCGCCATTCACTGTACCTTATAATTGCGGGGGAAATATTCTCATCCTTCCATCTTTTCCTATCATTATTAGGCCTTGTTCAAACATCGTATCTTTGCCGTGTAGAACGTAATAGATGCTGCTAAAACTATCTAAAGTGTTGATTACATTCGACATGAAACTATGAAACTATGAAGCTATGTCTAAAATTATTAAAACCGAATTGGTTCACCAGCTCTGTTGTGTTAAACGGCACAAACACGACTTGATTTAAACATCGTATTTCTGCTGTATTTAATATATCAATTCTAGGCAATGCTCCTTGGTTTCTACATGTGATTAGCCAATGCACTTGCGCATTTTGAAAAATTGCCATTTTAACCATTTTAGTTTCAACCTGACACGGCAAAAGATGATGTTGAAATCAGATTTTCAAACACGGGAGATTCTGCCGTTCTTAACACGGTTAGATTCGATATGGCAAAAATACGATGTTTAGACTATGCCTTAATGCACCCATCGTCGATATTGTCTAGTTAAACAAAGGAAAGATGGTTTTGCCTTATCAGAAATTAAAATCTTTGAGAGCAGCATCTCATGTCCATGTCCTGTTACATCAAAAATAACTGCTTGATCTAAAAATATTTCCTCAAGAGAAATAAACTCCTTCTTCAAACTGTGCTCAAAGAAAAAACCATACGTAAGATGCTGAGCATACGCAATGAGAGATTGTGAACTGCTGCAATAAAAATATTCTCTCCTTTTAACAGATTTAGTGCAAATTTTGATAACATTTACCGTTTCAAGTTTCGCAACTTTTGCTTCCAATCTCCTTGCAGCTGCATCTTTCTCGTTAAATTTACTTTCAAGTTGCGTATAGCGAAATCTCTGTTCCTGTAAAGAAACGCAAGATATTTAGCTCACGATTAATTTTGAAAATCTATTTCATCAATGCCAAATCCAGCTACAATAATAGATCACGATTTTTGCTATAATATAAATGTATCGGGCAC
>REGL01000136.1:224411-278152 GCA_004194395.1 Aurelia aurita complex sp. Pacific | reverse complement strand
GCTGAACTGTCCTCCATTGTCAACTCTTTCATGTTATTTACAAATATTCTCATTTATTTATAGTATCCTTACCCATTGCCTTTCGTCTCTATGGCCTTTCTTCCGTTTTTATCTTGGAAGAATAGTCAATACCATGGCTGGCAATCTTTTTGTTTACGACCCATGTAAAAAAACTTTTTTATCTTAATGTCAGAATTTGATGGCTGAATGAACGACGTGAATAAAGACAAAAACAAAATGAATAGAATATTTCTAGCTCCCTGGTGCTCTGTTGAGTATGCCCAAAACTTCCCAAACTGAATTCTCGATCCAAAAACTTGGCGCATTTCTGTTGCCCAGCAAATGTTCACTGGACAATGTTCAGTCGTTTTGCCACAACCTAAATTTTCTTGATGTTCAGACTCTGAACAAGGCTAGCAATGTCCAGTGAAAGTTCAGTGCAAAGTCCAGTCGTTTTGCCAGGGCTTTACGCTGCTTCGTTCAGATTTCCTTGGAATAATCCCACGAAAAAATTGTCCTTCCCAAGCGTACTGACTTCATCTCTTTTATCATCAACAAAACATTGCTCGTTTCTTTAAAATGAAAAGGTAGAACACAATTTAATTTTTTTAAAAACACTTACCGTTATAACATAATAACAATTCGTCTTTACAGAGAGAGTTTTTTATATTGAAGATTGTAATTGGGAAAGTGTGAACTTGCGTCATCCCAAAGACAGCGAAAGCTAGGGATGTATCACTTGAATCGAGGAACTCTAAAACGAAGGAGAAGTAGATCAATTTAATCGCAATGTGACAAATAAGTAAAGGGATTTTTTACGAAATATAACTGGTAAGGAAAAGCCTGTGTAGCATTAAAAAGAAGCAAAGACAAGTAAAATGCCTTATGGTTGCATCAACAGTTTTGCATTTTTCATAACATTAGTTCATCCACTTTACAATATATTAATCGTGCTGAATATTAGTTGTATCATGTCGATTCTGTAGCAGATAGGCAGTAGTATTCTGCTGACCTTATCACAGTCAGTCAAACAGTGCAACTTGCAACTTTAAAAAGCCAAACAAGTGAGATCCTATTACTAATGAGAATTCCCAAGCCAGAAATCAATGGCAACTATTTTGATTCTCAGGGGGATAAAAGGGAATTTGATAATTTTTGAAGATGAAAAGCCGAATATCCTTACCTTGTGGAGAGTTCATTTGCCGAACATCGATGCAATAAAATTTGTTTGTTCNTTCATAACATTAGTTCATCCACTTTACAATATATTAATCGTGCTGAATATTAGTTGTATCATGTCGATTCTGTAGCAGATAGGCAGTAGTATTCTGCTGACCTTATCACAGTCAGTCAAACAGTGCAACTTGCAACTTTAAAAAGCCAAACAAGTGAGATCCTATTACTAATGAGAATTCCCAAGCCAGAAATCAATGGCAACTATTTTGATTCTCAGGGGGATAAAAGGGAATTTGATAATTTTTGAAGATGAAAAGCCGAATATCCTTACCTTGTGGAGAGTTCATTTGCCGAACATCGATGCAATAAAATTTGTTTGTTCCGTACACTACATGAGTTCTTGTGAATCGAATGCAGCTGCAGGGCTCTGTAGTTTCAACTTCCTGTGAAAATAAAACACGACAAAACTGTGGCAAAACTGCAATTTAAAGCAACTGATAAAAATTTGGCTTTGTGGATCAAAACAAGCCAAGACGAAATTTAACGAGGACAAACATCAAAACTATCAAATAGCAGTCAATTTGATCGGAAATAACTTTGTAAGCAATGCAGGGACACCTATTCTTTATCTTGAGTGGAAGAACCTTGATAAAAAATTTCACAATTATACAGAGTTTTCATCAAAGATATGATGCAAGTACAATCTATAAGGGAAAGAAGGGGATCTATCTGAAGTGTAAATGAATCGACCAGAGGAAGAAAAATATGCAGCAGTGGAAGAAAGGTATCTGCCAGAGGAAGAAAGGCAAAGCGAAATAGTTTTAAGAAATTAGCCTACCTGTTTGATGGCAAATGATCCATTTTGATATCGCAGTATCAATAATCTATTTGATAAAGCTGCGCAGAGGTAATAGTTGCTTTCACACTACAATGAAATTATAACAACATTATGACAAATTGATGCATTTAGCTTAGCTAAACATTATTAACCACGATTTGTAATAATGACGATTCATATGAAAGAGTTTTGAAATAGATAAGAACTAAAGTTTGTCTAAAATGTGATGTCACGTGAGATTTGGGACAACGAGAAAGTGCTCGTGCAGAATACTTCAACTGTTGTCATTCGGGGGAATTTTCTTGTGACATCTATAATAAGTCTAAAAGCACACATAAATACACAGCGCAATTTCATGTGAGACCAACTATAATACGTCTTACAAGTTTTCAAGTTCTCGAACAGAATTCTAGCCGGCTTCTTCGAAAAATATGAAATTAAAGAGAGATAATGTCACACACAACACGAGAGATGACGAGATGAGATGAGAAGATGGAGCGTTGAAACAGAAAAACCTACCTTTCCGTAAGCAAACAAATGACAGTTCTTGATTTTTTCGATACTTTTCGCATTTACAGATTGAGCTCTACTTGAAGATACAAGATGTCTCCATTTTGTTGATAATTCTTTCACATCTAACCTGCATAAAGCTCTGTCTTTCCCTGAATAAAAAGGNGGTCTGTACTTTTAAGACCTCGGGCTTTATATTTTCCTGTACAACTACAAAACCGGTTAGTATGAGTTTTATTACCTGATAGCTTCTAATGTTGACTCATATCACTTAGTCAAGCTCATTTTGTTACTGTTATGTCGTTTGAGTTCATTGTAAATCTCACAGGCCTAAATTAGTTGCTGTGTTGACAAAAACGCGTCCTTGTATCGTATCATACAAGGCTACGGAAAAACCGCGGGAAATGTGCGATTAGCCAATGGGATTGGCGGGATTCTTGTATTGCCTCGTTTTTGAAACGTCAGTCAGGTAATAATTAGTGTTATCAAAGATTAAATTCAAAACAACAATTATCCAAATCTCAAAAAAATCATCATAGGAAAATATAAAACAGCATTTCCAGGCATCCAGGCCTCAGAACTCTTAGAAAAGAACTTAGGTACGCAACACCTATTTACGAAACATTCAGGAAAAATTTAATTAAAACAAATATTAACTGCTTAGCAAATGACAACAAAAATCTAATCGGAAATAGATTGGCGTGCTTTCTGAACCTGGAAAAGAGTCTGAAAATATCAATAACAATTGCCTTATCATTCACAAAATCGATTTGCATGATGATGAGGCAATATCAATATTTTAGGTCGGGGTCGAACTCCCAAAAATTCATCTTCATCAGTTTTGGTTTGTATAAAAAGCAGAGAAATTCTTTTTGGTTTGTATTTAATGCGGAGAAAAATTTGCCTACTAAGTGAAGGAGAAAGAAAGATGAATTACCTGCAATGGCGACGATAATGCCAAGTCCATCGACCATATTCATTTGATAAACATGTCCAACACCTGGGATTTGTATGGGTTTCTTTTTACCACCATTTCTCGTTGCAATCCCGTATAAAGCATCTTCAGCGCCAAGCAACATTACCTATAGACAACATAAACAATGTTTAGATCTGTGTGATGCGATATCTAATACAATAATTGCAAACAATAGCAACGCAGCGCAATGGGTGTTTTCTAGAATATCAATAGAGGATAGTTTTCATTTCGTTGGAAATACATCAATCCTGAATAACAATTCTGAGAGCAACGATCCTGGGTATGATGGTTTAAGCACAAAATGGCAACGGTTGGGAAAGATGTAGTCAATCGAGTATTCCTCTTTTTCTCGGAGGACTGCTTCATTGTCTTATTTTACCTTCAGAAGAAAACCCATAATACAATAAAAATTGATTTCACACGTTCAAAGAGCAAGCAGTCATGGTACTAACATTGCATTAAAAATAATTCTTACATCATCGTTAAGATTGACTGTGCAGTTGGCATCGATTGCTGACTTTCCTTCCATTCGTACAATTAGCTTTCCAAGAGTACCCTGCGAACCAAACAGAAATCATATCAAAATAAGCAAGACAAGGACTAGCATTTAGCTTACAGAGACAACACCCAATATCAATATTCTGCGGTTCAAATAACGCGAAAACTAGCCTAACCTAAAAACGAGTTTCAAACTTTGACTTAAAGGCATATCAGGAAAAAGTGTTATTGCTACGTACTGTACAACACGACATTGTTAAGTGTAATGGCCGCTGGGTAGCCATAATAGTCGTTTGCACTCCGTGGTACTGTCTTTGTAGCGCCATTAAAGGACAATCCCGGTTTTCGTATGATTGTTGATCAAATAAAAAATCACGCTGTTGTGAATAGTGTGTAGTACTTTTTCCTCTCCTTTTTCTGAGAAGTTACGTATTTCAATCTGCGAAATGAGCGATGTGACGTCATAAGCGCACAAGGTCATAGCCTTCGACGTCATGTTGAGCCTAACCTCTAAACCGAGGTTAGACTCCTTATCGCGTACTCTTACAAAAATGGCGACGACATTTGGGCTAACTTATGAAAAATTTTTAACGAAATTACAGCTGTTACGGATGTCAAAATGTCGAAAGAAGTTACAATTCTCCTTCAGGAGTTGGTAAGGTTGCTTTTTGACATGCATTTTATAAACCCCAGACTTTTCCTTTACATATATTGTAAGTAGCGTAACTAGCAAATGAGTATTGTAAATTTTTATTGGAATGTAATAAAACATTTGTACTCTCTTTAATCTTGGCGATTTACTGTGATCGGTGTAAGACGAAATCATAAAACTCCGATAACAATACAAACCTTCTCCTCGTCTTTGTTTATCCTTTTGATGTCATTAGCAACGGCCTCCAACGCAGCAACCCATTTTTGCTTATCTTCAAACGAGGGTGCTAACAGATACAAAGTGCGCCCAGGCCAACATGTTGTATATGGTACTAATTCAACTGACATCGTATATGGCACATCTGTACTTGCTGTGCCAATTAATTCTGATGCACGTACCGCAGGGTTTACGTTTACTTCGCCGTCGGTAACATCCAGGTCCATTACGTCATTAGGGTCAGCAGCTGTGGACGAAAGAAATCGGAATAAAAGATACCATCAACTCATCAACTACAGTACCTGATCTTCATATCTTGAAAGCATCTCGCCTTGTAAGCAGAAGAAGGATGGTTCGAATCATCCAATGGCTGTCGTGGGGAAAGCTTTAAGTCCTTTAGCTGAGATGAAACAACTAAATAAAGTAAAATAAAAGCACTTTGATATGAATTTAGAGTGTTTTCTGTGAAGCTGACAGTCGCAATCAATTGCTTGGTACTCGGTTCTCCGGTACTCGGTTCTCCGGTAATTCGTACTCGGTACGGTCACTCGATTTTTTTCGAGCACAGCCCGTTATCAAGCAACATATGAAGTGACAGCAAACAGAGCCTGCTTGGCCTTGGCAATAAACGATTTTGAGCTCTAGACATCACACTTTACCTACATCAAGGCAAAGATCTTCATCCTTGTAAATGCAGTTTAATAGAAAAACAATTTTAGATCCATTCGCACTTTTCAGAAAAAGAAAAATGCAATCGTGCGTATTACAATCGTCTATTTTGTATACAAATGCCAAAAAAACCTGTATAAACTGCGTAACCATTAATTGCTTCAGACCATTATTAAAACCACTTTTGACAATGGGATAATGGCAGATAAAGTCACACAATTGCTTACATGTGTCTTCACTGCCATATATGATCAGCTTCATATCTTCTAAAACAACCCATTTTTGATCCCATCCTTGCTTCATTGCTGAACCCCTGAAATAACACAATATTATCAAAGTCGTCGTTCTCGAATTAAATGTTACGTGAGATTTGAGAAAACGCAAAATTCATCATGTCAAGCACTTCGATTGTCTTTATTCGCGGACATTTTCACGTGACATCTAATTTGAGATTTTAGGCTGTTTTTCTTGAATTATCAATTCTTTCATTTAAAGTTGGCTAAAACAATATAGCTATAATTGCTAATTAAGGCCAACTATTTACAAAAATATATACAATGCTAAAAGGAAAATATAATTCACAATAAACAACCCAACCTAAACCAGGGTAAAATAGTTTAGATAATCTGCAGTTGCAGGCTTGGAATCTATGGGCTTTAATAAGTTTTTTGAATATGTGAAGGGAGTCTGAATTTCTCAGTTCTGGTGGTAGTGTCTCCCATACTTTCCCCCATGACTCTGACCGTATATATTCCGAGGCAAATTGTTTTCGCCTTCGGTAGTTGTAGTTTATTAGAACACCTTAGATTGTAAGGCATTTCTTTGTCCTCAAAAATTTGCTTCATGAAACTGGGATTTAGATTAGATTTTGTTTTGTGGATCTCTACCATGAGCAACTGCAGGTTCCTCTGATGAACGGTTACCGAATTATCTATCTCTAACAAGTTTTCAAAACCAGAAACATTGTCTATGTATGCGACTCTTAAGGCCCTTTCGTGTATCCTATTTATCTTATCATTGCTTCAGAATATTTATCATGCATCGGGTTTGAGAGATCGTTGGAATACATAATGTGATAAAAGAACATTCCCAGAGATTTTATGAAACTATGATTTGAGAAAACCCCTAAAACACTATATCTTTGAGAAAATAAGTTATCAGGGAA
Organism: Aurelia aurita complex sp. Pacific; assembly: GCA_004194395.1. Lineage (NCBI taxonomy): Eukaryota > Metazoa > Cnidaria > Scyphozoa > Semaeostomeae > Ulmaridae > Aurelia > Aurelia aurita complex sp. Pacific. The sequence continues at coordinate 271,452 of REGL01000136.1, read as the reverse complement.
CTCTCTACTTTGATTCAAAGGGAAACAAAGAACTTATACGTGAATTAAATGACACACAGGCGTTAAAATGGACACTACAGCAGCTGTAAATCAAGAAAGGAGTTAAGAAACAACTGCTACATACTTTCTTGGTATCTTTAACCATCCACCCATCTTGATTTTGTGTGCCCCGCCAACAGATTCAAATCCTTCATCTCTCATGGAAGAAGTACGGCTCTCTTTGATACTGCTATTGAAGTGCGATACAAATTTATTGGGTAGGCCACACGTGTTAGCAAGCGATGGCGTGCATTTCGTATGACATACAATCCCACATTCAGAACATCTTGATATCTGTTTCCCAAAGTGAGCGCTGTTTAGGCATACAGGGCATTTCGATGGTCGCATATTCAATGCTGGTTGCAACCTGTGTGGTATATTATGATGCATTCGTTCTGTCGATAATTGTGATTTGAGAGAACTTTCACTCGATGTGCTACTGCTGTGTTTTGAGTAAATATCTGAAACGCTACTTGATGGGGATATCTTCGAGGATGATGACATTGTACTTTGGCTGCCAGGGCTCTTTTGTAACATTTGCAAAACTTCGATGTCTTTGTGCTGGCCGGTTGGAGTGCCAGGTTGACTGATAGTTGATGTGCGTGAAAGAGATTTCATTTGTAGCACTGTCGAAAACGAAAAGCATAGCACATAAAAATACCTTATAAGCTACTCACACTGGGCTGCCCAACCATTATTGTCAATTAATTCTCCGCAAAGAATAAATACGAGTGACAACAACAACAAAAAAGAGTTATAACGAATTCAAGTTTGGTGTCGTGTCGTTAATAACATTGTCGTAAAAATCCCAGCAATAACTGCTGAGAGCATCGAAGCAAAAACAATATCTCCAAATTGCACGACCAATTTCATTATGTTACTTAGATTCCACTCAGCTTCTAAACAATTCAGATTTTTTACTCAAAATATGCACCTGTCACTGTTACAACTACTCCATAATAGATCTAAAATATCTGGACCAAACCAGGCCAATGCTTTTACTGGATATGCTGAGAAATGAAAGACTGTCACTAGCAGCAAATCATGTGAATAAAATTAAAGAGAATCAACGGCGATAAAAGCCCAGTGCGGAAGGAGTCTGGGCATTACATTATTAGTATTCTATACTTGATGATTTTGACACGTGTGTGNTTCCACTCAGCTTCTAAACAATTCAAATTTTTTACTCAAAATATGCACCTGTCACTGTTACAACTACTCCATAATAGATCTAAAATATCTGGACCAAACCAGGCCAATGCTTTTACTGGATATGCTGAGAAATGGAAGACTGTCACTAGCAGCAAATCATGTGAATAAAATTAAAGAGAATCAACGGCGATAAACGCCAAGCGCGGAAGGAGTCTGGGTTTTCCATAATTAGTATTCTATACTGGATGATTTTGACACGTGTGTGGGTATTGTTTCATCAAGAGGAACACGAACGAGCGTAGGAGTTTTCTTTGTCCTATCTATAGAGTAATTTAGCTCTTTTCATTGACTTCAATATAATTGCAACATAACGTAACATAACATAACATAATGAGACAAAAACTCGACTCACACTCTTGCCTAACTTGTTGTAATTCTTTCATTGCATTCGTGAGCTGTACATGAAGCTGTATGTTTGTGTTCTTCTCCTTCGCAAGGGCTTGTTCGGCTTCTCGATACCTTCGTGGTATTTGTTGATTTGTGTCGATCGACTGTTGTTTGGCTGCTTTCATTGCAGGATAGAACTAAGCAAAAGGAAGTGCTCATATGTTATAAAGTCAAAAGTAAATTGCTTCAACTTGCAAAGGTAAGATACACCTCTATTTAGCAATACCATGGCTTAGTATGTTGTAAACAACCTGCAAAGGGCAAAATGATAGAATGAAACGTGGTAATGGGTTCATAAAAGCTTCAGTTATTTGTAAAATTTTCCCCAGTCATCTTCGGCATCAAGGCGCTTTATATTTACACAATCAGGACAGACGCTTACTTAGAAAATCTTAATCGACAGTTTCTCGGATACTCTTTTGCCAAGAGGTCTAGCACTCTTTTGAAAATGCGTACAAGATTTTCTAAGACAATAGAATTTTTAGATGCGTTCTGAGAATCTTTCTTGAAAATGAAAGCATTCTTGTCAAAGGTGTCAGAGATTTATATGCAGTAATATGCCCCTAGCTTCTTACCTTTACCTTGTAAAGGCTATGAGGTTAATAGTAAAAGTACCCATGAAGCTCTTTCGTGAAAGGGTCTTGAAATGAAGCCTACACCCTACTGATGACGACGATTGGTGTTTTTTTTACAAAAGTAAACCCCAAAACCAAGCCTTTGTAAACAACATTAACTACACAACTGCTTACAAAATCAGAACATGACATGAACTGATGATTCAAAATAAAGAGTCAAAAATATGACATCCCTACAGGAAATGTAGCCACAAAAAAATGGAAATTAGGTGGACGAACCTTCCCCTTCTTTCCTTTTGGTGCATCTTCAACAACTTTAGCATTGAGGAAATCGATAAGCTTTGTTTGTTGTGCAAGTGTGGATTCCAACTTAATTTTCTCCTCCGCATGTGCATACGCTGTTCTTTCAATTTGATTTTGCAGGTTCTCCTTGTCAACAAGTAACTCGTCAAGTTTTTCTGTTGCTGCTTCGACCTCTTGTGATAAAGCAAAGTTTGAAGTCTTTTGGTTTGTAACCAGATCTGTGAGTCGTGAAACCTGCAGATAAAATCAGAGTTTGTGAAATCCATCTTTAATGAAACTAAAGTGGGCTTTTTCAGCGTCATAAATTTTCATGGAGGTCCATAAAATGTAATTAATGGAGCTGTAAGAATTGAAAGCCCCGTACAGAACAGAGCATAAGATTGCCTATGAACAATTTAGTAAACATTTCGCAATTTGATTACAGGCAAATTGACCTGTTTTTTAGGAATCTTGAAATTTNGATAAAATCAGAGTTTGTGAAATCCATCTTTAATGAAACTAAAGTGGGCTTTTTCAGCGTCATAAATTTTCATGGAGGTCCATAAAATGTAATTAATGGAGCTGTAAGAATTGAAAGCCCCGTACAGAACAGAGCATAAGATTGCCTATGAACAATTTAGTAAACATTTCGCAATTTGATTACAGGCAAATTGACCTGTTTTTTAGGAATCTTGAAATTTGCGATACGGTAAATTCTAAAAAACCTTTTTTGACTAAGAGTCAACCTTTAGCCTTCATATGGGCTGTTTATCAACCTCTCGATAGAGAACGCATAACACCGACAAAGACTTGCAAAAAAATATGTCCTAAAGTTATAAACGAAGAGATGCTCCAAAAATTGGGAATTTATGGTCTTCGTTCCTTATTAGATTTCATCAAATTAATTATTCTAACTCTTGCAGCCAACAAACTATGTAGAAGATTCGTGAAGTGATTAATTACCTCAGCTTGATTTTTCTTGCTTTCTTCCATTTCCGTCTCCAATTTTCTTTCAGCTGTTTTGATGCTGACTTCGGCTAAAGCTTGCTTCTTCTCACCTTCAATCACCTGAAGAGAAAACATATCAAAATAGAAACTTGATGTAGAGAGGTTGGACGACAAAAAATACTGAGATATATTCTTAACACACTGAGGCCTTTCGGACCTGTGTCCTCATCAGAGTATGATTAGACGCTAATTTTCTTATATTTCTACCTAGCATCCGAAGATAGTTTCAGGACGCTGAGAAGCTAAGCTTATCCAGGTAGCGTCCTGGTCCTTCCTCTCGATGTGACCACACCTCGTGATTCCTTTAGCCTGGAATTACAGAGAGTTGGTGACTCTCCTCACATTTTGTTGCAGGTTCGGCAGAGTACCAATAAAAAATACTCGTTGCAGGTCTTCTATGTAGGAAACAGAAAAAGCCCCTCATTATTGTCCCTAAAAATGGTTCTATTGAGCAATACGATAAGATCTTGTGCCACAAATCCGTGAGACTTATTATGTAAGACAGAAAATCTGGAAAATAGCTTTTAGCTCTTATACTCAATTTGATCAGAGATTCTGACAATCTATATCTAGGCAAAAAAGTCTACGGAAGAGAAACCCTAACCAGTAGTTATTTCAAAGCTTAATCACAATTCGCGAGAAACAAAGGGAAGGAGAGATGTAAGCCAAGGATTTACCATCTCAGTGAGTTCTGCCATCCTTGAATCTTGCTGCTTTGTTTTGAATTCAAGTTGGTCAATCTTTCGCTTGTATTCGCGTTTAACATCATCAATATTGTCTTCCACATTCTGATATTTCTCCGATGTCTTTTGCCTGTGATAAGAGACAGAATGTAACAAATCGGGAACAAATTTAACCAGGCAGTTCAAAACATTTTCTTCATAGGCATGTCAGTGTCTATTATAATATAAACATTTAATATAAAATAAATAGTAAATTGCAAAGAGTATGATTTAAACACGACGTTTCGAGCTAAGCCAGTTATCAAGTCAACGTTATCATGTCAGTGTCTACTTGTCTTATCGCAGGTTTCAAAGGTTTACTCCAATGTTACACTTGGAGCTTGACAGCAATGAATCCATTTCATTTCTTTTCAAAAAGGAAAAAATCATCGCATTAATCACACATCTGCAAAGAAAACTGAAAATTAACTTTTCAAAACAAGCTGCAAAAATTGCTTTGATGCAAGACGGATAAAGATATTCGCTAACCTTTCAGATCTTTCAATATCAAGTGCCTTCAATGCTTCTTCTAGCTGCTCTTCGACGTTCTCTTGACTTTCGTACAGCTGTCGCCTGCAAATATGGAAAACTCATTACTCATATTTATTACCTGACTGACGTTTCAAAAACGAGGCAATACAAGAATCCCGCCAATCCCATTGGCTAATCGCACGTTTCCCGCGGTTTTCCCGTAGCCTTGTATAATACGATACAAGGACGCATTTTTGTCACCACAGCAACTGATTTAGGCCTGTGAGATTTACCATAAACTCAAGCGACAGAGCAGTAAGAGATGTGTTTGACTAACTGATATAAATTAAAATTAGAAGCTGTCAGGTAATAAAACTCATAATAACCGGTTTTGTAGTTGTACAGGAAAACATAAAGCTCTCGGTTATGTCGCACAGACCTCGCAAGCTCGGTTTGTACTTTAAGACCGCAGGCTTTATATTTTCCTGTACAACACAAACCGGTTCGCCGGTTAGTATGCGGATAGTAAACCAAAAAGCCATCTTCAGGGACCTTCATTAGCCCAAAACTAATTTCTTGGATAGAACAGAACATGGAAAATGCCAATAGACAACAGCGCGCAATTACGACTACATACAAGTAACTTAAAAAAATACTCGAACGATAAATGAACATACTTTAAAAGATTCCATTGGTCTTCACGATCTTGATATTCATCATTCATCACTTCTAATTCTTCAACTTGACCTTCAAGCATTGTACATGTTTGTTTCAACATTGCAATTGTCTGAAAGCAGAAATCGATCAAATCACAACAAAGGACACTGACACAGTTAAACCACATTTAACCAGATGATACATTAGCTTCATCAAGAACAGAAACGTTTTGCTTCAAGACACACTAAAAAGTTCTCTTAAAGGGATTAAAAGCTGACCCAGGCCAAGTTAAAAATATACCCTATTGTATTTGATAACTCTGACACGTGCCTTTCAATTGTGTAGCTGAAGAAACAATGGGCGTGTAGGTGTTTTCTTTGGCTTCTTCAAAGCAGCCACTCGATATAGCTATGTATGTTCCCTTTAATCCACCTTTTCAAGGTAAGAGGCGCGAAAGCGGAAGTTTTTTGTTATTTGAGATATTGCATTTTTGAGGCCAAAATCTTGTTCTGCCTACAAAGTTTAGCAAAGTAGCAAATTTTCAAATTCATATATGTCTTCATTTCAAAATTATGACAATTTTAAGAATTTAAAGTCATAAGGACTTTGACCGTGAAATAAAAGTTTTGACAAATTTTTGTCCAAACTCCGATTTCCACAGTCAAAGCCCTGATGAATTGAAATTCTTTATATCATCATAATTTCTAAATAAAGACAGCTATGAATGTGAAAATTTGTCTCAAGATTAAACTTTGTATCTTTGTACGCACAATAAGATTTTAGTCTCAAAAATGCAAAATCTCAAACAACAAAATACTTCCGCTTTCGCGCCTCTTACCAAGAAAAGGTGGATTACAAACATTCACGGATCCGTTTAGAAATGAATAAAGAAGTTGGTCTACATACCAAATCCTGACTTTCGTATTGTCTTTCCTTTTCTTTGAGTTCTTCTTCAAGTTGTTCTTTGAAGATTTTCAAATCAGTTATTTGTTTATTGGCATGACGCAGCTTCACATCAAAACTCTATGAATAAACAAACATAAGATAAACATGTAAACAATGTCAAAAGCAAGCCCCTGTTGTTAGCAACAGGGAGTTTCTAAAATTCTTGAAAATATACACAGTCACTAAAACGAGCTGCTGCTATTTTCATAACTATAAATAGTTACCCAATTTTACAGGCTAGAAATATCTCATATGATTTCAAAAACATTGCATTATGAGACGAAATCTATGAAATTTTGCTTTAATATTCGTGATAGTAAGGTTCAGAGACAAAATTCCTTGCTCTCTTGTGATGGAGAAACAAGCAACATCGTTCAGCATGTTTTCCAGTTAACAGTACAACCATTTTCAAATGGTTTACAACGCTCACCTTCCTGTCAGTCTTTGCATCATTCAGCCCCTTTGTCAGTTGCCTTATTTTAGCCTCCAGATCTTCAACGGCCTGAAAAAGGACAACAATTGTGGTAAGTTAGTTTAGCAATAACAATAAGTCCTCTCAGTGTCAAAGCCTACAGGTTATCGATGCAAATAGTAACATGTTAGCTGCAAACTTTTTGAAAACTACTGTCAAAGTTGTGCCTAGAATCAATAAATCATCAACATCAAATGATCAACCAACGTAAAAGTCATTTAGTCAATGAACTTATATGCAGTATGAGAAACATTACCATTTTTCATCTATACAAAGTAATCACTGAAATAGAAAATTACCTTGGATTTGCCTGGGTCTTCTGCAATATGTCTTTGGTTTTCAACCTCGGTCTGCCAAATAGAAGAACGATAAAAGTATTTCACAGTGGAGAAAAACATTTCAAATTAAATGCCAATGATCTGTTTAATTTTTATCTCTTTGCCAATAAAAATTCTTTAGAATGAGTTACATGTTGGCAACGTAAGGCAATTAAATGAAATGAGAGGCACAAAAAACGAGAATGTATACTGAAAAAGAAACTGCCTACCTGTAACTGCATAATTTTGTCATGCAAAATATCTGCAGATTTTCTTGTTGTCGAGAGTTCCTTCGCAGCTCTTTCTGCTTCATTGTTTGCCTACGGATAAATGTTATGATCAGTTAGTAAGAATATTCAGTATTTGATACAAAATAATCTGATGACAATTGCTGACTGTTTCTGTAAGATATTCCAATCTTTGAACAGAACACAACCAACCCAATAATGACTCAGGGACCATACAGCAACGACAGAAGGTCAGTTAAAGAAGGTCAGTTCATCTACACAACAACAACAACAACAACAACAACAACAACAACAACAACAACAACAACAGAAGATCAGTTAAAGTTAAGTGTACCTTTGAAAGCTCTTTCTGCAGCTTAGTAATCTTTGCCTCAAAGCTATCCGTTGTCTGAAATGAAATAAAATCGACATTAAAAATGAGGACCATTGTTTCAATCTTTCTGTGCTATTTAACTTGAAGCCTATAATATGCAAGCGTACCAAAAACGGGACAACAGAAGTTATACAGTTAAGCCCGAAATTATTCATACCTATGCCAAATTCTGAGTATTTTGCATNNCAATATAAAAATGCAGGAAATATTAAAGATGATACCATATAAATATCAAATTGTTTGCTGACCTCAATTTTCTTTGCCAGTTCTTTCTTCATCTCTTCTCCAGCTTCAATCAACTTTTCATATCTCATTTCTGATTCTTCAACTTGGAGTTGCAAATCCTGAGAACAAAACAAGATTAATAAAAATAACAAACAAGTTTATCTGTGAAACAAATTAATTGTTTCCCCATTTACTCATATTCCAGCTTAATTATTATGTCAAGCAAGACCTGACATTGCTTTGTGGTGTGTTTAGAATGTTGACTTTACATTGCTAAACATTTTGAGCTGGGAAGGAAAATCTGTTGAAAGAACTCGATGCTAACACAGGACCCACTATCCTCTCTAGCATTCATCTATCTGGGACACATCTGTAACACTTTTTGGGAATGGCCAATAAAGAATAGTGCAAAGAATGACCCATTTTTGAAAATTTCCCATAGCATAACGTAATTTGAATACACAATTGTGCTAAAGATGGAGTCAGGGAATTTCAACCAAGATCCTTTGCTTTTTTCGGTGAATCGTCAAATCAAATCAATCAATCAAAATTCTTTGTGAGGCAAAGAATCATGATAAAAATGCTCTGTTGCCACCTCTACAACAATCATCTAACAATAGGTTGGTTGAGAATCATTGACGAGATCTATTGTACCTTATTCTCTTTTTCCAAATGATTTAACTTTTCTGACTTGACATTAATTTCGTCTTTCAGGTATTGTTCTGAGTGATTTGCTTCCTTCTTCCTTGCCTCCTCCTAAAATCAAATTCCACATTCAGATATAGTCCATAAGATGATATTTTAATATAAAATCAACAATGAATATCTGAATATATCAAGCCTAAAGGCAAAGGTATTGAGCTTTATTTGGTCATTGTAATGAATGAGATCTCACACCTTTAGGCAAGATGAGTAATTTGTTGTTGTTTGATAAACATGAAAAATATTACCCAACTATTTAACTATAAAACCTCTGATCAAACTCATTGTACTGCATGTTTACAAAGCTTTTTATAAATGAAACCTGTTCTGCAAGAATTGACAATTACCACTGGGTCGGTACCCCCCTCATCTTCTCATGCTACCTAACTATTAATCAAAAACTAAAACTGTAAAAATCAAAACTCAAGGAGATGACAATTCATCATCATTTTTTTATCCACTAAAAACTACGATACATATTACTTACACTACTTACAAACATACTATACAATACTACTGGAACGATACCTGAGGAGCACAAGGCAGATATCAACAATTCTACACAAATAGAAACTCTAAAGATAAAATCATATAAAAATACGCAACTTACAATCTGCAATCCTACATGTACATAAAAGAGATGCTTTGGAGTCTCAATCTTTGATGTAAAACGTATAAAATCTTGGGTATGTGAACTTAGAATGAACTCCATTTTAAAAACCAAAAAACATCGCAACACTCCACACAAACCACATAAGACACAGTCTGAGTGTAATTAACTAACCCAAACAACAAGCACCTTAGATTAAATGGTGATTTGATCTTTGCTTCCAAAGTTAAATTGCTATAAACTTGAAAAGATAATAGTATCTTTCCTATCAATGAGATCATCAAACATGTTCTTTTGTGTTAATCACATTCCAAACTATTGTTCATCAAGCTTTGATTACTACTCTGAATATATCACCCTCTGATGAAGCCATTAATTTGTAATTACGAATATAAATAGCATCGAAACTGCGACAAAAGCTGCCCTTTGCTAACACCAGACCAGACCGACATGCTCATGAATGGACTTGCTACAAGTCTCTCTCTCTTCTCTGCACGAGTCGCAAGATGTACAATGTGAATGACCTCTGCGTTTATCTTTTGCGTCTTGGTCTTGTGCCGACAAGAGAGAGACATGTAGCAAGTCCAGCTCATGACATGCAAAGAAAGAATCAATAATCAAGTTTTGAAATTACTACACAAATATATACTTTGTCTATCCTTTGATTGCTCCATAAAATCACAAAGGAAAACATCAATAACAAAACAGTCTTTGCTAAGGTTAACAGGGAATGGTAAAGTAACTGAGGATGGATCCGTACTAGCATTGGACAAAACACTTCAAAGTTTGAATTGGCTTTTGTAATCGTAACCTAAATTGATAAGAGATTCGGAATGATTCTGGCCCAAGGTTAATACAAAACCTTTTAAATGGAACAATTTACAGGAGCTGAAGATGCTGCATTTAATTTTGCTAAGCTCTTGCTGATAAACTTTCACAATAACACTACAATGCCTGCCAAAAGTCCTTGGAACACTTAGGCCATTTCTTGACAATCCGCAATTCTAACCATGGCGATTAGGTTTACACACCCCCTCACTCACCCCTGAAACAATGTTGATTTGCAAGGTTATTGTCCTAGCATTTCATCAGAGTCGGGAATCGTCCTGCCATCCTCGTTTTATCATCACATAACAACATTGTTCTGAGGGGGAGAGGGGGAAATCATAAAAAAGGCAAAAATAGCAAAGGAGTTCTAAGACTTTTGGCAAGCATTGTAGATGGTATTGGTATCACTTTTTGAAATATCACACATGCATTTTGAAATATCAATACAAATTACGTTGTTGCCGATAACTTGGAAGGAAATTGGAAAGGATTAGAATCGCAGTACTAAAGTCGACGTGGGAAGGATACCAAATGCGGATAGGTATCTTTGAAGTACTATCAAAAACAGCTGCTATGGGGGTGTATCTAATTCGATTGATAGACAGTGATGAAAGCATCCAATAGGCGTGTACTATCATGCATACTGTGTTGCTCATGTTCTGCAGGTGTGGGCAGGAAGAGCTAGGATAGCATAAATTAAATCGGATAGACCTCTTGTAAATACCCATTCGCAATTTCCAAAACGGAAGGAAGCTATTCATCGTGATAATCGAAAATTCCAAGGGATCACTAATCTCCTTGCCAGGTTATTTTCTATAATTGATGACCGATTTNAACAAGACGAAAGATGAGCAGGCAGAAAGGGCAAAGGGACACCCAGCTACACAAATAGCAACAATATAAAAATGCAGGAAATATTAAAGATGATACCATATAAATATCAAATTGTTTGCTGACCTCAATTTTCTTTGCCAGTTCTTTCTTCATCTCTTCTCCAGCTTCAATNTGCATACTGTGTTGCTCATGTTCTGCAGGTGTGGGCAGGAAGAGCTAGGATAGCATAAATTAAATCGGATAGACCTCTTGTAAATACCCATTCGCAATTTCCAAAACGGAAGGAAGCTATTCATCGTGATAATCGAAAATTCCAAGGGATCACTAATCTCCTTGCCCGGTTGTTTTCTATCATTGATGACCGATTTGTTATTCCTGTGAACTATTCATGGTTCCGTGAGAACATCATGTGGCTATTTATTGATGCCTACTCTAAGTACTAGAGCCTAGGGTCATCATCAGTACTAATAAACACTTTTTAGCCAACCTAAGAGCCCAAATTTGGCTTACAATGGGCCAGAAGTAGACAGCTAAATTGTTAACCTTTTTGCTGTTACATATCTTTAGTTGACTATCATTCAAAGGCTTCTCCAATGATTTAATTCTCACAGAGTTAATGGACACTTCTCAACTACCCTCGAGTCAGGAACAAGACGTTCCCCCTTCTTGTTAGTTTTCTGAAAAATTCACTAAGGACGTTGTTATTCTATAGGTATTTATATCGAGCTTATGAATATTGAGCTTCTTGAAATGCAAAACATGTGAAGTCATGTTTCCTAAAATGTGTACAGTATTATTGAGCTGCATTTTGCTTCTCAACGATACTTTATTCTTAAACTTGTGCTTGATATTCTCTGCAGCAACAAAAATTGAGCATTTCGCCTGATTACAGAAAGTTTTCCGCCAACTCCTTCAGCCCACCATCTATCATGAACTCAAGAGTTATCTGGTGGGCGGGGCCAGGGGTACTGACATACGGCATCTCTAACTTTCACGCATGTGTGCTCCTAAGTGTTCCCTTTCTTGGTTTCTTTCTGCAAACAAACTCTTCATAAATATTACAAAATGACATACCTGTGCTTCTTTCTCTTTAATCTGACTTTCAAATGCCTGTTGATGAAGAGAATTGAATGATAAAAGTCCAGTAGTTTTCGCTGTTTTGATTACTCTTAACTTCAAAGCTCTCACGAATGCTGAAGGGCTTCTTCTACTGCTGCTACCAGTGAGGTCCATTTGCACCATCAAACGCAAAAGCTACCACGATCTGGCAGTAGTAGTTTCCATATTAGCAAGTCCACAAGCTGCCATAAAATCGTGGGTCAACAACCCTACCATAAAATCGTAGTATCCCCTTTGCTAGCAAATCCTACCATGAACTGGCAGAATTTTGTTGATCAACAACTCCCACCAATTTGCATCGAAATAAGCCAACGACTGACAACATCAAAATAAACAGTCAATCTGTATTGATGAGTTATTGCGAGCTTTTACTGCTACCACCAGTGAGGTCCATTTGCAACAAACGCAAAAGCTAACACAAGCTGGCAGCAGAGTCATTGGCAGTATCTCCTTTGCTACCCCTACCATAAAATGGCAGTATTCTCTTTTGACTAACAACTACCGCCCACTTACATCAACCTAAACCACCGACTGACTACTGCAAGATAAACGTTTTGTTTATATCGATGACTTGTGACCGAGATCGGCATGTAAAAAAAAAGATGCAGTAAATAAAAATAGACAGATAATGTCTAGTATCACGCGGCTTGGCTCATCTCTATGCTGATTAACCCCATGCTGGAATGAAATACTTATTGAAAGGTACGCAGCATCAACAGTTCATGATTTTAACACTATTACATAATCACAAATCATCCACTCAATATTTTGAGAAATCAGGGGATTCTCAACGAAATAGAGGTGGCACTCAGGTCTCCTCAACAGAGGTAAGATATTACAAGCATCCCAAGGCAAATTGCACAAAATCAATTGACTGCAGTCAGCTCAGCAGTCCGCTCTTTCTTCCAATGCTCATCCCTTTTCACACCACCCACCAGCCAGTCTGATTTCCTGACAGTAATTTCGATTAATAGGCCATGGCTCCACTAAATAGGTAATCTCTCATCCGAATGCAGTCAAGTTGACAGAGAGAACCAGGCTAACAACCATCGCCAAGCCTCTCAAGTTGTGCTTATAGTTTGAATGAAGACAACTGACATATTATTTAAAAACAATTTATCTTTGCTGAAGTACTCTCTCTCACTTGAGTATATCACAGGCTTTCTAGGTTCTTCCGTTTCGTACAATATCCTTCCTAAGTGTTTCCTCGAAATCTTGAGTAACTGTTCAGATTTACCTTTCAGCTCTGGAAGCAATTGTCTATTAAAAGTCTTTACACAGGGATTTAAGTCTTTATGTTCACAAGAAATCAGTTTACAAAGTGGTCTAGAGAATCTAGAGGATCTTCTTTTGGGGCTTTTCCATAAATGTATCATACAAATGGACAACTGATCATATTAGGAACCAGAATTCCCCTGCTGTGGCTAATTTTGGACCAATGGGCTTGCAAAGGACGATACGCTATGGAGGAGACAAGGCAATGCAATGTACAAGGTCATGCATATCTTGGTATCAAACACAGCATCAAGTCTAAGCACCAGCATAAGCATAGATGATCCCGATTTAGCGAGCAGCATTTTCATTTTAGCTTGAACACAATTCAGATGCCTTTCTATCTAAATTTAATGCATCTTATCATTTCTGTAATCTTCAGCATGACATGCTTGCTACACGATTCTCATGCACAGTGCACAAGGCAGATATCCAGCCAATTCAGATTCTCATCATCATCATCATCATCATCATCATCATCATCATCATCATCATCATCATCATCATCATCATCATCATCATCATCATCATCATCATCATCATCATCACCAACATCATCTTTCTTCTATTATCTATTGTCTATTATCATTCCTTTCGATCATTTTCAGACTGAAAATATTTTGTAGTCATTGCAAGAATAGACAAAGTCGGCTAAAGTTTGTGCACACCAATTTCAAGTCATGTGATCAATCTCTTGATAAAACATCTTCTGATTTCTCTAACATATTTCGTGCCATGCAAAGTTGTGCCATGAGTGCAAAAAGTAGGATAATACTAAAACTTTCCAAGAGTATGGTCAGTGACATAACTTGAAACGGGTAAAACGAACCTTAACTGATTAGGTCTATAGGGTGATGTTTGTGTTCACTTTCCAATTAGGTCCACAGGGTGATGTTTGTGTCCACTTTCAATTAGGTCCACAGGGTGATGTTTGTGTTCACTTTCAATTAGGTCTATAAGGTGATGTTTGTGTTCACTTTCAATTAGGTCTATAAGGTGATGTTTGTGTTCACTTTCAATTAGGTCTATAAGGTGATGTTTGTGTTCACTTTCAATTAGGTCTATAAGGTGATGTTTGTGTCCACTTTCAATTAGGTCCACAGGGTGATGTTTTTGTGTTCACTTTCAATTAGGTCTATAAGGTGACATTTGTGTTCACTTTCAATTAGGTCCATAGGGTGATGTTTGTGTTCACTTTCCAATTAGGTCTATAGGGTGATGTTTTTGTGTTCACTTTCAATTAGGTCTATAAGGTGATGTTTGTGTTCACTTTCCATTAAAAAGATTCCTCAATCATTGCTGTTTCTCAGTGTCCCATTTCTGTTGCGTTTCTTCTAAGATGGATTATATTGTTCCAACAGGTTTGACATGTCTGATTTGATGGAAAGTTAGTTTCTTACAGTTGGCGAAAGAAATAAAATACGGTACATCTAATTCAGCCTACTTTGCCTGCACCATACATTTTTTGCATAACCGTAAGAAGGTGAATTGGATAGCTTACTCTGCACTTGTTCACTTGATAACGAAATAGCAAATCTTACCCAGAAAAAGCGAACTGAAACTCCTTCCTTGTCGTCAAATTTGTACAGTTTTGAGCCATACATTTCATCAAGCTTGTAAACTTTTGAGCCATACATTATTACATGATTTAGAGACGACAAAATTCTCTCTGAGGCCTCTGAACATAACCCAAGCAGTAAAAAACCTAAAGAGCTAAAGACCAAGGAAAATGAGCTATACATGAAATAATGTTGACGTCAAACAAGTTAGTTTCATGCTAGCATTTCTCGCTGGCATCATAATGGGTGCGCCATGGATGCTATGAAGAATAACAAGCAAAGTTGAATTTTAGTTGTTTATGTAGGCCAAAATGATAGAATAGACTGCAAGGGCATGGAGAGAGACAGGGGTGATAGTCGTAAGCAACTAGACAATAGCAGCTAGATTATGATGTTAATGAAACTGGAACTTAGGGATCGAAACGAGCATAAAGGGACCGCATCTTCTTTTAACGTCATCTAAGTAAAATACCTAGAAATCTTAGCTGCTCTACAATTTGCTTAGGCCAACAATCTATCAATAATATGCCAAAAATTTGCCCATTCTCTTTGCTCTGTGATAAAGCTTCAACGACTGTCGGATGAGACAAAAAAGCAATCCTCGCTTGAGGCCACTGTTCCCTGAATAACAAGGCAACGAGATTGACACTTACATCATTCAATGGTTGACATATTCAAATCCATTTTGAAATTTACCTCATTGAAATCGACCACTCTGTGCTGAAATTATGAGGTATTTTCTGCAGAGAACTCCTTCAAGAAACTTTCAAACAGGCCTAAAGCACCACCAAAGTTTCCTAATATTTCTGCCCCACAACTTTTTTTTTTTTTTTTTTTTTTTTTTGTAAATGCCTCTGGTGAACAGATACTGAGTTACTTTTAATCAATAGTTCCTCAAAATTGGGAGTACTATCTTTGTGTATGATTCTTAGGGCTCTTTCATGGATCTTATTGATCTTGTTATTCACTATGGAGGAGACAAGGCAATGCAATGTACAAGGTCATGCATATCTTGGTATCAAACACAGCATCAAGTCTAAGCACTAGCATTAAGCATAGATGATCCTGATTTTGCGAGCAGCATTTTCATTTTAGCTTGAACACAATTCAGATGCCTTTCTATCTAAATTTAATGCATCTTATCATTTCTGTAATCTTCAGCATGACATGCTTGCTACACGATTCTCATGCACAGTGCACAAGGCAGATATCCAGCCAATTCAGATTCTCATCATCATCATCATCATCATCATCATCATCATCATCATCATCATCATCATCATCATCATCATCATCATCATCATCATCATCATCATCATCATCACCAACAGCATCTTTCTTCTATTATCTATTGTCTATTATCATTCCTTTCGATCATTTTCAGACTGAAAATATTTTGTAGTCATTGCACTCAGACAAAGTCGGCTAAAGTTTGTTTACACCAATTTCAAGTCATGTGATCAATCTCTTGATAAAATATCTCTTGATTTCTCTAACGTATTTCGTGCCATGCAAAGTTGTGCCAGGAGTGCAAAAAGTAGGAAAATACTGAAACTTTCCAAGAGTATGGTCAGTGACATGACTTGAAACGGGTAAAACGAACCTTAACTGATTAGGTCCATAAGGTGATGTTTGTGTTCACTTTCAATTAAAAAAATCCCTCAAGCATTGCTGTTTCTCAGTGTCCGATATCTGTTGTGTTTCTTCTAAGATGGATTATATTGTTCCAACAGGTTTGACATGTCTGATTTGATGGAAAGTTAGTTTCTTACAGTTATTCACAGTTGGCGAAAGAAATAAAATACTTTACAACTAATTCAGCTTACTTTGCCTGCACCATACATTTTTTGCACAACCGTAAAAAAGTGAATTGGACAGCTTACTCTGCACTTGCTCACTTGATAACGAAATAGCAAATCTTACCCAGAAAAAGCGAACTGAAACTCCTTCCTTGTCGTCAAATTTGTACAGTTTTGAGCCATACATTTCATCAAGCTTGTAAACTTTTGAGCCATACATTATTACATTATTTACAGATAACAAGATTCTCTGTGAGGCCTCTGAACATAACACAAGCAGTAAAAAACCTAAAGAGCTAAAGACCAAGGAAAATGAGCTATACATGAAATAATGTTGACGTCAAACAAGTTAGTTTCATGCTAGCATTTCTCGCTGGCATCATAATGGGTGCGCCATGGATGCTATGAAGAATAACAAGCAAAGTTGAATTTTAGTTGTTTATGTAGGCCAAAATGATAGAATAGACTGCAAGGGCATGGAGAGAGACAGGGGTGATAGTCGTAACCAACTAGACAATAGCAGCTAGATTATGATGTTAATGAAACTGAAACTTAGGGATCGAAACAAGGATAAAGGGACCGCATCTTCTTTTAACGTCATCTAAGTAAAATACCTAAAAATCTAAGCTGCTCCACAATTTGCTTAGGCCAACAATCTATCAATAATATGCCAAAAATTTGCCCATTCTCTTTACTCTGTGATAAAGCTTCAACGACTGTCGGATGAGACAAAAAAGCAATCCTCGCTTGAAGGCCACTGCTCCCTGAATACCAAGGCAACGAGATTGACACTTACATCATTCAATGGTTGACATATTCAAATCCATTTTGAAATTTACCTCATTGAAATCGACCACTCTGTGCTGAAATTATGAGGTATTTTCTGTAGAGAACTCCTTCAAGAAACTTTCAAACAGGCCTAAAGCACCACCAAAGTTTCCTAATATTNCTCCACAATTTGCTTAGGCCAACAATCTATCAATAATATGCCAAAAATTTGCCCATTCTCTTTACTCTGTGATAAAGCTTCAACGACTGTCGGATGAGACAAAAAAGCAATCCTCGCTTGAAGGCCACTGCTCCCTGAATACCAAGGCAACGAGATTGACACTTACATCATTCAATGGTTGACATATTCAAATCCATTTTGAAATTTACCTCATTGAAATCGACCACTCTGTGCTGAAATTATGAGGTATTTTCTGTAGAGAACTCCTTCAAGAAACTTTCAAACAGGCCTAAAGCACCACCAAAGTTTCCTAATATTTCTGCCCCACAATAATGACTTTGAGAGGTTTTAGCACGTGTTATTTTCTTGGACAATTTCATCCGCCCACTGGGATAATGCATGCCGAAGCATGTAAAAGTCATTGATGTGAGGTAGGCCTGTTTTAAAGCTTCCTTGAAGGGGCTTCCTTGAGAAAATAACTCATGATTCAGAACGGAGTACAGTAAAAAACCCGCATAAAAGAACAATTGGATTAAGAACACTCAGGCTGAAATTTGGTTTAAAAAGTATCATAAACATAAGAACACATTCACCCTGAAAAATGAAAATTTTTCTTATGTCAAAAGCTGAATTGCATGAGTTACTGAATTAGATACTGTCAATGTGTTAGAACTTTGCTAAATACAGTTATGCAACCAAATGAAACCCCTCCCCCAGTTTGGTAATATTGCCATGATGTTGAAGTTAGTTCCACCCAATAATTATCAAAAAATTTTGTACTTAAACATTATTTTATCTGTTCAGTGTTGGTGGTCTTGTTCAGTGTTTGATTTTAGAAACAGTTTTAAGAACACCTAAAGAACACTTTCAGCCTGATTTTGCAGAAAACACTCGATAAATAAGAACAAGATCAGCCTGAACCCCCAAAACATGTGTTCTTTTATGCGGGTTTTTACTGTATCCGATTTCAGTCAGGTAAATCTTAAAATATATTTGAAGATGTCCAATATTGAGTAAATTACTTGCTAATACTATTGCTTTGATATCCAGGGAGCAGTGGCCTTTAAAGACTTCCATTTTTGCAAAACTTGTACAATTCACTGAAGATTATATGGAAAAAGTGAAAGGCTGTCACATATCTCTGAAGCAGACACACATCACGCCAACTTCTAATTTTATGCAAACATGGACCACATAAAAAAAAGTTGACCTCCTTGCAAATGAAATCTTGCTTCCATGGCAAAGTGAAAAGTTGTCAGTTGCCTTGGGATAAAATGTGCAACAAGTGACATTCAAATTTTATTCATTGAAATATCATGACCTCCTTGTCAATGCACTCTTGTTCCACTGTGAGGTCAATTGCTCTAACAGTCTGAGGCAAAAACTCAGTGGGTAATACTAAAGCTTTAACCTACTTAACGTGGGTGTGACGAACTACTTTAAGAATATCCCTTGAAGATTGTTAATCTTCAAAGAAAGTTAAGAGAACCACCCCGAAGAACTGAACACATTTCGATTGAAGTTCTCAACCAGTATGGGATAAACATTCCACAATATATCTAAAGGAAACAGCAAAAAGTCGGTAACTCAATAGGAGAGCTAGCCCCCATACAACATAGCTTCCAAATCTTTAAAAAGGTTGGTGTAAAATTCTATGACATATCTCTTTGACTTGAATGGCTTCAAAAAAACATTAGCTATTTTGGTAGACTATGATTTCAGTTCAAGAGCCCCAAAGCTATGGGTCCACCATATTACAGTCCTTCTATTAACAAAAAGATGACTTTCAGTAAAACTGTAAAAGAAGAAAGGAATTTGTGGGATACCTTCAATTCTTCGACTTCCCTCTGCAGTTCATCTTTTTCTCGTTCAACATTATGTGCGTGCTCAGATGTTTCTTGATTGGCTGCAAGGGCCTACAATTGGAGCGCAAAAAAGACGTAGAACGGAGAAACTTGAAACGTTAAAATGAAATGTGGGATAACTGAAAAAGAGAATGAAAATAATGAAAAACCATCTACAAAGGTATCTTTTATGCAGCTCTGCAGCAGAAATAAACTGCAATTTCAAAAGATCATAATTCGAATATGCCTACATTTTCAGTACTCTACTCGTAAACCACGAGAAGAATGAAGAAAATACGTTGGCCTTTCGGTTAACAGTCCAATTCATCCAGTATTCTACTCACCTTGAATTTTCAAACGCCTGAACTCAGTGAATGAAAGCTGAGGGGCTTATAGAGTAAGGTTATCACTGTATTAGGTTTCATGTAATAAGCATATTTTCATGTGACGTCAGTTCATTGAGTGATGTAATATCAATCAACTTTGTATAAACGAGGTTTCAAACGATTGGCTGATTCGCATTGAGTAAATGGATGCGACAGCAGCTCAGCAGCAGTAAAACCGTCTCCACTTTATAAAAGCAGCTGCAGGGCTAGAATGATTACGGAAATATGATGGTAGACAGTGGCCTCAACAGCATGCATTGATGAATCAAATGTCACTTCAAACGACCATTTGATAAGAGAACTACTTGAAGTTGCTTAGGCCAAGATGGGAAATATTTGAAGTTGCTCGGGCCAACGAAAGAAGAAACTCTGAAGTAGCTTAGTCCAAAGAAGGAAGAAACTCAAAAGTAGCTTGGGCAAAACAAAATGTCGACTCCAACAAAACCACTGGCAACAGAAGCTCGAGCAAAAGCACATGCAAAATACTTTGTAGGGAAGCTCCGCGAGGGAACCCAGAAGCGAAAATCGACCTCGAAAGGAGCAAATAATGCAGCAATTCTGATGTTGAGAAAGAAAAGTGCTGCATTGAAAGCGAAAAGAGGATCGAATCAAAATCTAAGTACTGGTAGCCTACAAAGCAGGAAATCTTCAACCGACAGGCTTTCTGTAGCTAGTACGCGCTCTTCGATTGACAATGGCTTTGCATATGTCAAGTACTCTTTTGGCAACAGATCAGCAGCTAACGCCAAATGGAAAGATACGCTTTGCAAACTGCGAGATATAATGAACAAAACGCCGGAAAGTACCAACGAAGAATCGGATATCCAAACTGAGTCTGCGGCAGAAAGCATGCACTCGATTACAAACAGCATGGACGCTGAAAGCAATGAAATGAGAGAAGCGAGAAAGCAAAGAGAACGAAGCCTTGTACGAGGCGCTCAAGGTCGACGACGAGCAACAGATCACAGCACACACCTCAGAGATAAGTTAAATGATCAAGAAATTGTGATTGAAACTTGCATGAAAGATGCAACAGTCAAAAGAAAACTAAATGAAACAAGGGATGAATTAGATTCTATAATGGACAGGATAACAATAACAATTAATAATTACATGGAAGAATCTGACATAAACGAGAAAAGCGAGAGCGAAAGTGAGAGGCTGTCACAAGAGATCAGTATTCATAGTGTCCAAGACATGGATATGGAACGAGAAAGACAGAAACGAGATGCGCGACAGAAGCTCATCGACACTTTCAAATCATCATTAAAAAAGGCCGACGATAGAGTCGAGTTAATACAGGATGTAAAAAACTGGTTTTCAAATGTGCACCAATCCGAAGTAGAAGATGATGAAAACAAGATGGCCGAGCGAGCAGCAGAAGCAAGCAAAATTCACAGATCAATTGTCGCTTCGATGTCAAAGGTCAAATCAACTTCATCAAAACTGCGAGCGATTGCGAAGCAGCTCATGTCCGTGGGGATGAGCAGTGAGGGAGATGATCAAAGTGGGCCTAAAAATGAAAATGATATCAACAGGCAGTGGTTAACAGCACAAGACCTTGGCGATCAAAAGAATTGGCAACTTGCAAGCAGAAAGATACTTGTCGACCTTGAAGAAGCAACGCGAACAATGCGTCAAGCCACGATACGAAAAGTTTTACAAAACACTACGAAACAGTTCAAGGTTTTATCATCTGTTATCGATCATAAAGCGAAAGAATTTCACAATGTTGAATCTGAACTATCAGACAAAGGGAAAGCTTTGCAAAAAGCGTTGCATGATGGGAAGAAGCTACAGGAACGATTACAAGAAGATGCTATGCAGATAATGAAATTGGATGAAACTAACAATTCATTGACAATGAAAGTTGAGATGTTGCAAAAGAAGATCAACGAAGGAATGATTACTGAAAAACAACAAAATTCCAAACAACAAAAGTTAAAACAACAAAAGTTAAAACCAGAAAAGAGCCCTCATCCGAACCCTAAAGCTGATGATGCGGCTAAAGGAAATACTACTGTGACTGAAGCTACAAAAACGACGAAGGAAAAGAAACAAGAAGAGGAAAATGTTGATCATCAAGCTAAATCACGTCCACGGTTGACAGAACCAGAAGATTTAATCCCGGCAATACAGGAGAGAAGTGTGATGGGCAAAAAACCAGACCGTAAACCAGACCGTGAACCAGACGGCCTCTCAGTAGGACTCTCCGTAGAGCGGCCTTCAAGCAGCAAAAGCTTAGGCCATTCTTTTACATCAATTACCAAAGACAGAGATGCAGCGGGGCGGCCCCCAAGTAGCAGAGGTACACAAACATTAGGCCGCTCCCTTAAATCAAATACTACAGAAGGAGATGCCGGTTTTGATATACTGTCAATGCTGAAATTAAAGGACAAAGAAACTGCTGATAATAAAGATACCGTGATTGGGAACTCGCCAGAAGAAATAATCGAATTACTAAAAGAACAGCTGGCCTATTCCAAGAACGAACTACAGCATCAAGCATTGAAGATCATAGAGCTAGATGCAGAAGTCGGTGAAACAGAGCAACTTGAAAACCATATCAAGGAACTTACCGCAGATAAAAGGGAAGTTGAAGAGCAATTGAACAAATCCGTTGCTGCTTACGAAGAGGATTTGGAAAAACGACAACAGACAATCGGTATTTTGACAGATTCTATCAACGAAGTTAAACACAACTTAGTGATGAAAGAAGACGAAACTGCACATATAAAACGGCTTTTCGATACATTAACAGCAGAAATGCAGGTTTTGATGAACGAGAAAATGACATTAGAACAACAACACCAACAACAAAGGGATAAAGAAAAAGCTGAACATCTGTTAAAACAAAAGATGTTGACCAAAATGATGGAACGCCATGATCTTCAACTGCGCAAACTGCGACTTTTCTTAGCTGAAGAGCAACAGCGCTTTTTAGCTGAAACCCGTAGTCTTAAGATGCAACACCAGAGAGACTTCTACACAATTCATAAAGGCTGTATGCAGCTAGTGAGGATGGTAAACAAATTCAAAGAATCGATAGCTGCGATCCTCGACCGCGAGTCTCTCACTGAAGGTGCATTTGAAATCAGGCAAATAGAATCAATACCGATCAATCCAGCATTTTCAAGCAGTGCTGAAACGAAAGCACTGTTGCCAGTAGCGGCCTTTCAGACGACAAAATTGCTTATTCTAATTGAAAATAAATTGTCTAAAGCTTTGCTGAGTAAGAGATTGGAAATGAAAGAAGTATCAGCAGCTAAAGAATTTGCAACGAAAGATCTCAGCAATCAAACGGAGAAGCTGAGAAAGGTTAATGAAACAGCAGCGGTGCAAGCAGAAAAATTAAAGCAGCTTGATGATACAAACAAAGAAATTGCAAACGATTATAAAGAATTACTTTGCAATCATAAAGATCTTCAGAAACAGTTGGCACCTTATCAACTGCTCATTGAGTGTCACATGCAATTAAAGAAGGAATTTCAAAGAATACAGGTGGAGAATAAAGAAGCAGCGAAGGAGAAAGAAAATCAATTGATTGAAATGGAGAAAGACAGAACACAACTAAGAAGAGAATTGCAAACACAACAAGAACAGAGAGCGAAATCAGCCAATCCCGAAGAACGTGCAATCAGAGAAGAAACGAGAATGAGGTTTAACAAAGTCCTTGAGCAGAAACAAGCCCACAAAACGGCTTCTATGTTTCATATAGTAAAAGCAGCACAGGAAAAGAACTTGCTTCGTGTTGATCAAGCATTTGCTAGTGACCAGATCTCATCTGAAATGCAGGAGAAAGCCACTAAACTTATCAACAGAACACTAAATTTACCAAGAATACGATTCAGGCATTTGGTTGAGAGATACGTTGCCCATAAAAAAATGCAGTTTATGATAGAAGTGTTCAAAGTTGCATTAGTAAAGTACAAAAATAATATCAGGCTTACAAACTATGTTCGAGGAATGAACATAAGGTTCCAGGATAAAAAGAGCAGATGGGACGAGAGGAAAGCAGAGCTTGAACACCACAGAGCTACCACGCTGTTAGATCTCATGGCAATGTTTGCAAGAGTAAGAAACGAGACTGGCCTCCTTTTGGTGGAACCAATCAACATCGGTCCAGATGGACAAAGCTACAAATCAAAACAACGGGCTAAATTCATCATGAAGCCTGGCAAGTATGAATTAACTCAATTGAATGATAGTGTTGTAGGGACGGCCATTTCGTTAGGACGTCAAGCTGAGGAGAGCTGCACAATGTGGAGACAACCTGATCTGGAAAACGCTGTGCATCCGCCACTTATAATTCCTAGGATTGTTGATTTGGATATCAATAGATGGAAACATACGGCAAAGAGCACATTAGTTGCAGATGTCAATGAGCTAAGTAAACAGGAATTATCTCGAAACTTAAAAATGAGAATGGAGAAGATTAAGATGGCCTATTCATCAAAATTGACACTTCCACCTATTGCTTCAATCTATCCAGAACAGCCAACAAGACTCAAATATGTTTTGGAGGATGACATTAATTATAAGACTAAGAAATAATTTCAAAAGTAACGATTCGTTTAATCAATGTAATTAATTGTTTGTTATCGATTTCAAATATTTATATCCTTTTTCAGAATTTAGAAAAATTGAGTCATTTTCTTCATATTTGATACTCCGTTACTATTGATCCCATTCTTCCTGGTACTCATCTTAGTGTTAGGCAAAATAAACCCGGTGACCTAAACAACTTCACGAGCTATAGATTACAGATAGCTTCCTGAAAGCCAATATTATGAACACAAACAACAACGTATCAAAATGTAGCTGAAGGGCTTAGCTATCGTTTGAGCTGTTGCTTGGTCAGTTTCTCAAATTAGATGTCACTTGCAAATCCTCGCGAATAACAACAATAGAAGTGTTTTGCAAAGTAAGTTTGCGTTATCGCAAATTTCAGGTGACATCTAATTTACGACAGACTTTAGTGCAACAATGTCCCTACAATTGAGACATGTCAACGATGTTTCAAACAAACTGATTTTCTTTAGGCCTGAAGTGCATTTTTTGTGTGAGTTTCACCCGTGTGTCGACCCTGATTATATATAGGGTGCCCTGAAGAGTTGTTCACTGTTTGCATGCAGCTTCACAATACTTTGGTTCCTTCATAGTAGCTTGGTCCCCTCACACTAACTGCGCAAAAGGTGAAAAAATTTTGAGACACCCTGTAAATGTTATCGATCTCTTGCAAATAGATAAAATGCGGAAATAGCGTACCTTGGAAAGCTTTTCCTGGAATTCTTTGACTCTGCTCTCACTATCCATTGTCACTTTTGTAAGCTTTTGTTGGAGATCTGAGACATTTGATTTCGTGTCTTCATTCACCTAACCAAACAAAAAAAGGCAATTAATTTTCAGAAAAGATATCAAGTTCTCTGTGTGTTGTATGCTAAGTTATGAATTGATAGTTTCATACATTTTTATTAGGATGCATGATTTTAAACACATTTACACGATTCATATTCTGTCTTAATCACAGATATCATCGTTTTGAAAGTACAAATTCAGGCATCCAAAAACATTTTTCCTCTCGTGCGCAAAGACAGGAATACCATAGATATTTTCCTACCTGTACAGGAATTGGACATAATCTATTGTTCTGTTATTCTGCTTTACTGCGAGTTTATACCTCTTAATTATTTACTTTACAACACACAGTCGCGACTACGAAACATCACTTGCAGAAAAAAAAGTCCTTCATAATTTCTGCTGCCGGGAAATTTTCTGTGAGCTTTGCTCGAGTTCTGCGGCCCTTTTTGTAGGCCTGATCAAACTTATCAGTACGATCGTTGTCAGGTAGACTTGCTCCAAGTCTCGTTCGTTATTTATTTGGGCCTACTCGGTTGGCAGTGAGCGGCGAAAGTGGAGCGAGCAAAGCGAGCGGAACTGCTCGTTCCACTTTTGCAGCTCACTGCTGGCCAACCGAGTAGGCCCGGCCGAATATGATAACGAACGAGACTTAGAGCAAGTCTAGTTGTAAGGATAAACGCTTATGTTGTGATAAAGATAAAAATAAGTGCTTGTCACGTCTTACCTTGGCTAACTTTGCCTTCAGCTCAGAAATGTAATTCTTGCTCTCCTCGAGGGACTGAAATAGATAAAATAGTGGAATGATGTAAGAAAATATGAAATCAAGTAGATAGCCATGTTATCATCTAAATCAAGTAAAAGCCTGTCTCAAATAAGATGTCACCTGAGATTTGCGATAAAGCAAAAATGTTCATGTAAAATTCATTAATTATATAAACATCATCCACCATGTGATAAATGATCACACAAAGTTTCAAATGTCTCTGTCCTTATACAATCGTGGAACATCTCTGCAAGCACCTGAAAATATTTATACATCAACTTGATTGATTTCATTGATTGATTGATTGATTGATTGATTGATTTCATTGCATATATCATCATGACAATTTTCTGCTCTCTAAATCGACCACGCCTCGAATAAATCCAACAGCAATTTACAAAAATTACTTGAAACTGACACTATACACCGAGGCTTCAGAATCATCACTCTTCGGAAAAATCAGCACGTCGGTTTAGAAAACAAAATGGTTCTTAAGGAAGGCTTTTGATGATTTTTGTTGCGAAAAAAATACTTTGCCAAAGCGTACGAAATTTAATGTTATTACATATGAAATCATAAAATCTACAATACAAGGTGAAATACTTGAAACTGAAGAAGAACAAAGAGATATAAATGAGTAATTAATGTAGAAAGAAATAAAAGAAGCTTACCTTTTTCTTTTCATTAAACTCAGCTTCAAGATGTTGAGCACGTTTATTTGCTGTAAATCTTTCTTGTTCCAATTGTGCAACAAGTTGTTTTTGTTCCTCGAGTGATTGCCTGTAAAAATTTGATTAATTGGAAATTAAAGTCTTCTGCAAATTAGATGTCATGTGAGATTTGCGATAACGCAGAATTAATCATTCAAAGCACCTTGATATATTTAATTCACGGAAATTTTCACGAAGGAAAGCCGAGAGGATTTTATTGATTGCAAAAACTTCGACTATTTTCCTCCGCAACATCAATTTCAAATATTTGAACTTCTTTTTGGTTCACTCAGTATGTCATGACCAACTGTTTTTTTTCCAAATATTTCTGTTCCTTGCTGCGTTCAACTAATGAAAATTGATTATTCCCGAAAACACGCCAATAAAAACATGAATGTATATTTTCACAGGCAGTAATAGTTTCATTCAATTCGTCAAAAAAAGTTCAGACGCTCAAAAATCGTAGTACCTACAGTAATAGACCTTTTAGCTATCCTACAAAAGAGCCTGGGTCGAGCATTATTTTTATACGTTTTTATACGCGACGTTCGATTGAGTGGCGTTAGAGCTTCTATCACTATTGTGCACATTCGAAAATTCTACAATGTGCAGCAAAATATCGTTCGATTCTGATTCTTTTCGGAATAGCTAAAAGGCCTATTGATAGATTTGTATGAATCGAATTTTAGTTGATAGAAGAAAGACTGACATATTTTTGTGATTGTTCTCGTGTTTTTATGAGTACTGAAAATAGAGCTAAATTCGACTTTATGAAAATCCTTTATTTGCAAAATGCCTGAAAAGGGGCCCAAAACATCTGATCAAATCGTAAAGAAACTTCTCATACCGAACAATATAAAAATACAGATACAAAAATACATTTTTCAACGGATATCCGATGTAGTCTGCATGTTTTATTACCATGAGATTGCAAACATTTAGGATTTGTTTGACGGTCCATTTCCAAAACGCCCTTGCATGTTGTTCTATGTGAGAGCTTTGATCGAGTGTTTAGGCTCCCTTGCAACTTTTTAGTTACAAATGAATTTCGTAAAGTCGAAGTTACTCCTGTTTTGTTTGCCTCTAAAACGGGGAGAATAATCACAGAAATAGTTCAGTATTTTTGCTATGGAGCAAAATTCGATTTATTCAAATCCACTCAGTACCCCCCAGGTACAACGATTTTTCAAACATCTGGACATTTTTTGGCGAACCCGATGGTATAAATTCGAAAACAAAGTTGTTTTGCGTGTCGTACGTCGATAATGTCAATAAAACATAAATTAATTTAAAGATACGACTTTGTACGAAGACTAAGAATAGTTACAACGTTTCGAGCTTAACTCTTCATCAGGTATCCTGATACAAACCTGAAAGCCTACCTCATACCTGATGAAGAGTTAAGCTCGAAACGTTGTAACTATTCTTAGTCTTCGTACAAAGTCGTATCTTTAAATTAATTTATGTATAAATTTCGAAATGGACTAACCTCATTTCTGAGTCTCGTAGATCATCTACTTTTCTGCTGCTTTCTTGCACTTCGTTAACAAGTTTAAAAGTTTCACTTTCCGCTTTTTGGCGATCAGCTCTTTCCATATCAAGCCTTCTCTGGATACTCTGTCAATAAGAAAGAAAAGCACATTTAAATAAATGCTTTGGTAGAGCGTGAATAAGCTAAAATGGTCAACAGGAATTCTGAAAAATCTATGTGAGATATTCCAAACTTTCGAGAGGTTGAGAATTTCACACAAACATGTTTTGGTCTATATGAAAGAGGACGCTTTAGAAAAAGATGAATCTAAAGGTACCGAAATTAGATGTAGTCTGTCTCAAATTAGATGTAGTCACCTGAGATTTGCAATGTCGCAGAATTAATCAGGCAAAAAACCTAAACATACTTAATTTGCGGACATTTTCAAGTGACCTCCAATTTGACACAGACTTTAGTTTTTCAAGTCAAGAACAGGTGCAAAAATCCTCAATCAAGATGCCCAAAACGAAACACAAAATTCACGACGAAATTTTGCATTCTTAAAATCATTCACTTGCTCCAAACAATTGAATTTGAATGGCAAGAGACACGGCTTCAAAAGTTTTAAACGGCAAGAATTAACGTTTCAAATAGTACAATTATAGTCTGCTTCAAATAAAATGTCACGTGAAAATGCCTGCGAAAATAGCAATTGAAGTGTTTCGCATACGAAATTTTGCGGTATCGCGAATCTCTCGTGACATTTAATTTGAGAATGAACAATGATAGTAAATCTCACCTTAATTTCAGTATCAAAAAGAACTTTATCTTTTTCTGCCAAATCTCTCTCATCTTGTGCTTTCTTCAAATGTTTATCTTTTTCCTCAAGGGATTTTTTCAATTCTTCAACTTGTTTCTTGGCTCTTTCCAGTTCGATGCTCGCAGTGGAAAGTGATTGTAAAGTATCTTTTAATTCTTGGGATTTCACCGATTTCTGACTTGAAAAACTTGCTCTTGATGAATCTGGCAGTGGCGATGTTGGCTCTGCATAGCGCCTAAAAATTAGATAAAATATTTTCTGGATGAATAAAAGCAGCATTACGTAATAAAATATAGCTAAATGCATCGTCACTAAGCCATCGTAGCGGGGATGGCTCAGTGGTAGCACGCTTGACTACCAATCTGAAGGTTGGTGGTTCCAGTCCTCACCCTACCGAGCCTGCTGCTACGAAGTGAGAGGAGAGTCGCCAACTCTCTGTAATTCCAGGCTAGAGGAATCACGAGGTGTGGTCACATCGAGAGGAAGGACCAGGACGCTGCTTTGATAAGCTCAACTTCTCAGCGTCCTAAAAATACCTTCGGATGCTAGGTAGAATTGTATACATCAATATCTAACTCTCGCAGTAAGGATATTCATCGTTTGAAGCCAACTACTTAAAATGATGATCCAAAGCCTGTCTGAAAATCTATCTGGCAGTAATATGGGGTTTCTAAATCAAAAAGAAATCAAATGCATATTGAAATACTTTCGAAAAATGTTGCTAGAATGCAAAAAGGAACAGCAAATTATGGACCAATGTTTGACACTGAACGACAATAATAACAGAAAACTTGGCAATGCGGCCCTGAATGAGAACATTGAGACAGTTGAAGCTGGGTTCATCCGTGTATCACTTACAGGAAACTTTTACATCAGATAGACTTTTCCGTAAAATAGAACAGAAATGTTTGCCCGATCAAAATGATACATACCCTTCAGAGAATAATTGAGGATTTAACTGCCTTGTAAACGTGAAGCCAATAAATGGCAGATTCTTTCCATTAAATCCATCTTTTCCTTTCATGAAATCTTCAATCCTTGGTCCACTTAATTCTGCTTCAAATTCATCGAAATTGGATGCATCATCAACACTGCTGATTGTGGGAACGTACGGTGGCACAGCTGCAAATGAAATGAAATATAATTTGGTTTGTAACATTTTATGTGAAATTGTCAACAATTTGTGGATTCAGAACTAACAAGTAAAAAACAATCTCCGTATGGAAGGCCACTGTCCCCTGCATATCAAGGTAACAATATTAACAAACATCCCATTTAATAGTAAACTTTTAACTTTCAACATGCATTAAACAGAATCAACTACAGAATTCCAAGTCGTTTTTTTTCGTGTACATCTTCATTCAATGGTGTTAAATTCCACCTGCCTGAAATCGCCCTATCCGTTCTGAAATTATGATGAATTTTCTCGAGAAAGCCCCTTCTAGAAACATTCAAAAATACAGGAATGCGTTGAACAGGTTTTAGCACGTGCTATCCTCTAGCGAGGAAGAAATCGCCCGTAATAATTGTTGTGCTGTGCTACTATCCCCCCATTTGTTCATCTTTCATCTTTCCAATGGGATATCACATGCTAAAGCATGTGTAAGGAAGAGACATTGGGAAACTTCGATCATGACTATATCATGACTATGACTACATGCAGCTTGATTTTACAGTATGATTTTATGAGTCATGATTTAATACCATACTGAAACTTTTTGAAGGCCAACAATTACTTCTATAATAAAATAAGACATGATGAAATTTTGAATTTCAGCCTATTTCTAATTTCACAATATATACTGACAAAAACGACTTTCGAAATCTAAATTTAAATACGTGAGTAACTCTAACGACGTTATTCTGAGGCTGCGTGACAAAAGCTCTGCGAAACAGTCGATGAAGAATCACAAACCTGCTTGAAACGTCATGGAGGAAAATTCTACAAACATTCATTTCAAGGCTAACAAAGGCAGAAGAAAGATTGCGATATCTCACAGCCAGGTCACGCTATAAAGTCTTTATTTTCATAAAAAAGTGATGCGAATTGTGAGGGAATTGAACGTAAACACTGCTGATTTCAACCACGCCAAGAATCTAATAAAACGACAAGGATTAACTGACTTAAGAAACAAAGGATTAACATTGAAAGGAAAGATCACTGAGGACTGCAGGAAGCAGTTTTGAAACAGAGCACACTGCAATAAAGAGGAAAATAATGGTTCGAAAAACGTTAATGTAGGAAGACTGGGTACGAAGCGTCCGTATGAAGATAAGAGCCAGTGTTTATAATATGGAAAATGAAGGAGAAAAGCACTAAGAATATACCAGTTAGGCATTTCGAAACAGGCATTCCTATCTGATTCCAAAGAACAATGAACGCATTCGAAAATTCGCCATAAACCAGAACAATATCGCTTGTTCCAGAGCCTATTAGTAAACAGTTAACGCCTATAGACCTTTTAGCTATTCTACAAAAGAATCTAGTTCGAATTTTCGAATGTGCACAAAAGTGGTAGAAGCTCTGACGTCGCTCAGTGAAATCTTTTTCAAAAAATGTACAAAAATATCGCTTGATCCAGACTCTTTAGTAGAATAGCTCAAAATATATTCTTTTATCACAAGCGAATGAAGAAACGTTTTCACGAAGACTGAATAAGACGAAAACCGGCAGTAATGAGGCCTCAGTTGACACAGGCTTTGATCAAAGGCTATTTAAGGATTTACCATCTTTCATAGTAGTCCAATCGATGCCTTTAAAAAATCCATGATTCGCTAGCCCTTCATAACCAATTCTTTCTTTTCTGTCTGACAGAAGCCTTCGAATAAGGTCCTTTGCATCGTCACTAATTGTTAAGTCATCAGGAAATTTTAGAGAATTCTGAAAAAAAGAAAGAATCGTAGGGTATGTCTGTTAGGCAAATACAAACCTACCTAATTCTGAAAAGGGTAGACTTCGGAGAGATGTTAATATACAATGCCTGCCAGAAGTCCTTGGAACACTTGGGCCATTTCTTGACAATCCGCAGTTCTAACCATAGCAATTAGGCTTAAACACCCCCTCACCCCCAAAACAATGTTGATTTGCAAGGTTATTGTCCTAGCATTCCATCAGAGTCGCGAACCGTCCTGCCATCCCCATTTTGTCATCACAGAACAACATTGTTCTGAGGGGGAGAGGTTTTTTTTTTTTTTTTTTTTTTTTTTAGCAAAGGTGTTCCAAGACTTTTGGCAGGCATTGTAGTTCCTAACACCAAACACAAAAATCTTGTAAAGGTAGGTTTCGGATTCACGTCAAGGGTTTGCTGATGAAAACGAGCATCTCTCCAAAATCTGCCAAACTTTCTGCCTTCTGGAGCAGATGGTTATGGAATAAATTCCGACCCTACCAAACCTACTGATTTAGGGGAATATTAGTGTCAATCAAACACAAACTGCGAGTCTACAAATTCTACCGTTTTCAGAATTGGCACCAATCAAACACAACCTTAGATCTTGCTTCGAGATGATTCCTCAAAAACGAGCATGCTTAAAAACACTAAAACTTTCATCAGTCAGGTCTATTCGCCAGTCAGCTTTGAAAAAGATTAAAATTGTTGCCAATCCTAATTAATGGAGGAAAAACTGTACAATTTTCAAGAAAATCATAGTTTATGAAGGTCTAGAGTTTATGAAGGTCTAGAGTTTATGAAAGTCCATAATATGGCGGTGCGCAGAAATCTGTCGCTTTTGTGGCTTACGATTTATCAATTTGATGACGTCACGACCTGAAAACTGTTTGAAACCAAAAAGACGTTGTAATTCTGAAAATAATAAAGCTACCAAAGATTGCTAATGAACACTTACAACCAAATACCTGAAGTTTCTTTCATGCCATTAAATCAAATGAAAGATGCATTAAGGCCTAGTTTAAACATCGTGTTTTTGCCGTGTCGAATCGAACTGTAATAAAAACGGCAGAATCTGTTGCGTCTAAAAATCTGATTTAAACATCGTTTTCTTGCCGTGCAGGATTGAAATTAAAATGGTTAAAATGGCAATATTTTTGAAAATGCACAAGTGCAGTGGCTGATCACACGCAGAAACCACGGACCATGGCCTAGAATTGATTAATTGAACGCAGCAAAAATACGATGTTTAAATCAAGTCAATTTCTGCCATTTGATACGGCAGAGCTGGTGAACTCCTGCCGTTTTTTCTGTTCAAAATGGCAGGTGATTTAAACATCGTCTTTCTGTCGAACTCAATTGACAATTAGAAGTTTTTAGCAGCATCTATTAGATTCGACACGGCACAAAAACAATGTTTAAACTGGGCCTAACTAATCGTGCAAAGCTTTTGAAGATCTGATTCATAAACTGCAAACAACATACCTTGAAATCCATAATAAGACTGTATACAACAACAACGGAATCTGCTTCGAATGGTGTATTCCCAACAAGCATTTCGTACATACAAACACCAAGACTCCACCAATCGCATTCAATCCCATATTTTCCGCTCGATCCATCCATACTTGTTAAAACTTCTGGTGCGATGTATTCCGGAGTACCAACAGGCATTTTACTATGCACCTATCAAGATAAAGAGGTCATTTAGAACATCATCTACAAACAGTGTCCAAATCTAAAACGAACTCTCTGGTTCAGAACTTAGTACACTGTAAGTCCTCAAATAAGCTACCCACCTTCGAATAAGCACTCCCCTCAAATAAGCCCCCATCTCAGACCGTGTTTTAACGAACAAGCCCCAACCCTCGAATAAGCCCCCACATGGGGTACTGGAATTGAATTCGAGAAAAATTTTTATCTTAAAGCTTCCAGACAAATCACATAAATTGCTTTTCGACAGAATGAGATCAGGAAAACAGTGAAAGGAATTTCGTACCATTTTCGAAGAAGACAACTTTGCAGAAGAACCAAAATCCACAATTTTGATGTGTCCAGTTCGATCGACAAGAATATTTTCTGGCTTGATGTCCCTGGAAAAAGGAATATCATAAGGTCAGGTGGAAAGTGCAATACTTGGCTTGTGAAGTTCCACATTTGACATGCTTAGCTAAGTTGCCTTACATTTTTCGCGCTCTGAGTTATCAAGGATCTTCCGAAATTGCACAAGATTCTAGGAGTACCCTGCAGAAGTATTCTAGAAGTCTCAAACAATTCGTTTTACATTTGCCAAATATACACTGGTAAAGTAATCATCCATTCCAATGAACTATAAGTCAATTGATGATAAAACTTTGATAAGAAAACTAATTCACTTAAATTTGCTCTTGCACTTTTAAAGCTTTCTCATAAGTTCTTCGTTGGATGTCGTTTCTGGGGAAACTAGAAAACTAGCAAGAAACAGTCAGTCACATTTTGCCAAAATCTTTGCGACATCCTGCTGACACTTTGTGAAAATCAAAAATTAGCACATCACATGGTCATATCTTCTCTTATGATAACGAGTCTCATCTTGGGAAATCTTCAACTTTGAAATCGGTTAAATGCTTGGCGCAACCGTTCTAACAGAAACAGCAACAGAAACAACAACAACACCAACAACAACTACAACAACAAAAACTACAAAAACAAAATAAACCATACCTGTGCACATATCCCAAAGCATGTACAGCATGAATCGCCATGACCATTTCAGCAAGATAAAATCGAGCCATGTCTTCATCAAGCACATCATCATATTTGCTTAACAATCCTAACAAATCTCCACCTTGATGAAAATCCATGACTAAATACAAATTCTCGATGTCTTGGAATGCATATTGTAATTTTGTGATCCATGGATTATTTGCAAATGCCATAATGTCCTTCTCTTCTTCAAAAAATGCGACCTATGAAGTAAAGATTACATACAAATCTTCTTGTTGCGTGTAGTGCAATTGTACAAAAATAAACAAGTATATAAAGTAAAATATAAGCACTTTGATGCGAATTGAAATAAGCACTATGCTCGAAACGTCGTGCTTATTTCAATTCGCATCAAAATGCTTATATTTTACTTTATTTACTTTTTCATCTTTAAACATTACATACCTTTTAAAATCTTCGATCAGAAAATTGAGCAAACACGAACAATTAAAGCAATAATCCAAGACAGATCATCATAATGAACCCACATCAAATCAAACAGCAGCCCCAAGAAACTTAACTTAGCTATAAAATAACGAAACATTTACAAAAGTTACAGTCCGCCTCAAATTATATGTCACGTGACAATGCCCGCGAATAACAACGACTAAAGTGTTTTGCACGAGAAACTTTAAGTTATCGCAAATCTCATGTGACATCTGATTTTAATTTCCTATTAATTCACTTCTAAATTCTTTGAGTATTCTCAAATTTTTGTAGCATATTTCATGAGAAGGCCTAGTTGGATACAGTATGTTTTATTGCATCGAAGAAAATCTAACTTTCTAAACTGATCTTACACATGAGAGTGGGCATGGCTCAGTGGTAGTACGCTTGACTATCAATCTGAAGGTTGGTGGTTCGAGTCCTCGCCCTGTCGAACCTGCTACGTAGAGTGAGGAGTATAGCCAATTCTCTGTAACTCCAGGCTAAAGGAATCACGAGGTGTGGTCATATCGAGAGGAAGGACCAGGATACTTCTTCCATAGCCTAGCTTTTCAATGTCCTAAAAACTACCTTCGGATGCTTGGTAGAAACATTGAAAGAAACATAAGAGTGCCGCAAGGAACTTTATCATTTTCAGAGCCAGCTATGCTCTACTTAAAGAAATTATAGAATTGTCCATACAACTTTAATATTCACTTAAAGGGGCTCCATCTCCAAATTGTAAACAAATCTGTAAATACAACTGTTTCAGGAAGGTGTCCATTATTTTGTGCAGTTGGTTTGGTGAATTCATCCAAGATACCAAAAATAACAGTTAAAAACACACTTACATCTGAGCAATCGTAATTCGTAACAGATATGAATGTTTGGTTTATTCCTCTGTATAGTGCAAAGATTTATCTTCAAAATAGCTCTTTCAATTTGAAAAAAGATGAAAAGTCTGTGTGATATTGCCTTTCCAAAAACTGCAAAAAAGCTTACATTATCCTGTGATAGTGTTTCACTCTTCTTTAATACTTTCATGGCATATACATTTCCTGTGACTTTTTCCCGAACAACATGCACCTGCGATAAAACAAATGAAATAGGTGAATACGTGAAAGAAAAGATGCAAAAGGGATCCACGGACTTGAGGTATGTTCTAAGAGTAATTAAGATGTATTCTAATACCCCCACTCACACTGCAAATGAAAACAGCTTAAACTAAGCCAGGTTATTGAAAGGGACCTTGTGATTGGTCAATCTAACAAATCTAATTCATTTGATTGGCTGAAATGTAACCTGGAGTAGATAAAGCTGGTTTNTCCTGTGATAGTGTTTCACTCTTCTTTAATACTTTCATGGCATATACATTTCCTGTGACTTTTTCCCGAACAACATGCACCTGCGATAAAACAAATGAAATAGGTGAATACGTGAAAGAAAAGATGCAAAAGGGATCCACGGACTTGAGGTATGTTCTAAGAGTAATTAAGATGTATTCTAATACCCCCACTCACACTGCAAATGAAAACAGCTTAAACTAAGCCAGGTTATTGAAAGGGACCTTGTGATTGGTCAATCTAACAAATCTAATTCATTTGATTGGCTGAAATGTAACCTGGAGTAGATAAAGCTGGTTTAACTGTGTCAGTGTGAATGTGGTATAAAAGAAGCATTTTACACCGGAAATCATGGAGTTTTGTACAGGCTCGGCAAAATTGCCATTCTCCCCTTTCCGGGAACTATCAGCAGAGACGTTGTCCTTTTTAGAAAGAGCGAAAATTTCGCTGGAAATGTTAAATTGTGATAAGCTTCTCCCCAAATCAAATTGGCTAAAAAATAGCAAACACAACTGCATGTAGTATCGCTACGGCTCATATTATTGTCCAACGATAATGTCTTACTGCTCTAATAAATCTTTCAGCTATTCTCCAAAAGCTTCTGGATCGAGCAATAATTTTATACACTTTGTAGAAGTCTGACAAATTTTCGAAAGTGCACAACAGTGATGGAAGCTCAACCGCAACGGAAGTGAACCTTCCGCATAAAAATATGTAAAATTATCGCTTGATCCAGACTCTAATTATGTAAAATGGCTAACAGGTCTATTACTTCAAGCAGGCTACATTCATCTGTTTTTCAGACCCTTTATTAGATATTACGAGAATATTCTAGCAAGTCAAATTAGATCGTCTTATTTACATTGCGATATCCGGTTGTTGAAAATTCTAATTCTGTCTAGGACATTTAAGTATCCTTGAAGAGGCAATGGCCTAAAATGAGACCATGGATTGCCCTTAATCTTCAATTATAATCCCAGCGTGGAGTATTTAATTTTTGCAGAATCATAACTGTCGCTCTTGCAATATTATACTTCAAGATGGATGTAAAATGAGGACCTACAAATCCAAGCACTTGATTTACGTCCAAACGTGCTGGGTTTAGTTTATTCCAAATATGTTCAGAAATACAAAGATATGGTTCACATAAATCCATACCGAAAATATTTCACGATTTTTAGGGAATTGAAAAACTGGGAAATAACTGTTATCGACGTGCAGGCCCGTTCAACAATACATATGATACTGTAATCTAATATAATCTAGGATCTTCATCGACGCCTGCGGTATCTAATTCACACACAAATAACGTCATTCGATGTCTGCAGTTGTGACCCAAATAAATTTAGGCAAGGCTAAGTATAACTGTCCACTTATAATCGAACACTTTACATTTGTAAATGCAATTTTTTAATACATTCTCATAAATTTACATTGACAAACAATTACAAAACGATACCAAAAGGAGCATGGAAATCTATACCAACCCTACGGTTAATTAGAAACTAGATTAACTTAATTTAGATTAACTTAGATTACCTTAACATTTGATTAACTAGAAAATACCGGAAAATACCATCAGAAAAGTAACATTATAGATTATTTAGGATCTTTTATAATTTTTCCACTACTCAGGAATTACAGCCTGCTTGCATCTTGCTTTCTCTTATTTGTAAACATCGTGGGCAAGCAGGCAAAAGTTTTCAAATATTGAGAAAACGTGGAGCCCTTAGATGCAACCTGTTTATTCACAATGTTTAATTTTTAATCAATCAAAACATCTATTTGAAAAGGAGCTACTTTTCAACACAACTAAAGAAACAGGGTTTCAAGTGATTTAATGAGGTCACAAGTTGTCCTTTCGATGTTAGCTCATTTTTCGAATCAAATAGATACTGTAGTTCCTTCAGAAACAAAAAATGGTTTCAAAAACGATGGACGAGAGTGACCAGTTTCATAGTGTAATTATCACATGATGTATGCACAAAATTCCCCAGCTCAAAAGATTGTGAACTGATTCAGACTAATTCACTGATGGACTGCGGAAACAGTTAGAGAATGAGCCTAAAATAATTTCATATGGTCAATATTCTTTAATGAACAGAATCTCCTTGTGCATGATACCAAACTTATGTTCCATCTTAATTGTGGTTCAAAAAAGGCTGAGTTGTTAATCATCAAAGAATTACATCCAGCACTGTTATCTTTCTCGGCCATTCTGAATCTATTTGGGAGTCTTTGATAACATATCCAGACATAGTAAGAATGTAAAATATTTTCTTTTGCAAACCAGCTTTGTGGCATAGCATTTCATTTTGTGCCCTGAATCATATCTGACATATTTTGATGTGAAAGCTTTTAGGCCTGTTTCTCACTGATAACGTGAAGAAGGAAACTGCTTTTGTAGGGAATCACAAACTCTTTTCTGGGAAAATATGAGTAACTAACAATTTGAGCTAGTACTGAAATGTTCTTCAAATTATCAGATTTTGAGTTCTCAGAGCTTCTTAACTTTCTTAAAGGTTACATAACAGTCTTCATGTTTACTCTGTGTGCCCTCATGAACATTTCAGAACGAAGTTTTTTTAAGTTTCCGATGTTTAGACATTACTCNTCTTCGCATTATTGGCAAGCATTATACACCAATTCAATATACAGCCTCGTTTTGGAAAATATTCAAAATTCTTTGATACGAAATTTTAGAGTCCGAATTCGGATTTAGCACTCAAACTTTAGTCTTACTGCAAGTTTTTATGTTACTATCGGTAGTAATTTTGATTTTATGGCGATGCAAAGTTTGAAAACCTGTAAGGGATTTGACCGTGAAAATGACTCAGGGTGTAAAGTTTCACCCTGAACGACTTTTCACGGTCGAATCCTTTATAAGTTTTTAAACTTTATATCGTCATAGAATCAACATCACAATCGCCATCAGTTCAAAAACAAGAAACTAGACTAAACTTCGGGTGCGAAATCCGAATCTGGGCTTGAAATTTTCATATGAACAATAGAAAGAAATGTTGATACATTTCCAAAACGAGGCTGCTATATTGAAGAGGTGTATACATATGATACTGTAATCTAATATGATCTAGGATCTTTATTGAGGCCTGCGGTATCTAATTCACACACAAATAACGTCATTCGAAGTCTGCAGTTGTGACCCAAATAAATTTAGGCAAGGCTAAGTATAACTGTCCACTTATAATCGAAAACTTTACATTTGTAAATGTAATTTTTTTTAATACATTCTCATAAATTTACATTAACAAACAATTACAAAACGATGCCAAAAGGAGCATGGAAATATATAAAAATCCTACGGTTATTTAGAAACTAAACTTAATTTAGATTAACTTAGATTACCTTAACATTTGATTAAGAAGAAAATACCATCAGAAAAGTAACATTATAGATTATTTAGGATTTTTTATCATTTTTCTACCACTCAGGAAATACAGCCTGCTTGCATCTTGCTTTCTCTTATTTGTAAACATCCGAGGCAAGCAGGCAAAAGTTTTCAAATATTGAGAAAACGTGGAGCCCTTAGATGCAACCTGTTCACAATGTTTAATTTTTAATCAATCAAAACAACTAAAGAAACAGGCTTTCAAGTGATTTAATGAGGTCGCAATCCAACATCTAGCATTTATCCTTTCGATGTTAGCTCATTTTTCGAATCAAATAGATACTATAGTTCCTTCAGAAACAAAAAATCGACAAAATGGTTTCAAAAACGATGGACGAGAGTGACCAGTTTCATAGTGTAACTATCACATGATGTATGCACAAAATTCCTCTGAATAACAGAGCTAAGTTAAAAACTTGTTTTCGGTCTGGCTCAGAAAGATTGTGAACTGATTCAGACTAATTCACTGATGGACTGTGGAAACAGTTAGAGAATGAGCCTAAAATAATTTCATATGGTCAATATTCCTTAATGAACAGAATCTCCTTGTGCATGATACCAAACTTATGTTCTATCTTAATTGTGGTTCAAAAAAGGCTGAGTTGTTAATCATCACAGAATGACATTCAGCACTGTTATCTTTCTCGGCCATTCTGAATCTATTTGGGAGGCTTTGATAACATATCCAGACATAGTAAGAATGTAAAATATTTTCTTTTGCAAACCAGCTTTGTGGCATAGCATTTCATTTTGTACCCTGAATCATATCTGACATATTTTGATGTGAAAGCTTTTAGGCCTGTTTCTCACTGATAACGTGAAGAAGGAAAATGCTTTTGTAGGGAATCACAAACTTTTTTCTGGGAGAATATGAGTAACTAACAATTTGAGCTAGTACTGAAATGTTCTTCAAATTATCAGATTTTGAGTTCTCAGAGCTTCTTAACTTTCTTAAACGTTACATAACAGTCTTCATGTTTACTCTGTGTGCCCTCGTGAACATTTCAGAACGAAGTTTTTTTAAGTTTCCGATGTTTAGACATTACTCAAGTTTTTTTTTTTTTTTTTTTTTTTTTACAGGTTGAAGAGAAATCAAAGGATGAGGCAAGCAACAACAATCATTTTGTATTTATTCATTTTATGGACATTCAATGTTATTGACAAATCGAGACATTACATTTCACCCCAAGTAGAAGACACAAATCAGGTTATATGTTCATAAAAAATAGACTTAAAACATATTTATTAATTTTGAATGTTTCGAACCAAGCTTGTTTCATCTTCAGCGCATAAAATACCATTTTTCTTAGGGTAAAAATTTGCCTTGTATGGTTCTTTTATTTGATCCTAACGTTTAACATGTTTCAAGTCACTTACTTATTAACATTTAGCCTGATTTGTGTATTCGACTTAGAATGACACAATACCTGGATTTGTTAATAACATGGAATGTCAATAAAATGAATAGATATAAAATTATTGTTGTCACTTGCCTCATCCTTAAATGGTGATGAATTGGGATACATGGCTTTCATACAATTTGGCTGGTTTCAAATAAATTTGAAATGATCCTACTTGATTTTAGACCCAGAATTCTGATTCTGATGGAATGTGATGAAGTATGAAATTAGTTGAAAATACCTCTCCAAAATGGCCTCTACCAATTGTCTTCCTGATTTCAAAATCTGACTTCTTCAACCGTAACTGCTGGATTTCATCAAAGACAGGTTTAACTGCAAAGAAGAAAATTGATAATTTTTATCGTATAGTCTCCTTCTATTTTTTAATTGCAAAAAAAATCTTGCTTCAGAAAGGTGTATGCACCGCATAAGTGCCTTTTCAGCTAAAATGATGACAAGGTAAGTCTAGAAGGGCTGCTAAAATCTTGGCAAGGTTTTAAAGACCCATTGTCAACCATGATGTTTTGTGTGCTGAATGAAGGGAAAGACAAATAAGAAAACCTAGGCCAAAAGCAACTTTCAGAGACAGTAATACAAAAATTGGCTTTGGGGCCACAAAGGATCATATTTAGCAATGGGTCTTTGAATGCAAGGAAATTAGCCCTCCTTACAAACTTTTAAAGGTAAAAACTTAGCTGCTGTCCTTAAACTTTCAAAATAAGAAAGGGATGATTAAATTTCTCTATCCATAATCCACAGTGACATATCAATATAGATTCACAACATTTCAATTCTGCACTGGGATGCACTTACAGAATAGTAACAGATGAATGAATGAATGCAAGGAGAAAACCAATTTAAGATATTTTGGCAGCTCCCTTTGGGGTGGGTGGAGACTCCATTGTACACATATCTTAACCTGATGAAATCAATAATTAATTTGTGTTTGATATTTGATAACACACTTTGTTTATTGTTCACTATACTTATATGCAATTCTAAAAGTAGAAAGAAACATTCCTTGTTTGTGAAGGAAGAAATTAGGAAGCTATCTTGGCAAAAGAGTTTTGTTGTTGCATACTATGATATTTCAAAACAATGGTTTGGTCTATTTTTCACCATTCATCTGTAATTTTAGAAAGAAAGGTTGCTGGTTACTGAAGGGATGAAATAGGCATTTTCTTGTTTAAGATTTGTCCAAAATGGCACTTGGTTAAGATTTGTCCAAAATGGCATAAATCATTCTTTAGCTGGCAAATCTATGCAAAGCAACATTGGGGAAAAAATATGAAATTTGTTCTCAGGGTATCTTTAACTGTTTTAGCTTTAGACTCTCCCTCTGCTGGAAGACTGGGTTTTAATTGAAACTGGGTAGATCCACTGGGATATATTGAGCTATCACATTTGTAAAAGTCAGTAGGTCATGTTGAGAAGGGAAGTTTCCACCTTACTCCCATCAGTATGCCTATCTTTCAAGCTGAGGAAACAATGCTTGCTTGTACTTGGAAAGGACTAGGAATATGATAATGCCTTGTTTACTTGTTGCATGTGTTAATTCAGAACTTGTAAAGAAAGGCAAGCATGTCCAACGAACTTAAAAACACTCATCATATAAATTTAGTATGTTTTGTTAATGATGCCTTGTTGCATTCACAAATTCACTGACTTCTAGGGACAGTTCACTGACTCTGATTTTTCCCAAGGGTTTGTGGTTGGTAAAAGCTTCGTGTTTCCGGGCTAGTAATGTTGTAGCGGTTTGATAAAATTGTCATCTAGCCGCTACGCCGCATGAACGTTCGAGTAACCTGTTTGGATAAACCAAGCTTTTGTTGGAACCATTGTCGACTTTGTCTTTAATCAAAAAATACTGCACAGTCGCATCTGATCAAAACTTTCAGGAACGCAGGATAAATAATGATTAAAACAAAGCATCAAGAAACTCGGGTAAAGTATAGTCAGAGGAATTTCGGGCGGCCTAAATGAACAAATCGCAGATCCTGACCCCTTATAGCGCACAATAAAATCTTCAAGAAATAGGCCTAGGCCCATTTTGAAGTCGGAAGAAAAGTTCNTATAAATTGGGACAAAATGTGATGAACATCAGGGAGAAAGCACAGTTGGAAGAGAAATCAAAGGATGAGGCAAGCAACAACAATCATTTTGTATTTATTCATTTTATGGACATTCATTGTTATTGACAAATCCAGACATTACATTTCACCCCAAGTAGAAGACACAAATCAGGTTACATGTTCATAAAAAATAGACTTAAAACATATTTATTCATTTTGAATGTTTCGAACCAAGCTTGGTTCATCTAGCGCATAAAAGACCATTTTACTTGGGTTCAAATTTGCCTTGTATGGTTCTTTTAATTTGATCCTAATGTTTAACATGTTTCAAGTCACTTATTTATTAACATTTAGCCTGATTTGTGTATTTGACTTAGAATGACATAATACCTGGATTTGTTAATAACATGGAATGTCAATAACATGAATAGATATAAAATTATTGTG
Source organism: Aurelia aurita complex sp. Pacific (assembly GCA_004194395.1). Classification (NCBI taxonomy): domain Eukaryota; kingdom Metazoa; phylum Cnidaria; class Scyphozoa; order Semaeostomeae; family Ulmaridae; genus Aurelia; species Aurelia aurita complex sp. Pacific. Next base: position 227,762 of record REGL01000136.1, on the reverse strand, counting down.
TTGTCACTTGCCTCATCCTTAAATGCTGATGAATTAGGATACATGGCTTTCATACAATTTGGCCGGTTTTCAAATAAATCTGAAATGATCCTACTTGATTTTAGACCCAGAATTCTGATTCTGATGGAATGTGATGAAGTATGAAATTAGTTGAAAATACCTCTCCAAAATGGCCTCTACCAATTGTCTTCCTGATTTCAAAATCTGACTTTTTCAACCGTAACTGCTGGATTTCATCAAAGACAGGTTTAACTGCAAAGAAGAAAATTGATAATTTTTATCGTATAATCTCTTCTTGTTTTTAATTGCAAAAAAATCTTGTTTCAGAAAGGTGTATGCACTGCATAAGCGTGCATAAGTGCCTTTTCAGCTAAAATGATGACAAGGTAAATCTAGGAGGGCTGCTAAAATCTTGGCAAGGTTTTAAAGACCCATTGTCAACCATGATGCTTTGTGTGCTGAATGAAGAGAAAGACAAACAAGAAGACCTTGGCCAAAAGCAACTTTCAGAAACAGTAATACAAAAATTGGCTTTGGGGCCACAACACATGTTACTTAGCAATACTGTATGTGTCTCCAAATGCAAGGAAATTAGACCTCCTTGCAAAATTTTCAAGGTAAAAACTTAGCTGCTGTCCTTAAACTTTCAAAATAAGAAAGGGATGATTAAATTTCTCTATCCATAATCCACAGTGACATATCAATATAGATTCACAACATTTCAATTCTGCACTGGGATGCACTTACAGTGTAGTAACAGATGAATGAATGCAAGGAGAAAACTAATTTAAGATATTTTGGCAGCTCCCTTTGGGGTGGGTGGAGACTCCATTGTACACATATCTTAACCTGATGAAATCAATAATTAATTTATGTTTGATATTTGATAACACACTTTGTTTATTGTTCACTATACTTATATGCAATTCTAAAAGTAGAAAGAAACATTCCTTGTTTGTGAAGGAAGAAATTAGGAAGCTATCTTGGCAAAAGAGTTTTGTTGTTGCATACTATGATATTTCAAAACAATGGTTTGGTCTATTTTTCACCATTGATCTGTAATTTTAGAAAGAAAGGTTGTTGGTTACTGAAGGGAGGAAATAGGCATTTTCTTGGTCAAGATTTGTCCAAAATGGCATAAATCATCCTCTAGCTGGCAAATCTATGCAAAGCAACATTGGGGAAAAATATGAAATTTGTTCTCATGGTATCTTTAACTGTTTTAGCTTTAGACTCTCCCTCTGCTGGAAGACTGGGTTTTAATTGAAACTGGGTAGATGCACTGGGCAATATTGAGCTATCACATTTGTAAAAGTCAGTAGGTCATGTTGAGAAGGGAAGTTTCCACCTTACTCCCAACAGTATGCCTATCTTTCAAGCTGAGGAAACAATGCTTGCTTGTACTTGGAAAGGACTAGAAATATGATAATGCCTTGTTTACTTGTTGCATGTGTTAATTCAGAACTTGTAAAGAAAGGCAAGCATGTCCAACAAACTTAAAAACACTTATCATATAAATTTAGTATGTTTTGTTAATAATGCCTTGTTGCATTCACAAATTCACTGACTTCTAGGGACAGTTCACTGAATCTGATTTTTCCCAAGCGTTTGTGGTTGGTAAAAGCTTCGTGTTTCCGGGCTAGCAATGTTGTAGCGGTTTGATAAAATTGTCATTTAGGCGCTACGCCGCATGAACATTCGAGTAACCTGTTTGGATAAACCAGGCTTTTGTTGGAACCATTGTCGACTTTGTCTTTAATTAAAAAATACTGCACAGTCGCATCTGATCAAAACTTTCAGGAACGCAGGATAAATAACGATTAAAACAAAGCATCAAGGAACTCGGGTAACGTATAGTCAGAGAAATTTTGGGCGGCCTAAATAATGAACAAATCGCAGATCCTGACCCCTAACAGCGCACAACAAAATCTTCAAGAAATAGGCCTAGGCCCATTTTGAAGTCGGAAGAAAAGTTCTATGATTATTCACGTGAAGTTCGTTAGGTAGCTATCAAGTATCCGTTTAAAAATCAACTTTCTAAGGACATGAGTGAACAAACTGATTATTCTTAAGCATTTTATAGTTCTAATATCAAGGGTAAGGAGTGGTGGGGGCCAACCAGAGCCAGCAAGCTCTAACAAATATTTCTCGGGTGCTTCTGAGTCACACAACAAACAGCCAACGCTCTTTGGTCGTAATAGATGCCTTCTTCTCCTCCTTCGAATAATTCAAATCGGCGAGGGGATGATGATACTTACATTTCTTGATAAAAGTAGCGATATTCTTGTCTCTCATCATAACATCAGATGAACATTCACTGTAAAGACACACCATCGAATCAAGTAGGGCATCCTTGTCAACTAATGGTACTTTCCTGCCGCTTCTTCCACTCAGTAATTGCTGTAGCCGCGTTATTCTGCTTGATATAGACTCCGCCATGATTGAAATATTTTCTCAATTTACTTTAGCAGGGTAGAAGTATTCTAAAATTCAACAAAAACATATTTAATCCAAAAGTGCAACTCCCTTTGTACCGAAGCTTCGCCATCATCACGAATAGCCAAGTGATATGCAAGGCAAACATTTGAGGATACTGGATGTGTTTGCTTTCTAAAATCTGATTGGCTAATCTCAGAAATACTCAGCTGTGACTGGATAATGAGAATGACTAGCACATTGAGCATAGTAAGCGCACTTGTGACGTTTTTCTTTTCTACCAGCAAACATTTAGGTTCGCTTTGAGCAAACATGCCTGTTTTTGTACCTTGTGATTGGTCCAAAACTAAAAGCAAACATTAAACCTCGCTGAAACTCAATAGAAGCAAACATCTTGCGCACCTGAAATACGGAAAGTAGGATGGTCAATCCCCCTTGACCTCACTGTTTTCTATGCCTCAAGTATGTCGTAATCAGCAACTCGCTAATGAAAATACTCGACAAAGAATGTCTGCTATTTTTATGAACAATAAAAACTGACTATTTCGTCCGCCCTCATCAGCTCTGTCATTTCTGAATGCAAAATGATATGACGATAGTTTTTGCAGTTCGGCAAACATTGTCCAATTGTATGTTCAATTTTTTCGAATTTTACAAGTTTTTCTCTTTTATGTTTCAGGACATCTTTCTTGACTTTCTTGGACAGAACAAAATCCATCTTTAATTGGATGAATTATTTTGGAATGCTAATGCCATTTTTTGAACAAAAGTATTCGAATTTTTGATCTCCACATGGATTTTAAAATGAGTTCTTCATGTCCAAGTCGTCTTGTAAGGAAGTCGTCTCCCTTCTTCCTTATACACTCTTTTTTTTTATAAGAATATTGTTTATAAGAATATTCAGGCTCAGAACCA
>REGL01000136.1:198612-224388 GCA_004194395.1 Aurelia aurita complex sp. Pacific | reverse complement strand
TAAGAATATCACAAGAATATTGCTCAGGCTCAGCTCGCCATATTTGTGTTTCATTTTTCGGCAGTTGCCTGTTTAGCAATGTTCATAACAGAGAATCGCATGACTGACGTATCTCATTTTTTCAAAAAGCATGTTTAAAAAGAACGTTTGACCATTTCCTCGTAATGACATGACATTTCTTTTAACTACCTATGTTCCCCTGAAACCATATCAGCTTCGAAAAAAATTAGAATACTTTAAGAATATGTTCAGGCTCAAAACGAAAATTTCTTAAGAATATTGAGGCTGGACAAAATTTATAGTATTCTTATAAAAAAAAAGAGTGTACAAGACGACTTGGACAAGTCCAGAGAAAGCATGATGAATACTGTATCGTTATGTTTGGACTGAAGTTGTTTATCCAGGTTCCACGAACATCCTGCCAGACTAAATAATTTAAAATCAGATAAACTAGAAGGCAGAGCGTCTACTTAACCTTCAAATCCAGGATATTATGTTTGCATTTCTCAGGATCAGGAAGGATCCGATGGTCCAATCACGTGACATGTCGAGTCCATAACAATGACGTCATAGGAAACGAAAATCGGTGACAGCTCTTCCTTCTGAAAAATGCCCACTCGAGGAGAAATGTCCTTGCATGGAAAGAAGGGCACTCATTATGCAAGAAGGATTATCTTTTCCTTTCAACTGAAGAATTTTGAACGGTTTTGAGAACATCCTACTATGTTTCACCATGAGTCAAAACTTAAAAGCAAATCCTTGCTGCTAAGCCAAAGTTTTACAGAAAATGTCAAGTTTGAAATCTTCTTTAAAGTTGACCTCTTCGCCTCCACATGATATTCAAACGTACACGTATATTTTTTTACAAGAAACTAAGAATTTGGGACAGTACTGAAAGTTTCTTAAAATTATCAGATCTGTGCCCTCCTGAACATTTCAAAACAAGGTGTTATGAAACCATTTCCATGTTTAGATATTACTCAATTACTTCCCAGGCCTTCCCAAGTAATATGAAACAGGAAACAAGTGAAAATAAAGAAAACATGCTAGAGTTTCTTAATTTGTTGGCGATCTGAGAGTCCGAGTTTTTTCTTGTAAATGGTTTCTTAAAAAATACGTGTACTCCCTGAACGGGAGTTGCACTTTAGAACATTTGGTCGCCAAACTGCGTTTTCATTTTCGAAAAAACAGGTGATATTGCCCATCAAAAAACTGCAAAATCACTGTTTCGACCGAAATTTGGAGACGGAGCCCTTTAAGAGCCTTCCCCCTCTCCCTGACAGTTCCTAATGAGCTGTGGTACAACACTGCCTGCACTAGGAACGGCACGGCAAACATATCTGAAAATATCCAAAGTACACCAATATTTATAAGAAACAGTTTATTTAGGAAACTCAGTTCTCGCCAAAAATCAAGAAACTCCAGTGGGAAAAGAAACTATTCATTTTGATAAAAGAAAACCTTGCATATTTTTTCATTATTTTCACCTTTTCCCTGTGGGTAGTTGAGCAATTTCAAAAGCTTGGAAAAGCCTTGTTTTGAAAATGTTCACGAGGGCACAGGTAGTGAACATGAAGGTTGTTATGGACCTTTTAAAAAGCTCGTGAGAAACTCTGAGCACACAAAATCTGATAATTCTAAAAAACTTCAGTCCTGACTCAACTTCTTAGTTTCTTATAAAGAAGAACTAGTAAAGCACCAAGAATACTCAAAGAGAACAAATTCAGAATTCATATGTTAGCTATTGTCAATGATTCGATCTCTACTGCCAAGTATCAACATATAACATGATAAGATATGATAAGACATATCAACAACTTAACAATATTTCGGGGGGGGGGATGCTCTTACCGTGAGCCTCCCCTCCTAAAGTTGGCGGGGCAGCAAAATGACTGAACATTGTAACAAGGTAAAATTTAGCAGACTGGATGCAAATCGTTGCTCCGAAAACAGCGCAGCATTTTGAGCATGGAGAAGGCCTATAGGCAAGCTGGTAAGAATACACATCCCTGTAAATAGTCTATTTAAATAGCAGTTTCGCATTGGCTGCATGGCCAAACATTCCAGGTAGCTTCGTGTCCTAATTTTTCTGGTTGTTCTATGAGAAAGGTGTACCAGTTTGTTTCATCATCGTTCTATCCTCAAGTATAGAATATCAAGCAGTCAGCAACTTGGAGGAGGTTCCAAATGGTCTGCAAGAACCAACCGTTGTCATAAGTGTTGTTTCAGGGTATTGTCTAGACTGGTTACACTATATCTTTGTATGTTTCCTTGCTTTAGTACTAACATGTGGCTAGACAGCAACAACAAAACAGCGAAATTGAATTGAGGGACTGACTACCGTATACTCCAAGTGCTGTTCAGACAAGACTCGTGTTTCGTGGCTGGAACCAAACCTCACTCGCGAGGACGTGAAGTTCACAGTTCTAGCATGGGCAATAATGCACCGTGTTTGTAGCTTAGAAATTAAAGTTTATTACCTCGTTACTGCTGTTTTTCTTCGATTTTTTCTCTTCGGCCTAAGGTGCGCAAGCGCCATTTGAATTTGATTTCTTGCAATGGCGGCTGCCCCATGCTGCTTAGGCCGAAGAGAAAACATCGAAGAAAAACAGCAGTAACGAGGTAATAAACTTTAATTTCTAAGCTACAAACACGGTGCATTATTGCCCATGGTTCTAGTGCAAATTCAGTACTACACTTACTGTTATTCCATTTGCCCTTAGACTTAAATTTGGAGCTACAACTTTGCTATCATTAAATCCTTGTAAACAATAAAGAAANAGGACTCGAAGTTTACAGTTCTAGCATGGGCAATAATGCACCGTGTTTGTAGCTTAGAAATTAAAGTTTATTACCTCATTACTGCTGTTTTTCTTCAATGTTTTCTCTTCAGCCTAAGGTGCGCAAGCGCCATTTGAATTTCATTTATTGCAATGGCGGCTGCTCCATGCTGCTTAGGCCGAAGAGAAAACATCGAAGAAAAACAGCAGTAACGAGGTAATAAACTTTAATTTCTAACCTACAAACACGGTGCATTATTGCCCATGGTTCTAGTGCAAATTCAGTACTACACTTACTGTACTGTTATTCCATTGGCCCTTAGACTTAACTTTGAAGCTACAACTTTGCTATCATTAAATCTTTCTAAACAATAAAGAAGCTAAGCACCTAAAACATCAATAACGAGGATTAGGCCATGTAAATGCCTAAAACACAGTTAAGCCCGAAATTATTCATACCTATGCCAAATTCTCTGAGTATTTTGCATCGTTCTACTTGAGGACCAATTTTACTGTGGCTGAAGTTTCGTAAGAATGTGGTGAAAGGCTGAAACAAGTGCTACAAGAGACATTTCAAGGAATGAAACATCTTGTGAATTGGTTAGCAAATATAACGATTGAAAATACTCCAAATTTGGCATATAGGTATGAATAATTTCGGGCTTAACTGTACACGTATAAGTTTACTGGAATCTACACGGTCTAGTAAAAATATGGATGATATTAACTGAGAAGTTTTTTCTTGAAAATGAATCATGAACTAATGTTGTCCATCACTTAAAAACAAAGCTTGCATTCTTTTTACAGTATTATTGTTCCTCTACCCTCGCTCTATCTACTTGAATAATACAGCGCTCTTCTACAGTCGTTCCATAGCCTGTTTCTACTACGGGCCAAAGGACACTTTCAACTTCTCCTTCAGTCTATCACTCAGCATCGAGTTCGTCAATCACTTCAAACTTCTCCGCACTTCCAGGCTGCGGGGGTTTTGCTTTTGTAACTCTCGGTGATCTCTGCTGTGCTCGACCACCACGTCCTCCTCGTGCTGCCCCCCTTGCATTGCCTCTTACACCACCACCTCTTACACTGCCACCTCTAACACCGCCACCTCTTACGCTGCCCCCTCTTGGTGTAACTTTGCCTTTTGGTCTAGGGTTTCTTGCTGCAGGAGATGGAGTGCTTTTTAACACTTTCTTGGCTGGGGGAGGTTCAACTTTTTTTGGGGATGGTTCTTCTTCCGGTTGTTGCTCAAGTTCGACGTCAGCTTCTGCGTCTTCAGTTGGCTGAAATTTGAAATGAAATCGATGTCAGTTTGTTTTGCTTAGCAATTTCTTTTAATTCGACATTTACCTAGCTATGTGTTAACGTGTAAAGTACATGAAACGCAAGAAAGTTCGGATGAATAAATTTCGGACAAAATATTTTCGGACAAAAATTGCGGACGTTTTTCGCGGAATTTCAGACGTTTCAATAAAAATTTCGGAGGACCATGGGAAACAGTTATTTACGGTTTTCTTTGGTTGTTTTTCGCAAAGATGTTCTGAATTTATTCATTTTGTTTTATTCCAAGCTATCTAAGGGGTCCTCTTCAGAAATTTCCATTCAATAAAATTTTATTGTTGATGATGCTGAGAATGATTTCTGAAGTGAATCTTGTCGAAAAACGACAATGCTTCGTGAGTAACATATTACATTATCGAACAATAAAAGATACAATCTAGTGATTTTCTTTACAACGAAAATTTTCGAGCACTAAACATCTCGGACCACCAAAAATTTCGGACATCAAAATCTTCGGACGTCTCAAATGTCCGAAAATATCAAGGTCTGAAATTTTAGTGATTAGTAAATAATAACTAACCTGGGATGGTTCATAAAGCTCCTCCTCCTGTTTCCCTCCTTCCTCTTCCATCTCTTCCAATTGCTCAACATTCTCTTGAACTTCTTGACCTATCTCCTCCTCAGCAACTTGCTCCTCCTCAGCCAGTGGTTCCTCCTCAGCCATTGGTTGCTCCTCGTTAACTTCTTCTTCCCCTTCACCATTAACATTCTCATCTTCTTCATCATAACCCTCTTCCGGGGGCATCTCCTCCCCCTCTTGTTGTTCCTCGTCATAAGCTCCTTCCCCTGTCTCCTCTTCTTGGTTCTCCCCAATCTCTCCCTCTTCAAGAGCTTCCTCTTGTTTCTCTTGCTCCTCGTTATCCTTTTGCTGCCATGCTGCAACTTCTTTCTCAATACGTACCTTTAAAATCGAAATGCAATAAACTAAGCTTACAGAGCACACAAAATACTGTAAAGCTCTATTTAACCCCCCTTTATATCACGCCCCTCCTTTCAAAGTCAAAATTTTAAATACGCCCCTTCCTCAATAGACCTTTCAGATATTGTGAAAAGAATCAGAATCGAACCATGTTTGCTAAATTTTGTAGAATTTTCGAAATTACACAATAGCGAAAGAAGCTCCAACGCCATTCCTTCCAACGTCAGGTGTAAAAATGTATAAAAATAACACTTGATACAGGCTCTTTTGTATGTCTATTAACCCACCCCCCATCTACATAAAATGCCAGAAGTTCCCAAATACCTGAAGAAGTTTGCATATTAACTTTAATGAGTTTTGAGTGGGATAGAAGCCTTGTTGAATTTTTGTATTTGATTCGCATAATTAGCGCCCCGGACTCGATAAGCTTTGCTTTTCTGGGGTGGGGTGGGGCGTATGAAAGAGTATGTTATTAACCAATCTTGTTCATGAACCATTAATCATCATTGATGTTAGTTGAGCAAAACATGAGGTAAAAGAATTATAAAGCTATCATATATGTCCTCTTCATTTGACTTTGTGAATAAGTCCCCCTCTGAAGTTAGATTCCAACTTTTGTTACTAACAACGAAAGCCATGGATACGTGTATCTCGCGATTTTCTTCCAGTAAAACTTTCTATTCTATCGAAATGGTTGCAATGATCCAAAACTCGATAATCATAAAAAAGAAAGCAGAGAGCAGCTAACAAATAACTCAGAAAAGGATTTTTCACTTATCAAAAGTGAAGGGGAATCCAAAGTCTCATCATTGCTGTTGACTGTCTCTACCGTTGAAATATAAGAAATTCAACTTCAAACATAAGCAAAATCTGGAGGAGAGATATTCTCAAAATAGCAAAATAGGCTTTATAGCTAGAATTTACATTCCTTCACCTGCTCATGGATGTATTATTGAAATTCGGAGCCATGAACTTGGCGCAATTTTTGCAGCTGGGCATACAAAGAAATAATCTTTCTCATCATGTAATTTCATTCCTCTTCCTTGTGATGCACAAGAGACATCAATTGTTAGCCTCTGTGCAGATTTCTTTTGTAAAATTGAAAGAATTCATTTTCACACACAAGAAAGACTGCATGCAGGCTAATCAATTGTACAAGATCAAAATCATCTATTTCAGCAAATAAATACTCACAAATTCTGGGTCTTCCTTATTGACATATCGTTTCTCAATATTTTGTTGGTTTTCAGTTTCTTCCTCAAAAGCTTCAAAAAGAATAACTTCTTTTCCATCATGCTGTTCAAGGACTCTTGAGATGTCCTTATTCCTTTGAACAATGTTGTCATGATAATTGTTATGCTCGTCCAGATGCTTCTGCAGAAAGAAAATGGAAAGTTCGTCAACAGGTACTATTGGCAGTATTTTCACTTGGTGTTCACAAAACAACTTAAACGATTTGAAAGGAGTAATCAATCAATCAATCAATCAATCAATCAATCAATCAATCAATCAATCAATCAATCAATCAATCAATCAATCAAAGAAAAATAGATTTCAAGGAGAGCAGTTTAGTTGTTTAAATTTTTCACAACAGCCATCTACATTTCCCTTCAAGCATTTGAGGAGCCTAGGGGGGAATGAGACCTCTCCTCGAATGGCTTGGCCCACATGTAGGAAGATAACACCAATCATCTCTAAAAATACTTTCAATAAATTGAGTGGAAAGATTATAAACTGTGTACAAATGACAGTATTTAGTTTCTGTCAACTTTATATTCTATCAAAGGTTCTCTCCCTTTCTTCAATTTACTTATTGGTTCATTCCATCATTCATTTGTTTCTTTCCTTTCTTTAGGACTTTGTTCATTCATCTTTAGACATGACCCTTGTTCTTTGTAAAATTTCTTGAAGTTTATAGCATTCACTTTTTCATCCATTGCTCTATCAAGTTTCTGTAATGCCTCTTATCTTTGCAAGTAACTCAAAATTTCACTATTTTTATTCACTTTGGAAGTAAATCTAAATATTTACTGTTTCTAGTGTTAGAGAGGCAAAAAATCTCCAGCAATGAATTCTTTCATGGGGAAAACGTGACCTACCTGATATGCTGCTATATGCTGCATTGTTCTGATGTGATCAACAACACTAGTTCCAGTGTGCAGGAATTCACCACAGAGACGACAATCAAACCCTGATGATGCCTTTATGAACTCACAACCTACAAAAGTAATTAAACAACCAATTAAAACACAGGACTTACAAAGAGAGAGAGAGAGAGAGGATGACAAGACACAGCAAAAATCACTTTTTGCCATCACCCTCCTGATGTTTGCATTTTCAAGGAAGATAGGTTTTTCATCCATGATTACTATATTGGATTAGGCTAGCATGAAGCTTTTTCTCTTGATCTTTTTCTGTGTTATAATATAGTTTGTGTCTAAAAACTTGTAAATGCAACTACAACTAGAATTCTATGATGGAGGCATCTTTTTTATCAAGAATAACAAATAACAAATAAGAGCTCCATTAACCATCATAAGTAAATATCTCACAACTTTCTTTGGTAAAATTGTCTGTTCTATTAAAATGGCTGTGATGATCTAAAAGTTGAAAATTACCAAAAAAAACATAGCAGAGCGCAGCTAATGAATGACTCAGAGAAGGATTTTTCACTTATCAAAAGTGAAGGGGAATCCAAAGTCTCATCATCGTCGTTGACTGTCTATAACATTGAAATATAAGAAATTCAACTTCAAACATACAAAAATCTGGAGGACAGAACAGGTCAGAACAATTTCCATGTCAACAGATATTCACCAAAATTTTTTAATAATTAAACCTCTGTAAGTCTGCGAATATTTTTTCTTGCAGACATCTTTATCATGAATTATCTCCTCTTTATTTGAAGTAATAAAAGCAATTTCAAAATATTTCGGCCATGAATAAACATAACTTACTAGAAATTATTTCAACTGTTATATAAATATATTTATTTATTATTATGTTCATTAAAAAGCAACATCTCCTTACCAAAAAGTTGTTTATCTCCAGCAAAATCTTTGATGGCAACAACTGATTCACATACATGTCTGATAATAACAGCATCATCTGTCTTTAATGCTGATTTGCGAGTATCCATTCTGTATGTGATGTACATTTCAGGGTGTTTGACTTTGTGTGCTTCTTCTTCTTTTCTCTTGGCTTCCAGGTAACCAATTGTTTGCTTTTTCAAAATCGTTTTGGCAACTGGATTCAATTCTAGCCAACTCTGCAAAGAAAAATATCCTACTAATAACCTGTGGTGATATAATTTACTGCTCCTGCATAATTTCAATGTCCAATTCTAAATAATGCTGTCACCAAAATTAAATAATAGAGCCTGCAGGGTATTTTTGGATTCATGGCAAATGTTTTCATGGCACAAATATGCTAAAAAAATCAAAATGTTTTCTCAAGAGACTGATCATTCGACTTGAAATGGGTGTAAACAAACATTGGCTGATTTTGTCTATTTTAGGATAGTTCATTTCTGGCAAAACAAGAAGTTAAGAAACAAACCTCTGGATGGAGCACTATATCCATGATATCTCTGTCAACATCATTACCAGCCTGTCTGGCCTCAATCACATTCAATGAGTGCCTCTTTCCCATGAAGTGCTGCTTGATACTCTGAGGACATCAAGTCAAAAGATACATTGTAATATAAAAGTAGTAGGACTAAAATTAGGCCACCCTTTTATTAACTGAAGATGTAAGTCTGTTAAACAAGTAACATTTAACAGCACTAGTTTGGAGAGAAATATATGCATGGAATTTAAGTCAATCTTATCTCAGAGATGGATTTCTCACTTATCAATCAAGTGAAGGGGAATCCACATATCTCATCAGTGAAAATGATTTTTCAAAAAGTAAAGACATAACATAACATAAATACATTCTGTTGAGGCTAAAAGCCTTTTACAGTTCAATTTTATAGTTATAATTCTTTGTACTGCACAGTCTCATTATAACATGGGTCTAGGGACCAGCTGAAAGGGTAAGTTTGAAATATGTTGAAAACATGAGCCTTATTGGATTTAGGGTCATAGGGATCCTAAAGGTAGGTAAAAGACAGGACTATACTACACAATTTGCTGGAGATAAAGAATTGGCATACTGTAGATATCTTAGACCAATTGTAAAGCATTTAAGAATGGTCTACTTTGATTGTTGCAGAAAAAATGACATTACTGAAGATAGATATTTGCTGAAGATAGATACTAAAATATTCTCTCAGCTACACAACTTAGCTACATAAAATATTGCTTTTTCTTTTTAAAACATCGGGAAAGCTATTTTAAACTACCAACCTTGTATTTACCAGCATATACTTTACACAAAGTGCACTTGTAGCTCTGGCCATCATAGTGGAACGTGGAAAGCTTGTCAACATCCTGATCTGCAATGTTTCTGTCAATCTTTGTTCTTTTCCTCAATTCTTCAACTTTATCAAGCAAGTCCTGTGGGATTTCAATACTTTCCAAATCCTCAGGGATTGCTGTTTCTTCATCTTGTGCTATTTCATACACATCATCTGTAGCAACAATAAAATATGATCAATTTATTGTCATCATTATGATGAATAAGTAAGTAAAGAATGAGTGTTTAGTGTTGATGCGCAAAGTTTCTAAGGTATCCTAGTGCAAGATATTTCTATACTTTACCAACATGGCTTAACAGCTTTTATGCATCTGAAATAATTTGTGTTAAAAAATATTCTGTATCTTGCCTTTCAAACCCACTATAAAAATTAGAAGCTACTGCCAAAGATATCAAAACTGGGCCACCATTGCAAATGTTGCAGATCACATTTGAGTACTCAGAAGTGATACTTTCACTTATAGGTAGAAGTGAAGGGGAATCCACAAGTCTCATCATAGTACCCATTGTTGATTTTTGAATAAATTTTGATCTAACAGTCTAATGCTAGCTTAGGTGTGGACTTTTTGTTTGGTGGATCACTCATCTTTTCGGCCCAGGAATTGGCAAATGCTGGTGAGGGATTTGTGTGGTATTCCAAAGGCTGATATTCCAAAAGCTTGGATGTACTTTGTTCAAGTGATCACTGAAATTGTAGTACACAAATAATAGCATTTACCTTCCTCTCCTTCTGCTCTTTTTGGCTTTACTTCTCTCTCTTTGATGCCAGATTGCTGCTGTGACTTGTTCTGCTGCCTTTGTTTCCATTGTTGTCCCTGAGGGCTCCTATAATCTAAAGTTAAACCAACACCATTTACATCAGATGTTTATGTACAGTAAAAGGTCCTGTGCATGTTAACATGACAAGAATTCTCTATAGCATGATAAGAATTCTTGAGCCATAGGAAAGACTGTACATTTTTCTAAACAAGAATTCTTAGCCAGGAAAGCCATGTCTAATGTGCACAAAGCCTGTACTGTATATCAAGTAACAGCTTCAAACAAAATAGATGAACAGAAAATGTGGTAGCCTTTGAATTAAATCTACTGTATTCCTTCTTCCGCAATTCTAAAATGATGGTTCAGTTCAGTTATAATCTTTTTTCACATCACTTCTTCCACTACACTACTTATTACCTATATACTGTATCTTTTATTATTGCTAAAATGAAAGAAATTGTCAATAACAATAATAATTGGTTGGGTGATTCATATTAGTCCCCAAGGTCTTCTCATTCCACCTGGTCTTCTGAGTTGACCCCTTCCAGCCATAATTTTATAAATTCTTAGATACAATAGATTGCCACCCTCACTTACTAGATTTGGCTTGCTCATCTTTTCTTCTTTTCATTCCAGGACTTTGGTCTTGCCCTTGGGGCTGATTCCTTCTCTTTTGTCCTTGGAATTGTCTCTGCCTGTTTCTATCATTTTGATAACGTCCACCACCCTGAAAAATTGCAAAGAGTAAAATCACCCCTTTTCAAGGTTAGTAACAAATGACAACAAAATAACTTGGTTTCCTTTAACTTTCAGTTTTTATTACAATTCTTGATAATCATAAAAAATACTGAAGAAAGGATGACATACCAGTGCTAAAAACACAAATTTCATAAGACACACTGACTCTTTTCTATGCAGAGTGTTCTAAACAATTTTGTAGTTGCTGGGGAGGAGCTTTAGCCTAAATTGTCTCAATGTTTACACAGTTGCATAGGTCAGGCTTCAACTTAGAGTTTGAGACCTTAACTGAGTCAGTCCGACAACTGCTTGCTGATTTATGGCACATGAAATGCAAAATAAGTGGTTGCTTCAAAAATAACATTTCTATTGCTTTCCAGCAATGTCAGAATGAAGTAACTTTTTAAAGAAAGGCTTCTAAGCAGTGCATTCAAATTTTTTCTGCATCCTAAAAGGGGCTAATAGTGTCTTTTATCTTTGAGACAACACTGTCAAGAGTGTTAACCCTTTATGAGTGCAGAAAAAATCTGAATATGATTTTGTGATCCTTTCTTTCAAACATTATTTGATTTAGTAATGGTGATACCTGATACCCAGGCCTTTTCGTTTTCCGCGGGCGATCGCCCTCGCCCTCGCCAGCTATTGACTGCCCTCGCAAAAACGTATTTCGTCCGAAGCTCCAACAGGATTTCGTTTACGAAAGACTTTTGGAACGAAGCTGTCTTGATTTAAACTTGTTCCTTCAGTCATCACTCGGTGCTCATACTATTTTACAGAATAGCTCTTCGATTTCTTTACAAAAGAAACCCGTTGTGAAGGCTAACCACTCTAGTGTAGCAAATAGGGTGAAGAGAACCCAAACGAACTCTAAAATGTCAATGTTTCTCGATTTGTCTTTAGCAAAACATTTGACTTTGATAAGAAACTTGAAAGAACTGCAAAATGAAGAGCAAAATCAGTGGTCCTTAAAAATTTCTTAGCAGTATTTGCGATATACATGTACCGACCCTCTTCTTCCTCGTCATTGAGGTTCCCAGTTTAACTAAATCTTTCTTTAAGATCAGGGTCTGTCAATAAAATGAATAGTACTCACAGTTATCTTAACTTTCTTACAAAATCATTCTCCAGGTTAACATTCTGCAGCCCTTCTCTGCTCCGTAGATCAGGCCTGCTACAAGTTTGAGTAAAGTTTTCTGACGAAATTTTAATGGAGACTTGGTTGTTTCCTTTCAAGGGCTTACATCCACTACTCTAATCGTCTTCTCTAATCTGTTAATGACTTTTGTGGAATCTTTATTTATCTTGACTGGGGCTTCACACTCAATGAAGGGAACAACAGGAAAGTGGCTGGCTTAACTGCTGTGACCTTTTGCTAAGTTAGGAAAAATAATGGAGCAACAAAGAAGAATATTGCAAACAAATGGAATAAAATCTTCTAGTAACTTTGCATGAAAAAATGTGTAGTCTGTTCAAGTGGACTCTTTTCTCTCTGGTGAAGTGAACATAAAGGAAACAGTCCAAGTTGCAAGAACAAGACCGTGGAAGCTTTCATTGCTTATCAGTAAAAACAAGTGAAAACACGAGACTATTTTAAGGGGGCGATCGCCCTCCTAAGCTTAACTACGAGGGTGATAGGACGCCCTTGTGGAAATTTCTTTACGAAAAGGCCTGCTGATACCTGATTTAATAATATTNAATAAAATCTTCTAGTAACTTTGCATGAAAAAATGTGTAGTCTGTTCAAGTGGACTCTTTTCTCTCTGGTGAAGTGAACATAAAGGAAACAGTCCAAGTTGCAAGAACAAGACCGTGGAAGCTTTCATTGCTTATCAGTAAAAACAAGTGAAAACACGAGACTATTTTAAGGGGGCGATCGCCCTCCTAAGCTTAACTACGAGGGTGATAGGACGCCCTTGTGGAAATTTCTTTACGAAAAGGCCTGCTGATACCTGATTTAATAATATTGATACCTGATGAAGAGTTAAGCTCAAAACGTTGTAACTATTCTTAGTCTTCCTGTAAAGTTGTATTCTTAAATGAATTTATGTTTTCTTGACACTATCGACCCACAACACGCACAACAACTTTGCTTTCTATTATTTAATTTGACATTGATAGAGAACAACAGAAATACTCTTCAAGCAACAACTTGTTTTGCCTTTCAGCTGTCTGCCATAAATCAGCAACGAGTTGTCAGATTGACTCAAACAAGATCCCAAGCTCTAAGTTGAAGCCTGACTTATGCAACTGTGTGAAAACAGAGATAATTAAGACTACAGTTCCTCCACAGCAGCCACACAAACGGGGCACAATCTTTTTGGCATACCCTGCATCTACTATCATCTTTACTTGAATAGCCAAGATCTATCTTTCATGATCTTGAATTTTGAAAGTATCAATCTTTAGGTTTATGACACAAAGCATTTAATGGCCAAGTTCAGAAATAGTTTAGTTTTACAATTCAATCAAGTGGTATCATACCATACATATCTAATAAAAAATTTGGAACATTACCCTGCCCCTATTCATTCCTGGAGGTGTTGGTAACAAGCTTCTTGGTTTCATGTTGAATTGCTGTGCTTGTAGAGCTGCTAAAATGTTTTGTGTTTGTTGTGCCTGAATTGCGGCTACCAGCTGTTGGTTGCCAGGCATCCCTCCAGGCCCTGTTTGAATTGAAATTGAAAACATGTTACAAGAAGATACATTTTACATTGAGATGTCTTCTTGGTGCTTTGAAGAAATAAAAACTCACATACAAATGCCCAAAAATGTGGACCAAAAAGAACTTCACAACTTCGACATATAACTCCAAGAAACATTCTGATTTCTTTGCATTTAAAAACTGACAAAACACCCAATAAATTTCTGCTGTGTTGTTTGGTTTACCTCTGACATGTTGAAGGTGATTTTGAAAGTCCAGACCCTGGCCTACTTTAAGAGAAGTAACTTTTGCATTATTGGCCTTAATTCCTGAAAGTACATTGCGCAAAATTTCACACTTTTTGATCCATTCATGAAGATTAATTCCAAACATTTTGCATTTTTTTCAAACTTGCAAAAGTGTCTCCCTGCAAAAGTTTCTGCCCTTGAAGTAATGACAGCATGAAGTTCATTTTGGCACACCTAATAGAAAGAACAATTCCAGAGTCACAAATAGTTCACTTGAATACTTCAAACTACTGAAATGGCTCTTCAGTGCACAAAATTAAACCACATTTGTCTGCAAACCATTCTTTGTGACATTCATTCATAGAGACAACAGTATGTTCATTTTAGAGAATTTACTGCCAGAAGATGACAGGAGAAATAAGAGAATATACTGAAACATGGCTGACAAATCTGCATCTGTCAGCTCTTCAAACTATGCATGCTTGGCACAATGTTTGTGCCGCTTTTTCATTCAACTGCAAATGGATGCGAAAATGAGTAAGTTATAAGCTAATGCTTTATGATGAGCTGATACATAACATTCTCTGAGGAAAATGTCATTGAATATCCACAAAGTTTAAATTGAAGCCGAGAATTCAAATATGGCATACATAAGAAAGACAGTAAGGTATAAAGAAAAGTTAGGAAGAGCTGTTACTATCTAATGTTTTGTCAGGAAGTAGACAATAATCATGGTATCAAAAATAGAAAAAGTTACAAACTACATGCAATGCAAGAGCTATGTGACAACTTTGGACAATCTACAAAATACGCAAGGTAGACAATAATATAAATAAGTGATAGCGAGAAGAGAGAATAGTGCACAAGTTGAGAGAGTCACCAAAGATGATCTTTATCTTATGTAGACCAATTGCATAAGATAACAAATCAAAGAAAAGGAAGAGTTTCAAAGCATTGAATAGAAAGACACAAGTGCAGTCAAGATTGCACTGGGATGAGAATATAAGAATGTAACCTGGTGCACTTGGCAATGGCTGACTTGGGCTTGCACCCAACAGCCCTCCAGCATTTGAAGGAGGGTTTCCTCCCCTATAACCACCACTTCGTCTGTCATCTCTGCCACGATACTGTTGATCTCTGTCATAGCTTGATAGATTGCGTTGACCCTATTAAAATAATCACAAGGTTTAAAGCATCACCTAGTAGAGGTATAGGGCCTCTGCGACCAGTTCTCTGAGCTGGTTGTCTTCCATATTGCTGAAGACTGTGAGGGTCTTCTCTCTTTTAAAAGATAAAAAGATTAGATCAGCCAAAGCTTCATTTTTGAGTGTGTTCATAAAAAACAGATGCTGCGGACAGGAAGGTAAAAAGTGCTATTATTTCCAAAAAATAATCACTGTGCACCATTATAACAGTTTGGCACTTAGGTGCTAAGTTAATTGGTACTTCTGACAAATACAGTCCAAAGTGTAGGGGACATCCAATGCTGCATCCCTTTTTCTTTAGGTTAGTCTTGATTATCAGAGTATGGGCATTTGCCATGGGAAATACCTTCAAGAAAAACCTCTGTAACAAGAGCAATTTCTGGAGATTTCTGCTTCGTCTTTAGCAATAACAGCATGATTATCAATGATTCAAAAAGTTGTAAAATTAAATTTGAGTGATTTGAGGCTGCACACATATTACAATTCATGGGATCTATGCATTTTCCAAATTGCAAATATGAAACATAAAGTTTCAGGTTCCTTGAAAGTAAAACAGCACTTTCTCATTTGCTCAGTTAGCAAAAGAAATTGCTTGTTGCCAGCAGCGATTTGACTTTAGTCATTTTTTCCAACAAAAGAACTCTAATTAAAGCAAGAATTGCTCATGGTTGTATCTAAAGAAGGCCACATAATGTACATTAGACCTTCGTGGAAAACATTTAGGCATGTAAATCATCTTCTTAGAATTGATAGATGATATATGGCTTTTAGGACTATCTTAAATGATTTCCAGAGAATTTTAAATCTTGTGCAGCCAAAAAGTTGTTGGCAATGTACAGTTGCATCTTCATATGAAACTTGATGCTAAAATTTGTACTCCGCACACTGATCAGTCAACATGTCCCTCTATTCTCCTCTAATTCATAACACCCACCACCAAACTGCTGGGCATAACTTTGAATGGTCAAAGAGATCAGAATTCAGGCCACAAAGCCACATTGTTTATAAATTCTTTTTCATAATTTACATGCAGCTATGACAAATTGTAAGAGCAATAAACTCTTGAAGAGATAAATATATAGTTGACAGTTCCTGCATCTCTTGGACAAAGAGGTGTTTAGTTACGTTTGTTTGTGCAGCAGCTGTCTCAAATAAAAACTTTTGGAAGCCATTTGGTTTGAGCGTTCCAAGTGGAAAAGGGTGTGGCCTTAGCCAATATCTATCCACATTTGCATACCAATTGGTGCCAGCACCAAGTCAACGGGCTAAACTGGGAATCAGTCCTTGTGTAGAGGAGAGACATATGATAATTTATCATAATTTGCTCGTTTGATTTGTATTTGCCAAGCCAAAACCAACTTTCAGATTCAGCAAAGGACCTGCAAAGTTTTGCAGGTATAATATATTCAAAGGGTATTGGAGAGCTGCGTGAACTAGCAAATTGCATCCCTGGAAACGAAAATGGCGTCAAGCAAGACTATGAATACGTATTCTTCGTGCATAAGGACCAAAGATGCAATGAACCTTATATGGATGGTCAAACAATTTCTTTTGTTGAGTTTTTCTGCATCAAAGAAAAATGACTCAACAAGTAACAAACCACATGGAGAACTTAGGCCTTATGATTTCTGGTAATAGTTTCTCTAATATCTACTGGATCAGAGAAATTTTTAATCGTTTATGAAGGAATCCATATTCATCAAACTGCTCTGTGCTGATAAGAATTTCTGAGATGTCTGTACCCTGCAAAGAAATATCTTAGCTTGGGTTGTTGTACCACAATAAAAGAAAATTTCTGCTGATAGAGAAGAATTTAATGCCTAGATAAGAACTTCCTAACCACCAACCATAGCAAAATTCTAATTTAGTTATAACTGGAAAGATACAATCTCAATTTTAGTCCACCTGTGTTTAAATGCTAAGACTTCACAGTTTGCAGAAAGAGTTTATTACAATTGCTGTACAACACCTTTTGAAAAATGAAAAAAGGCTTGTGAGATTAAATAGATATTGGGGACTATTTTTGAGGAACAAGACTGTGGGTGATTACACCTGGACTTTCAACATTCCAAACTGGTTTCTTTGCCGGTTGCTACCTGGTTGGTCAAAGTCCACAATTTTACTGCTTGCGGGTTGACTGTTTGTGGCTGCTGGCTTGATTTTCATGTGGTCCAAAAAGACCAGGTTGCATTCTTCAATTTTGGAGCGGCAAGCTCATTCTAAAGTAAATTCTGGTGCATCTGAAGGTTAGGGGTACCAAGTAAGATTGCGTAGGAAGTAATTAATCAATTCATCCCCAGTAGCCCTTTTACAGAGTTATGGTATGGGTGTGGCTGGAAGCAAACAAAGTGGTGCAGGGAACACTGCATCAAAGAATGCAAACTGGTCAAAAGCCACGCTGGAAAACATGTATGTTACGCCAAATATCTTTGGCGTATAGCGACATCAAGAACAATGGCAGAACAATAGGCCTTTAGTCTTCAGACAATTGGCGTGACGTAAACCTTTGGCGTACCAAAAACGAACTTTCCAGCCTGGGTCAAAAGAGTTCAATTTCTATTGGGGATTTGTTTGACCTGTTGAGTTTGGGAGATTATCCAAGAAAAGTGCATCACGTTGCATTTAAATAAGGGGAGTGAGTGTTTCTATTAGTTTGGTGGGTTTCTTTTTGACCCCTTTGCTCAAAACGAATCTTGGTTGTAGTTCAAAATTTTCCAAATCCTAAAGAAGGCAGGTCGTGAAAGTTAGGGGAGTGAGTGTTCTGATGACGATGCTGTACGGTAAAATCCCACAGAGGTGCTTAGAGAAGTGGCCAAAAATCAGCCTAGAGGTTCTTAATCCACATTTTCTTGTATGCTGGTTTGGCCCAGGTTTTTACTGTACAGAGTCGTGACATGTTTAGTTAGATAAAGCAAATTTCTCTGCCTCTTCTTTCACCATGGTGCTAGAAATGAATCCTAGCATATTTGCCATGTTGTCCTTATCTTGATACTTACCCCTACTCCACTACCACCTCTGTTTCTGTTGTCATAATTTCGATCTCTTGACGAGCTTCCCCCTCTTCCATAATGTTCATCATAAAGGCCATCACTTCGATACGCCGGACCATCATTTCTGGAGCTGTTATAATTCGTCAGCCGGTCATATCTGTCTCCATAACCAAATTCATGGCCTTGTTGATGTCCGTGTCTTGACATAGTTGCGAATTCGGCAAGCAAACGTGACTTTAGAGGGCAATAAAGTGAAGTTTTCCTTCGGGCTTCGTCGACTACGTTCCTGCAAATGGCTACTGCGATGAAGAAAGGACTGAAAGAGTGAAGCTGAAGCATGTGTTGTTGATTGCGCTAGGCCCCAGACTTCTTTCGCTGCGTAGCTTTTCCTTCGCAGCGTCAAAAGTCCCATTATTATTGGTTGAAGAAAAATTGCCAAACCAGAAGAGCCCATCGCCATCTCTCTCCGAATTAGAGCTATTTTCGATTTGTTTGCAACTTTCAAGAGTTATGCAATGCTGTTATAGAAAAATTAATGAAATCGAAAAGGAAAACAAAATTGGACTCAAAAGAACTTTTTCTAAAATTATTGGAAACGAATTTTTTGTGAGGCATAACTTTCAAAAGAATTAGGTTTTAGGATTCCATCCAAATGGGCCGAACAAATCTCGAACTGGAGGAGAAAATTACATGACGTGTTTTCCGTTGCATTTTAAATGCATTTTAGACGCGATTTTACTCTGGTTTGAATTGAAACAAATTTCTCTGGACAGCAAACGAGGACTAAGAGACGAAATAACACAGAAAATTTGATTGTCAAAATGTATTCAAATTCGTTCAATATCCAATGTAAATTTTGTGCTCATAATGACATTAAAATGAGCATAAAGTAACTCAAAGATTGAGATCATTACAAAAAACACACATCCTACAATATAGCAGCGAGCTCAATAAGCTAAATAAACACATCATAGCATTGGGCTCAAATCTTTTATAAGGGTGGATGTAAAAGTATATCACATATTTCTTAAGAATACTACAGAATTTTACATCCACCTTTTAAAGATTCGAACCTTAAGCTGCACATCACTGGCTACAAGAATTAACTAAAGTGAGTCACAGAAAATCTGACGAAACTCATTTGGATGTGATTGGGAAGTTTCTTTTCCCATTAAGCGTGAGCTCCAAAAAGCTATCCCATATATAGGCGAGGAGCTCGTCGAAGACAGATTTCAAAGGGTTCAAGATCTCTTTGATAACGGGTTCTTTATAAACTGTCTCTGAGAAATTTAAAAGAAAATCTTCTGAAGAAACTTTGACGGCAAAGACCACAAAAAAAGTATGTAAAAATACAGGCATCGCCATGATTTTAAAGGAGATAATCGCTAGTAATGGCAGTTTTCACCCAAAACATTATGGAGAGAGAATAAAGTGTACCAAAGCAAAGTTAAAATTCTCAACGAGCTAAATAGCAGGAATCATACAAACTTGTTTTTGTTGTGCTTTAAGATCTAGAAAGGGAGCCCCGGAATCTTCCCAACCATCAAATTGCTTTCGGCTGGGAAATTGATCTGTAGGTTGCATTCTAGCATTTGCAGCTACAAATTCAGCTCACTTGAGTCTTTTTACAGTAAATAAATTAATTACGAGATAAAGATAGGTTTCAGAAACATAGGGCTCAAATCTTTAAAAAGGTCTGTGTAAAATTCTATCATGGTTTCCTTTGAATTAAATAGCTTCGAAGGAACTTAGCATCTTTTACTATGAATCTGCTGTGGAAATTTATTGATATCTTGATAAGTTTCAAGATGGCAGCATTTAATAAATTTGAGGCTATGACGTCATCAAATTTCTAAATCCTATACCAGAAAAGGTACTGATTTCTGCTCTTCACCATATTTTATGCCTTCATAAACTATGGTTTTCTTCAAAGTTGTATGATTTTTCCTGCTTTCGTTTAGGAGTTACGTTAATTTCAATATTTTCAAAATTTTCCATCAATTTTTTCAAAAATCATTAAATTGCCACCATTTTAAAAAAAATCAAGATATCAAAAAATTTCCACGGCAGATTTACAGCAAAGTACTATAAGTTCCTTTCAAGCCATTCAATTCAAAGAAAAATAGAATAGAATTTTACACTCACCTTTTTAAAGATTTGAAAGATTTGAGCCCTATGCTGGTTTTAGATACCTTGCATAACATCACTGCTATACATCAAAGTACTACCTTTAAATAATCTCTTTGCAAAATAACCATATAATCATGGACACAGAATTTTGCTCTGAAACTTAACAATAAACACTACGACCTCATACATACGTCCTAGAAGCTAGTTCAATTTTGGAGCACGAAATTTTGACAAGCATAAAAATCTACAAATAGAGTGCTGTTCATTTGCCACATGAGCAAGCTATCCAGCTTAATTGTTTTTAAATTTCAATAAAAAGCTGCAACAAAAGCTTGAATTTGAGATCAAAACTACATTAGCATCTTTTACCAGGGCAGTTTCATCAAGTCAAGTCTTGTCACGTCAAGCTCTCACTGGAAGGCATTAAAGACAGAGGCACGTCAAGCTCTCACTGGAAGGTATTAAAGACAGAGGCACGTCAAACTCTCACTGGAAGTTATTAAAGACAGAGGCAATATTAAACCCTACCAGCAGGCTTGAGATTTGCCTCGGGCTCTAAACAAGTCATTTCATCGTGTTTTCCTGGGAAAACTTCTTTCAAGGTGGACATTTCTGCTAAGACCGCCAAAGTTCATATCTCACCTAGCTTCCCTCTCAAATTCTTGATTTGTACATCCTATGCCCTTGTGTACATTATAGAAATCAGTTTTATGTATACACATTACTCAAGTATCTTCTGAGTTATACAACACAACAAAACAGTGATGGGAACGATTTCTTGAATTATATCGCCCCAGCGCTGAAGTTTCTTAACTTTTTAGTGATCTTAGCTTCTTATAACAATTCATAATAAGAAAATGCGTGTAGCTATGGGTTTCGATGCAGGAAAGAAGATAATTCGTGGTGCTGAAATTGCGAACCTTTAACTACCATGGTAAGCACACGAAGTTTAAACTGCCCAATGTCGATCACTTTGCTTATTTCCAGCCAGGATCATAAAGCAAAGGCGACGAATGTTTGCAAAACTTTAAAACTAAATATGTAAAATGTTATTTACCCATTCTTTCAACTGAATTACTCTGAGGGAAATTAATGAAATTTGCCATAATCCCAGAAAGATTGGTATCATGACTCTTTTTTAAATGAGAGTGTTTTCATGTTTTATGAAAGGATGTGCGAGGGGAGATATCTGCAGCTGCGACAAACATTAAAAGCTCCAAAAATATTAAAATTATTGAGGAAAACCAATATGACCACCACTAGAAATACTCAGTTTTTGAAGATTTACAAGATGGTAACAAGCAACAGTCTGTAACTTTTACGGTTTATGAATTAGCAATTTGATGACGTTAACGTTGAAAATGGCAGATATCTTAAAAATGCTGTATTTCTGAAATATTAAAAATGCTTGCTTTGGGATTATAGAAAATTACTTGAAGTTGCATTCGTGCAATTCGTTTGAAAGAATATAGCAATAACATTTCACAAGACTGTTTGAAGTTTTGCAAAGATCTGACGCCAATGCAGGGTCATAAATTACTCGCAGCTTAGTTCATTATCATAAAAAGATGCAATTATTGAATGACGCAATACTTTTTGACGTCAGTTTCGAATTCATCGTCATCTGACGAAATGTCCAAATTCGCATTTTTTACGTCAGGTAAATAGTCAGATACGTTGATTCCATCGCGTTCGAAGAATAATAGATATGGTGATTCTTTTTCGATTACACTTGGGTCCACTTCCTGGAAAGAGAAACGGAAGTATTTCAAAAATGCTGTTGAGCTCAATTCCAAACTGGCAGAACTATATGGAGTCCTTATAAATAGTCTAGCCTACAGAGTAAATCAAGGAATAGCACGTACTCTCCTCATTTGATTTATCAACAGAGAGACCTTCTCCTTTAAAACATCTTTCCATCAACTTCCTTGTTTTCTTCTCTGTAATTCTTGTAAGTTCCAATTTTGTTGATAGCATACATTTTAAACGAATTTTGTACATTGTGCAATAAAAAATTAGTTTGCAATGAAATAGAATAGACCATTCCGCAGTCAAACGCGAAGGCGCTGTTCGCACTGCATCTCGGGATCAGATCACGTGGGATTTTCAAACTCGAATTAGAGTTCGAAACTCCCAAACGATACCGAGATGCAAGGCGAGCAGCACCTCCGTACTCCTCTGCGGAATAGTCTATTACAGTAAAAACCCGCGTATAAGAACCTAGTGGATTAAGAACCTACATGCTGAAATTTTGCAATTAAACCCCAATTATATAAGAACCCATTCCGCCTGGAATTTGAAATAGGTTCTTATTTTTAGAGAGCATGGGGTCTTATTCACAACAGAAGTTTGTGGAAGAATAAAAATTGCTTATATTACATGATGAGAAGCTTTTGAAAGATTTTATCTGGATTATATAAACATTTCGGATTCTTCCACAAATTTCTGTTGGGGAATGGCCAGGTCTAAACCGCGGACAACGCGGACGACGCGGACTATTGTTCTCGTTTGGTCCGCGTGTCCGCGGTTTAGACCTGGCCGTTGGGGAATATCTCATAAATTCAACTGGTGTGAACTGACAGTAAATAATAGGCCTGAAGTTTGAATATGAAGAAAAGAAATTCCTGAAGGCCATGAATAAAATAAGAACCAATTTAAGAACCTGAACAGCCTCATTTCCCATTAAATACCCAAAACATAAGAACCTAGTTAGGCTGACTTGCAACATTGTAGGTTCTTATACGCGGGTTTTCACTGTATGTCGAAAAAAACATTACCTTACAACTGCTGTCATTGTATTTGTACCATTTTCCATTGGGATTTCGCGCATATGACACATAATGACCTCCACTTAACATTCCAGAATGACACTAAAAAGCAAATCAGAAGTTCCTTTAACTACCGTGTTTTTTTTTTTTTATTTTTTTTTAAGAAATTGATTTAATCCATATTTAAAGTTGGTATTTACAATAGTAATCATAAAAGTACTAATTCAAACCAACTATTTACAAAGAAATATACATTATACAAAAAACTAGCGGCATATTTTGCAGGTGCATTTATCACCAGCCCAGTCTTTGATCCTCTTTTTGAAAGCCGAAAGTGTTGGCTCATTTTTGACACTATCATCTAGGGTATTCCAGAGTAGACTCCCTCTAAATGACAGTGATTCTTGCCCATAGCCCTGTGTCTTTATTTGTGGCAGTTTGCAAAGATTTTGTATCCTTAGATTATAACTTACATGTTTCTTTTCATGAAATTCCCATATAAGCGATGGGTTAAGATGATTCATGGACTTGTAGATTTCTGTCATTAATTTCTGCAAGTTTCTAACATGTATGCAAAAACTGCCACTTCGAGTGAGCAATGTTTCAAAGGGACATTCGTATTCTTTATAGAGGATCCGAAGAGCACGTTTGTGTGTGCGATCAATCTCTTTGTATGCACCTTTGTTGCAGAATAGCCAGATCAAAGGGCAATAATTGAAGTTCGACAAGATAACCGCGTTGCAAATTGTTAATGCCTGTTCTCTAGAAATATACATATTAAGCCTAGAAAAGGCACTGATTTTTTTGTTGACTTTTGAGCATAACGTTTTGACGTGATTGCTAAACTTTAATTTGTTGTCAATTTCAATCCCTAGCAATTTAACATGATCTGTTGCAGATAATTTGTTCTCATTGATGTTAAGTCGTAGTCCTCTCTGCCCTTTCAAGCCAAGGAACATTAGCTGGAATTTTTTTGGGTTTGCAACCATTCCATTGTTTGTAAACCATTCGAGCAATCTGCTGAGATCACTTTCCAAATTGGTAACAATCTCATGTAGGTCTAGCCCACATGAGTATATGGTGTTATCATCTGCAAAATTACAGATCTCAGAGTCTAATCTCATTAGACATAGATCATTGATGAATATGTTAAAGAGCAAAGGACCTAGGACAGATCCCTGTGGTACTCCAATCTTTATTCTTTTTGCGGTACTTCTATGTGAACCAATCTTTACCCTTTGGTGGCGGCCATCCAGATAGCTGTACATAAGGCAAAGGCTATTTAAATCGAATCCATATGCCTCCAGTTTTGCAATAAGGAGGTCATGAGGCAGACAGTCGTAGGCCTTGGATAAATCCATTAGAATTGTTCCTACTATACCTGATGCATCAAGACATTTCCTCCATTTTTCTATCAACCTTATCAAAGCATGTTGCGTACTATACCCCTCTCTGAAACCACACAAAATTTCGGAGAGTTTGTCTTGAAAGTATGGGCATATTTGGTCTTTTAGAATTCTTTCAAATACTTTAGAGGCTGCAGGTAAGACACTTATTGGCCTAAAGTTTCCCTTATAATTTGGATCATCATTTTTGAACAGAGGGCTGAGATCAGCTTCCTTTAGTTCGTTTGGAAACTTGCAATCATAGATTGCAGAGTTGATGCAATCTGTTAGGTAGGGGCAAACTATTTCCCTCGTTGCCTTTAACATACCAGTTGGAATATTCCCACTGTTGGATTTATTCTTGTCAAGCAAGTCTATCTGCTTCATGACCTCATTTGGGCTTACATGAGAGAATCTAAAAGTGTTACCGTTTGATGTTACATGTTGATTAATCACCTTTACAGAGGGGTGATCTTTATACTTATTTATCGCTCTCAAAACCATTTGTTCCACAGACATTTGTTCTTGCACCTCCTTAAAAAGGGGGTCAATATCAAGACTATCCGTAATATTACAAAAATACTCATTAAAGCATTCAGCAACTTCCACATCATTTGAGAGGATTCTACCATCTTCAATCAAGGTGATCTTCTCACTCATGGGATTCTTATTAGCAAACAGAGGTTTCACGGTTTTCCAAAACTTCTTATCGTTGTCAATTGTTTTCGACTGTAACGACATAAAATGCTGTCTTTTAGCCTGAATGTTCAATTTCACGACAAGATTTCTTTGATCTTTATATTTTCTTACATCTTCCTCTCGCTTGCTATTGTTTGCAACTTTTTTCAAAGTCGCTCTTTTCCTCATAGCCTTCCGTAGATCTTTATTCATGTGCGGTTTATCATTGGCCCTGACTATCTTTGTTTTAGTAGGAGCGTTTGCTTCAAGTGTTTTCAAAAAAATCGATTCAAAGTTTCCGTACGTAGATGGGTGAGCTGAGATCAGATTTTGCCTCATCTCATCTTCAAAACGCAGCTGAGACCAGTTCTTGTAGTCTCGATAGGTAACTTTTTTCGGAGGGAGTTTAACGAATGTTGTTTTCAAGATGGTGTAGATCATATGATGGTGATCGCTAAATCCAGTCTCAAATGACTTGGAATGCATGAAGGAATGCTTTCGATTTGTGAATATTAAATCAATGCAACGGCCCTTGGAAGACTTGAAACATGTTGGATGTTTGATCATGTTATATAAATCATGATCTTGGATTAACGATGACAAGGCCATGTCATCTGGTTCTAGATTGAAGTCTCCAAGGACCATTACATTATCATATCTAGAACATTTATCAATCAATTTTGATATTTCTTCTACAAAATATTCTGAATTTTGCTGTGGAGGCCTATAGATTGGTAATATCAACCATTTTTGTTTTCTAATACTAATCTCAATC
>REGL01000136.1:182271-193430 GCA_004194395.1 Aurelia aurita complex sp. Pacific | reverse complement strand
ACAAGCTGTTCCAATTGATTGGGCCGTTAATAGTCCTAGTTTTAAAAAGTCTAAAGAAATTCTATTCAACAAATGAAGTGAGGTGGATTCACTAGTACAGTAAACAACAACAAGTAGAGACATTTATCCCACAGACCAAAAATGAAGGCCTCTTAATGTGTGTGAGTGTGCGAGTACCGCTCCCAAATACAAACTATCATTACAGACTTATTGCTGTTCTGGCACCTTTACTGTCCTCAGAGTACTTTGATTACAGGCACATTTTTCCCCAACCATCTGCTTCTAGGCACAGAAAATTAAAATAATCTTACTATAATTGCAATTGTACATATTTTGTTTTGTGGATCAAAAATGTGCAGTTACCGTTCGCTCTAGATTTAGATGACAGCCTCGTTCGGGATACTATCAGTGAAAGTCTTTGGGATTTTCTCAAGAAGAGCTCGACCCCCGTCTAAAACCTTTAGATTCTGCACAGTAGCGATTTCAGAATCATCGTCTTTCATTTTTCCTTTGTAAATTCGCGCATGCCCTAAAGATCTTCACGCATTCCATTGATCAGCGAGCCAGTGTTAACGTCTTTTTCATTGTGATTTACAAAAGGGGGACTTTGCTGTTTCTCGAACAAAACCTTAAAATGACATTGTATCGGAGAAGCATCTGCCAAACATTATTGTCTTATCATTTTTGTATGATAAGATAAGAAAGAAAAATCAATGCACAAAATATAGCACGAAAATGTAGCTTTACTAACTCGTCAACGGAAAAGGATATAATGCAAACATTGTTGAGAAAACCTACCGATACAAGAGCTCCAAACGTTTCAGCAATAACCAGCTGAGTGACAGGAATTCCACTGAGCTTCTCTAGTTCTGCCTTCAACGTTTTCACAGTTGCGTCATTGCAGAGAAGTAAGCCATACCGTACTGGTGTCGCACCATCCATCGTAAACACTGTGAAAGCAAAGTTGAAGCAATAAGGATCAATATTCCCTGACTGATGTTTAAAAAACGAGGCAATACAAGAATCCCGCCAATCCCATTGGCTAATCGCACATTTCCCGTGGTTTTCCCGTAGCCTTGTATAATACGATAGAAGGACACGTTTGTGACACCACAGCAACTGATTTAGGCCTGTGAGATAACCATTACAAAATGCGTTTGATTAAATGACAGAAATAAAAATTAGAAGCTATCAGGTAATAAAACTCAAGCTCGCAAGCTCGGTCTGTACTTTTAAGACCTCGGGCTTTATATTTTCCTGTACAACACAAAACCGGTTAGTATGCACATAAATTGTCAAAATAAATTTTGTCGACACAATCCTCTTTCTCGATTTATACACACCATTTCTCATTCATGCAAACACATCATTTCAAAATTTCTCACATATTTCTCTCGAACAATTATTAACAAATAACCATTGTTCCATTGTTCAAAAGAACAAGCTGACGTAAATGAATATCTTACCAACGATTTCAAGATGAAGTGAATTTTCCATTGGAATTGGCAACGACAGAAAAGTATAAGGATCGAATCTCACACTGCAGTTTCCGCAAGATAAACATCTCACTTGAGATTTCAGCTAAGAAGGAAAAGAAATAAATGTATTCAAAGAAATAAACAGACTCTAGTACTAGAATGTAATAAAGGTAAATAGATGAAAGAATTGACAAAATGGAATCGATTTTCTCTGAGGAATAAAATTGTGACCAGTGATATTTTTGATAAGCAAAATTTTTAATGCAATAGTTTCAAGTGTCAAGTTTTAATTTAATTTGAACAACAATTCTTGATCTACTACATTTCTGCTTATTACGAATGATTTAATCATAGGAATAGCTGTTCAGGATACTTGGAGTCCAGGGAAGAACAGGCGTCCTTTTCTAGACAAACAACAGAGGGCTGACGATCCAAGTACTCCTTCTTCTAAGAAATAGCTTATATATTCTAAGAACTCATTGATACATCATATTTCCTAACAAAATTTCAGCTAAGAAGGAAAAGAAATAAATGCATTCAAAAAGATAAACAGACTCTTGTACTAGAATGTAATAAAGGCAAGAAGATGAAAGAATTGACAAAATGGAATCAATTTTCTCCAAGGAAACACCCGGAGAAGAGGCAGCGCGTTTGAGATCTGAATGAAATACCTGATATTAGGATGAAAACTTTCCTTCCTACCTGCCCTTGAAATAAATCGACGACGATTGATTGATTTCGTTTTCGATGATTTTCCCATGCTTCTTGGGCAACTTCTTTGTCTGGTCTTCCGTTACTATCTTTTAACTCAATGTAAGGCTTATCATGTACCCTTTGAAAGAATTTGAGAAAAAATATGAAAGAAAATGAATCATTAAAGGAAAAGATTAGAGCTTTGGAACCAGGGAATTGGAATAAATTTTGAAAACAGGGTAATGCAATATATCGAAAAGAATTCTTAAAATGTATCTCAGACAAAAAATTCTTCCATCTATCGTATCGACCATGAGCAAATCGCGTGTCGTCCTGAATCTCTCTCGTCCCATATCTCTAATGTCCTACCTCTATCATCTACGATTCTAACTAACTGCAGTCAAAGCATAGAAGTCGTTAATTCAGCTCAGCGAAGCGTGGTCTCTAAACAACAACAACAACAAAACGTCACGATGCAATACTGTAAAGGCATCAAACTTTTGAAAAAATTGCTAGAACGGTTATTGGATGTTCCTTTTGAAGTAATGGCTTGAAAGGAACTTCAGCTTTTTTGCTATTGTTTTGTTCATTGGAAATCGTTGATCTCTTGACTATCGTCAGAGTTACAATCAGTAGCTTGTTTGGTTTTGTCATATAGCAACTTGATGACGTTACAACTTCAAAATTGGCTGTCACACAAAAACGCTTTAATTCTGAATATAGTCAAGATATCGAGAATTGCCTGTGAACAATGATGCCAAACAAAGTACAATGTGGGTAAGATTTTGAGCCAACAATTGAAAAATTGCAACTATTTTCCGCCTATGCCGTGCAATGCAAAAAACGACATTCTCACCTATTCAGATCCTCATGAAGACCGTCCAGTAGGAAAGATAAAAGCTCCTACAAATAAAAAGAGATAAATCAAATCCGACAATCTTACAAAGGATGCAAAATGAGGCATCCATCAGAAAGAGGTTCTTCTGTCTGTCATTGACCGAAAGGAAAATTCAAAATGATAACAGATTCAACATAAGTACACTGGTAGTAAATATCAACTTACCTGAGCATCGTGTTGTTGGAAACCATTAAATCTTGGAGCATATTTCCCAATCGTCCACTGCAAATGAATCACATATGAATAAATCAATATATGAAGAAATGAATATAGAAATATGTATATTATTGAAATACAAAGTAAACAGACGAAACGAAAAACTCTTCAAATTGCGTTCATCTGCTCAACAAAAGACCAATTGATTCTATAAACTAACGCGATTTCATGTTCTGTACAAAAAGAGCAAAAACTTTTCTTGACAATGAAGCCGTTCTTTCAATGTTCTCTAAGCCTTCTCAAGACACTTTCTAAAATCATGATAAAACTTCACAGAGAACTTCGAAGATGTACTTATCATCTTCAAGCTTTTCGATCAGAGTAAATATCAATTGCTCACACATGAAATTAATTCTGCTGTAAAAATTAGATAAAAAGAGAACATACCCTTAACCTGACGGGTGCAATACTGCGATACATTCCATTCCATAGATCATAAACAATATCTCCATATCTCTTTGCAAGTATTCCTTTCAACCCTAATGGATTCGCCCTATGAGCACAAGAAATAATGAAAACGTTACCAAATTTGAAACCAAATAGTCAGCACATACAAAAATCGATTCATCAAGATAGTTCCTCAATATCATGCTAGACAAACGCTCTAATAAGCTCCCCTTAACTTTGGAAACCCCAGAGGGGGGCTCAAAAGAGAGAGGGGCCAATTAGCGAGGGGAGCTTAGTCACACCGTAAAAAGATAAGGATATAAATAACAACTTTTTAGTTCTTTTAGCCCGTACTTTGTGGAATCAACACATGATTTTAAGAATCAAATAAACAAATTTGACCCAGTCCTTATCCCAAATCTCATCAAAATTAACATGCAAACTTGTTTACCAAACTGAATGGAAATTTTTGGTAACGGATAAGAGAGAGGCTCGTTTGAAATTTAACTTAGAACGGAGGGGCTTGTTAGAGAGGGGGCTTAACAGAGAGGAGGGCTTAATAGGGCTTTTACGGTAAGTCAAAAATTCTCTTTATACATTATGAGTACTACACAGGCCTGAGAAGCATGTTCTAGATATTTTAAGATATTCTAAGAAACTGAAATGAACTTACTTGTTTAGTTCAAACAGATGGAGCTTGCCAAGAAAATAAAGCGTCAATGGATATGTGTTACTGATGCACTGAACTGCTGAATTCATGAAACACGTGTTACCAAGATTATGTAATCCAGTTGCTCCTTTTACTAGTGGGCCTAAAACAGGGCATGAAAAAATAGTTCTCTTCGTGCAACCAAATAAAAATCATCCTTAAATTTCCTGCAAGAACACTAAAGTGACAATATTGAGCTTTCTTAAAGAGAGATCATGCTCCAATGATTGGCAATAAACGTCTAACTGGTTTTTCTGTGAATGCGAATGGGACATGGTGAAAAATGAAGTCTGAAGCCGGTTTAGTTCGAAAACCATGAACGAAATCATCTTTGATTTCCAAAGGGCACGAGCAAAAATCAAGTTCTGCACTTTTCTTATATTTGTTGTTTTCATTGTTGATAAAAACTGTACATGAGATACAATCTATGTTAGATATCTTGCTTGATTTTATAAACTATTTTGATTATGAGAAATTAGAAAATAGAGCATGATACATGAAAAGAGATAGATTTTGAGGAATTTCCTGCAGGAAATTATGATTTAAAAATTTCCTGCGACCAACCGGTCGGGTGGGTTTTCATGCCCAGGCCTAAAATGTAAAAAAGGGTTTAGCTTTCATCGCGCAAAAAGGACTTGTCAGTTGAAGCCTTGGTTGAAAATACCTTTGCATTAAAGATCAATCTAGAACATAAGGATATCTGACTGTCAAAGACATAATTAAATCAAGGATAAATGGAATCGTGGAACTTACACAGGGTGAGTCAATAAAAATAATCCCCGTTTGGCGTTTGCAACACCACTGCTCGCTAGATATCAATGCAATAATATTGCTAAATACATCAAATGACAGTGAACATGTTCAAATAGATTTTAAAATTTACCTGACTGAAATCAGCCACTCTGTTCTGAAATTATGAGGGATTTTCTTGAGAAAGTCTCTTCAAGNTGGTTTTTCTGTGAATGCGAATGGGACATGGTGAAAAATGAAGTCTGAAGCCGGTTTAGTTCGAAAACCATGAACGAAATCATCTTTGATTTCCAAAGGGCACGAGCAAAAATCAAGTTCTGCACTTTTCTTATATTTGTTGTTTTCATTGTTGATAAAAACTGTACATGAGATACAATCTATGTTAGATATCTTGCTTGATTTTATAAACTATTTTGATTATGAGAAATTAGAAAATAGAGCATGATACATGAAAAGAGATAGATTTTGAGGAATTTCCTGCAGGAAATTATGATTTAAAAATTTCCTGCGACCAACCGGTCGGGTGGGTTTTCATGCCCAGGCCTAAAATGTAAAAAAGGGTTTAGCTTTCATCGCGCAAAAAGGACTTGTCAGTTGAAGCCTTGGTTGAAAATACCTTTGCATTAAAGATCAATCTAGAACATAAGGATATCTGACTGTCAAAGACATAATTAAATCAAGGATAAATGGAATCGTGGAACTTACACAGGGTGAGTCAATAAAAATAATCCCCGTTTGGCGTTTGCAACACCACTGCTCGCTAGATATCAATGCAATAATATTGCTAAATACATCAAATGACAGTGAACATGTTCAAATAGATTTTAAAATTTACCTGACTGAAATCAGCCACTCTGTTCTGAAATTATGAGGGATTTTCTTGAGAAAGTCTCTTCAAGAGACCTTAGAAAACGGCACAAAATCACGATCAAATTTTCCAATTATTTCTGCCCTTACAGCAATGACTTCAACATGTTTCAGCAGACGTTATGATCTTGGGAGAACGCAATCGCCAGAATAACTTAGTTATGCTCAGAGGGATGGTACTCTGGTCCTCTCAAAGGGACAATAGACGCAAAAGCATATATGGGTCATAACTGTAAGGTAGAAATATTAGGAAAATTTGATCGTGGTCTTGTGCCGTTTTTGAAGGTTTCTTGAAAGAGTTCTCCAGAAAATTCTTTATAATTTCAGAACGGAATGGCTGATTTCAGTAGGGGAGATTTTAAAATGGATTTGAACATGTCTACCATTTGATAACATATTTGCAACATTATTGTCTTGATATCCAAGGAGCAGTGGCCACGACAACGGGGATTGTTTTTTTTTTCGGATTTTTTTCATAGACTCACCCGTTATCCTTTTCTAAAAAGGGGGTGGCCGGTTGGAAACGCGACATGAACAAAGCCTTATGCAAGCTCAATCCACAGAACCAATATCTCTGAAAAACGAATATACAAAAAAAAAACAATTCATACAAAGGTAAAATGTTTCTACCTGTGTTTGACCTTTCTCGGAAATTTTTTGTAGCGACCAATGAGTTCATTTCTTCTGGCCAACTCATATCTCTGTTTCGAACTGCAGAAACAAACAAGATGATCAGTACTGTCCTGTAAGTATTGCAGCCTCAAATATCATAAACCTCTAGTTCTGATAATTAAACTTAGCACAGCAAATCACAGTTAACAGTACCAATTCAAAGATAACAGAACAGAATTCTAAGTTATATGCTTCGGTTGAAAGTTCTTTTATAACATACAGCGGGCAGGGCTGAGTGGACACAACCTTCAACTCATGAGCATTGCTACGATACAATTGGCATGAAAACGACGCTCTTAGGTAGGCAACAGGCAGTTTAATTCTAAGTTCCATTGTTTATCAGGACAAGCCTAAACTAAACAAACAAACAAACAAACGAACAAAAATAACAAAACAAGGACAGTAAAATATCGAATACTTTTTTCCCAAGGATTTATCTACCTTCAATTAAAATATGATGTCCATTTCGAATTCCACATTCTTCTAACAATCGATTTTCTTCTTCCAACAAGAAAGGTTGGTTCTGCAATAAATAAGAAAGACAACTCCAGTATCAGCCACAAATAATCATCAAATCAGACAGAAATATTTCCATAGTTCCATATTTTATTAAATGTATGCTGAAGGAATGCTTGAGACATCATCAGGAGTTGCCATATAATGAAAACTTTAGAAAAACTATATTTTTTGAGCACCTAATTTCATCACAACTTTAACAAGTACATGACTTGGACCCTTGAATCTGAATCCCAAAATTCAGTTGCCAGTTCATTTCTCATACATGTAATATTTTTGTAGAGTAAGGTGGGAGCACTTATTTATAAAAAGAAGAATGAATCAAAAAGAATAAAAGGAACATAAATTGTTTACCTCGCTGAAATCCCAAAGACGTAAATCGTCGGTCCTGATCTTCAGTCTGTTACAAATGAATCCCTGAACCTAGGGTTAGGGGGGAGATTATCGTCATTTCACCCTGATAAATTTCTCAGTGTTTACGCTAAACAGGCCGTAAGAAATTTAAATCAATCTTTCAATTTCGTTTGATAAAGTCACATCCTGATGACGACATAGGTCAGAAAGGCCTCAGTGTGCTAAATCTTGTCGTTATTGCTACATCGAAATCTCTTTGCAATTATGAAAAAACTATTTTGTTAGTTCATGAGTCCCTTAGCATTTCTTAGTATGTGTTTAGAGTAAATGGTAATTATAGAGTCTTTCAAAATTGGTCATGTCCATGACAATCCATGTTGGATTGTAAAACTATGCAATTCAGCTCTTCGTATTTCATCTTAACCTATCTTATGTCATTACCAAGTAAAATATTCCACGAATGAGGCTTACAGTTGGATAATTCTCAATAGATTAAACACTAGAAACAAACCACGAGCAACAGGAGACATAAAGAGTTTAATTTGCAACTAATATATAATGGGAACTTACTAGAGTTCTATTTCGTCGTTTTCTAAGTCTACCTGAATCTTATTTTCTAAGCCTATACAATCGAAACCGACCGCCATCTTGAATGAATTCTCGCTCCTACGCAAGCAATCTGGCGAAACGCATGTTTTTGAAAGATTGCTTGCGGAGGAGCAAAGCTTCATTCAGAAACCGTTGATGCAGAAAAATGGCGGTTAAAAGGACTCGAGCTGTGATGCTGACTGCATTGGCTTGGAAAATGCGATTCAGGCAGTAATTGCGAGATTAGGAAACGACAAAGAAGAACTTGAGTAAGTTGTCATTATATCTTAACAGCAGAATGAGTTAACTACGTAGTCAAATTACGATGAGAGTAGCTTAGGCAATTCATTGTAGCTTAGGCCATTGAGAAATCACTCAATTTGTCTCCTGGTGCTCATAAATAAACCAGTTCAACTTCGTACCTGTCTCAGATTGTTCTTCCGACTAAATGAGCCATAATACATGAGAGTTCGCTTGGGTGGTACTGGAAGTGCCGGTTGCGGGGCATTTTGTGATTGCGATTGAAAAGGGAAGTGTGCGATGCCAAGTGAATGAAAGGATAATGTGATGTGCCGTGGTGGAGGAGCATGCCGATATAAATGCAATTGGACAGGATACAGTTCAACGGCTAAAGGAGATTCTACATCATTTGTTATGATAACCTGTGGAAGGAAATGACGAAGCAATATTTAAAAATTCAGCCACTTCTAACCAATTGCCATTTTGTCATTTAAGAGCATAAATCTATTAGTTTATTTAATTGGCTATGCACAATTTTAAAAAAGTTTTACAGTAACAAAAGAATTGATATTGTACGCTTGTGTAAAGCTGTCGCTTGCATTTTTTTTGTTTCCTTTCCAACCAAAATTTGATAATGATTTATTGGTAGGGACAAAATATGTTGGCAGATATCTAGTAAGGCTGTACACTGTCAAAGAGTTCCACCTGTGCCAGTACTGCTGTAATAATATCCAGAACTCGAAAAATACCTCACGCAAAAATTACCTGTCTCGGTAAGGCAATGTTCCCTCCATACCATGTGAAAAGCGCTCTCCAAACTGGTTCAGGAATAACTTCAAAATCTCGTCCTCTAATCACATGAGGCTTCAACCGGCCACCTTCACCAGTCAAGTTCGTAAGCTAAGATAAACGATAAATTAGAGTTAGAGAGAAACTCAGTTAT
Source organism: Aurelia aurita complex sp. Pacific (assembly GCA_004194395.1). Taxonomy (NCBI): domain Eukaryota; kingdom Metazoa; phylum Cnidaria; class Scyphozoa; order Semaeostomeae; family Ulmaridae; genus Aurelia; species Aurelia aurita complex sp. Pacific. The sequence goes on along the minus strand of REGL01000136.1, from coordinate 184,119 downwards.
CAGAAGAAAATATACCATTAAATGTGTGAGGGAAAAAAGGATTTTCTGGTGGTAGAAAGTTTGGAAAAAAGGATTCAACGCATGTCATTTTGTATCCCAATCATCCCCTATTGAAAATTGAAACATTTCTCTTTGCAGGTTAGGTTAACAAACCAAAGAAAATAGTATTGCTTCGCAAATTTCCAACGAGATCTCCAATTATCTTTTATACGCGACCCAAAATATCTTTAAACAAAGAACGACCACAAATCTCATAGAAAATATTTCCCGCTTACTCTTTTATTGTCATTAGGGTCAACCAAGCCAGCATTATCAATCGCTCCTGGATAAACCAACGCTGTTACTTTTGGTATTCTTCCATTCACTGCGTCACTTGGCTCTACTTGGACTTGTGTGCTTGTTACCATCGTTGTCTGTGAGATAGATCTCTTTGACATAGACCCATTAGAGCTGACACTAGGCCGATGACCACTATATTCTGAGACATCACTTATGCTAGGTCCTTTTGCATCAATGTCTACCCATGAACTTTGATTGGAACTTGATGATGAAATGGATCGTCGAGGTGATATGACGTTGCTCGTCCTTCGACGCTGTGAACAAAGAATGATGAAACATTTAAAGAGGGAGACTGGTGCAATTTTTTAGATTCTGAATTTCAGATATGAAGCATTTTTGCAGCAATTCAGGATCATAAATTAAGAGAGATCTTAGATGATAAAATTTTCAAAGGACAGTCGATGACACTTAGTTTGTACAGCAATCTGCTGAATTCGCAGCGCTAAAAACATTTTATAAAGGTGAGATGTCATCGCCTTGGAAACATGCATCCAATACTACCAACAATTCTCCTGAAGCAATTTATTAAGATCTCAGTAGAGAAATGATGATTTTTAGAAGATCAACGAAAGAAAAGACAAATATTCATAAAATCATAGGAATTACAGCAGCAAAATCATACTAATCATCATTTCTAAAAAAGTCTACGAAAAGGCCAAACAAGTTTCCAATTTCCATTCGTTACCTTGTAATTGACATATTCTCTCCAAGTGTTCCACCATGATGTTGCGATCAAGAAATACAGGTTGCCCAATTCAAGTCCTTTTCTTTCTTCTCGTTCGATCCATCTCCTAAAATAGCCAACAAGATTGTTTTACATGCTTCGTCTTTATGCAATCATGATGCATAAGCAGAACGTCTTCGTTTTTTTCAAATACCGAAAAATGTGTAGTTCTCAAAAGAATTGTATTTATCTATGCTAAGATCTAAAATTATGCACACCAAGTAACCCAAACATGATGAGATTATGACTGTTACCTGACAACAAATCCTTCTTCCTCTTTAGTACTTGGTCTTAAACCAAAAATGATATGGCAAATCTGAGAAAAGAAATATCAAATTATGGACAAGAAATAAGGAGATGTTAGGCATCTGACAAATCAGAGCTAAGAAAACATAACTTGTAACGATTAGTGAATGTACTCCTCTCTTACAAAAATGAATAATAGATCTCACAACTGGCATGATCTATTTATGAAGAAAGTCTGGGAAGCGAATTGATGTATAAAGATAATGCGACAAAAGATTACAGCGCAGGAGCTCTTAAAGGACAAGTGCGGGGTTGGAATAATTGTTCATAAAATGAAAAATCACAATGTTGTGAATGGTGTGTCGTACTTTTTTCCAACCTTCTCTGTCTTTTCTCTGCGAAATTGCATATTTCAATATGTGAAATGAGCGAAATGACGTCATTATTCATGACGTAATTTCACCCATTTTGCCTTCGACCTGAACGAGGCTGTTTTCTTACAGAACTCTCATAGTAATTTCCGACGTCACAATCGAACC
>REGL01000136.1:162700-177599 GCA_004194395.1 Aurelia aurita complex sp. Pacific | reverse complement strand
AAAAACACTCGAAAAAAGCGACGCTATATTGGGGGTGATCCCCTCACAAGCTTATATCTGAGGGAAATAAAAGGCCGTTATCGATCAGCTTTCATAATTTACGGTAGTTTACGATATGAAAGGTCATCTTGAAACCACTGCCCCATATTTCTTGAGAACAAGAATGAAAAACAACAAATAATCGCAATCATGATGATAAAAGTTAGCACTTTCGTATCGCACGCCATCGCACGCCTAAACTAACCCAGACGTGCGAAATGTCACACGCGGCCCATTTTCATATTACGAAGACTGCTTAATCATTCAATGCCTATGAACAGCATCTTAAGCAACATTTTACCTAATCTTCTTATTTTAGATATGTAATATATGATTTAGGGTTCCTATTTTAAATATGTAACATATGATATTAATACAATTGCTGTAATTTTTTTCTATTTTTTATAATATCTTTTTACGTTAATCAGGACACATATTGATAACAGCAGTAATGTTGAAGTGTTAATCCTGTATAAAGATTTGTGTTATTATTGTTATTATTATTATTATTTTTATACGATGTCCATTTATTTAGCTAAAACAGTTTACAGTAAATGTAAATTTTGGTATGGTCTTGGATTAAAACTGTCTAATTTGTGTACATGTCTCATAATAAAATTGTGTGTTGATCTAAAAGAATATGAGGTAATAGACCTAGAAAGCTATTAAATCAATCATTCACAGCCTTGTCATTTGACTTTCGTAATAAGCTTCCCCTCTGGAGTCTCTAAAATCAAATACGTCTCCAGGGGCTTGATAGAGTTTTTATGTCAAGTGATCTCTAGCTTGGCATCGCACCTTCATAAAAATCCATACCAATATTGTTTATTGATATGGAGCAAGTTTTTTGCATGTTCATTTAACAAAAGTGAGCCACTAGAATTGATGATTTTCTTGTCTCCTCCCTCTTCACCTTAATACCTGCCTTTTTGTCTTGATTGTGCCTTCCTGATCATTAATATTTTTATATTTCCTACCACAATTTTCTAATTCTTAGACTTCAACAAAAATATTATAAGCTAATTTTGTAAACATCCTGAGTAAATAAAACAACCAACCAGTACTTTACAATGCATTAACCTGTAATTAATTCAAGAAAAATGGCTGAGGATTTGCTGTTTAATCTAAAAGCATGTTATTATTAAAAATAATATTTCACAAGAAGAAACAAACCTTGGCAAAATGTTCTTTCACGCTTGATGGCAGCGGACCATTTTCACAGACTGTAAAGAAATTTTCCATGTCTTCTCTTGTGACATGATTCCCATCCACTGATATCATTCCAAATATGACTGAAAAGAAATGAGTGTGACAATTCATTAGAATATTCTATTAGATATGCTGGCACTAAACCCTGGAATGAAACTCCCTCCAATATCAAACAGTCTCTTTCAGTAGTGATTTTCCGTCGTGAACTGAAACAACATCTTTTTCCAACCAAATACCAGTCCTGAATACCTCTATCAAATAACTTGAACTGAAATCAATCCTAACATCCCTAAAATTTGAAGAATAAGTTTTAGTTTAGGGGGTGCTCTCTCCCCGATCAGTCTACCTACTGAGAGAATGCCTCCATAAGAAATTTCCTCTCCATACAAAGTTATATGTAATCCTGTTGCATAATTTTGTCATTTATGTTTCCATTTCCTGTTGTAAATTGATATTCTAGTTAGTTGTATGTTGTTTAAAAGAGATTTTTGTATGCAGTGGAATTCTAAAATTAGACCAAACTGAATTTAGAATCAAAGTCTGTCTCAAATCAAATGTCACGTGAAATTTGCGATAGCGCTAAATTCCTTAAGCAAGGAATTCCACTTGTTGTTATTTGTATGTGTTTTCCCCTGACATCTAATTTGAGACCATAGTTTATGTACTATTTTCGCGTTCTAGGCAACTTTAGCTAGAAGCTGTGTTTCATGCCGGACACTTAAAAATACTAGAAATTATAATCAAATACAATTCAGTTTTCAGTCTTTTAATGATGACAACTGCATCAAGACAAAGTTTCATCAACATTTTTAGGCCTTGCAATATCAGACTTGTGCACATTAATATGACTGGAATTCTTTACATAAGGATTCTCAAGCTACATGAGAGACTGTACATTTTTCTAAACAAGAATTCTTAAAATAGGCAGGAAAACCATTTTAATGTGCACCAGGCCTGTGATGTAATGAAGCATTTCCACAAACAACGAAATGAACTGCATTTTCGCATCAAATTCAGCCTTTCTACTTCAACATATTACATAATTTATTGCATTTGGTGCATAATTTATGATTGTAACCTTCAGCAAAGGCCAATGCCTTTTCTCTACCATCTGGTACAGCACAGGGCTTGTGCAAATTAACATGACAATAATTCTCAAAAATTACTAAGAATTTTTCACGTTATGATAAGAATTCTTGTACAATGTGACAGACTATGAACTGTTTTAAACAAGGATTCTAAAGAAATTCAAAAACGTTTCTAGGCAAGGAAAAATGTTACTGTGTGCAAGGTCTGAACTGTAAATATTGAGTTACAAATACAGTACCAGCATTGTGTACATTAAGATTAGAGAATTTTAGAGAAGTTTTTAAAATACTCCATATGCAGAAAAGAACTCTCAAGAAGCATGAAAGATTGCAGAAATTTTTTGAACAATAATTCTGAAGAATCCAGAAGAGTTCTTGTGCAGCATAAAGCAGTGTTCATGTAGCAAAGACCTGCATTGTGAATTTCAGGCCTTGCACATATTAAAACTGTTTCCTGTGTAAGAACTCCTGTTCAAAAAACTTTACAGTCTTTTTATGGCTATTTATCATAATGTAAAGAATCATTGTCCTGTTAATATGTACAAGGCCTGTACAGTATAATATGTTTCACACAATAGAATAAAGGAGAAATAAATGGTAAAAAATATGGCAAGCTCACATCTGACTTTTTCTTCAGTGAAACCAGAAGTGATGAGAACCAAACAACAGACAATATCTTTGAAATTAATTCCTTTGTTTGATCCTCCGCATGACATGAAAAGATGCTTGAAAGTGAAAAAAGAGAAACATTAAACACATGGTCTTTTAATCACGTCAACAATAAACTATTGTATGTACATAAATTAGCAGCCAGATCTTTTTGCAGATGTAATANATACAGTACCAGCATTGTGTACATTAAGATTAGAGAATTTTAGAGAAGTTTTTAAAATACTCCATATGCAGAAAAGAACTCTCAAGAAGCATGAAAGATTGCAGAAATTTTTTGAACAAGAATTCTGAAGAATCCAGAAGAGTTCTTGTGCAGCATAAAGCAGTGTTCATGTAGCAAAGACCTGCATTGTGAATTTCAGGCCTTGCACATATTAAAACTGTTTCCTGTGTAAGAACTCCTGTTCAAAAAACTTTACAGTCTTTTTATGGCTATTTATCATAATGTAAAGAATCATTGTTCCAAGGCCTGTACAGTATAATATGTTTCACACAATAGAATAAAGGAGAAATAAATGGTAAAAAATATGGCAAGCTCACATCTGACTTTTTCTTCAGTGAAACCAGAAGTGATTAGAACCAAACAACAGACAATGTCTTTGAAATTAATTCCTTTGTTTGATCCTCCGCATGACATGAAAAGATGCTTGAAAATGAAAAAAGAGACACATTAAACACATGGTCTTTTAATCACGTCAACAATTAACTATTGTTTGTTCATAAATTAGCAGCCAGATCTTTTTGCAGATGTAATAATCTACTATTTCTGAAAATAAACAAATCAAATTACCATGAAATTTAGCCAGGCTACCTACGATTGATTCAGATTTTGAGCTCGAGCAAGATGAAGTGCCTACACTTACCTGGAACCTTATATATATATAATAGCTATTCCGCATTGAAGCACAATAAGTTCTGTTCTGCTTTAGCAGCAACATAAATGTCGTTCACCAATGTTAACCAACTTTGTCTTTTTTTCGCCAGCAGTCTTAAACTTTCAAGATCATTGATTGATTTGAGCTGATTTATGTTTGTATTTATTTTTGAACTTGTTATGTTTCTTTAGCCTGGAAGCTTCTAGGAGCTTAAGATAAAGTGATTGCCTAGGCTCACAAATCTTTCAATAGGGATTGTGCACTGTGTACATATGAAAATTTCACTGCAAAGAACCTGATTATATTTGGCCTGTTCTTGTCACATCTTGCTTTCTTTTTGCTGTGGACCAGTGATTTAACTTTCTGCAAACATTCTTGCTGAGCAAAGCATGTTTTCAGAGAGTTTATTCACTGGTAAACTAGCTGGAACAATAATAGTTAGTATTGAATAAATATCTGCTCATATTATATCATTTCATCACCACAATGAATTCTTAACACATCAAACTTCATGGTGTTCAAAACTTTTGAGAAATCACTTATATAGACTGAACATTTTCAACAGAAACCTTCCAATTTTGGCATGCATCAATGACAAAGTGTCCTGGTCCAAGATGTGACCATGCTGTGATTCCTTAGCCTGGAATAACAGGGCATTGGTGACTCTCCTTGTTCAATGTAGCAGGTTTGACAGTGCCATCAACTTTCTAATTGGTAGTCAAGCACGCTTCCCCTGAGCCTTCCCCCCTCAATGAGATTAGTCATATCATTACAATTTGGTCAGTATGGGCACATATATGAAAAAACACATGTGGTTTTAATGTCATTTCTTCCAATTTTTCATGTTTAATCAAAAATTTTCCCATGAGCAGTAGAAAAGAGAAATGCCTCTATCATGCAATGAAACTAGAAAAATCATACCTCTGCAAGCCTTTTTGTGACCACATCTCCAATTAAATCCTGGATGAAAGAATTTTTTGGCATCAAATTAGAACTTCCTGATGCTCTTTTGAACGCCAATTTTATTCTGTCAAGTTCATCACTTTTCACTGAAAAAGGAAAGTCATTGTTAGTTCTTCTTCAGTGGGCAGACAGCAAAAACTCTAGTTTGTTAAATGTGTTTGCTCTAATTTTTTGCCACCTTCAAAGGGACCAAGAAAAATTATAATATATTGTTTGAAGATAAAATCCAAGTTGTACTAATTCATATCTGATATTGACAGCTGAATAACTAGAACATTCATGCTTCACTTTCCAAATATGGATTTGACAAAAGAGAAAATTGAATATTGAATTGCAGGTTGAATAACAAAAAGATGAAGCACAAAAGAAAAGCATTTTCTAATTTCAGACCCTCTTTTGCATCATAATCTCTGAAAGTGATTATGAAGTAATTTTCTTCACCTGACAGATGCTCTAAGCAGCTGAAAATTCTGCAAAGTTTTACTGCAGTTAGAACTGTGCAACTATCATCTTAAACAATGAAATTTCTTGGAAACCTGCCCATAATTTGAATAATATATGCCTCCTGATCTGGTACATTGATGGAAGATTGTACCAGAGATACAATCCCAGAGATACAATCTATGTCAGGTGACCTTTTTTTGACTTTGTAAGTTGCCTTTTTTAATGAGTTACAGAATGATACATGCAAAATGGATATATGTTGGAAAATTTCCTGCAGCTCATTATGAATCAAAAGATTCCTGTGACTGCCCAGTCGCACGGTCAGGTGGGTTTTCATGCCCTGCGTGATATCTGTCATTCATTTAAAGAACTGAAAATGATCTTGCCGTTCATTCAACTAGTGGGCCCTGCATTCTATAAATGCACTGATAATTTTGCATCATATCAAACTGAAGGGTTCCTGGATGTGCCAAATGAATCTTTTCCTTTCTTGTTGGGGAGATGAGATACGGTTTATTCGAGGAAATGTATGTGGCCTCCCGTGCAGTGGGTTCAAGCTCATGCACAGTAGCATATTGGGGTGGAACTCTGCTGGGCGCATGAGCATTAACCTACTGCACGGGGGGACACATAAGTTTCCTACGCCAAAGCGATCTTGTCTCCCCAACAATTTCCATTCCAACAGTGTAGCTCCTTTCCTTTTGGTTTAAAAAATATGGGATTATTCCTTGTCATATCAAAACATTCCAAAGTTCTCATATCATAAGGATTAACTATGTGAATATTTGATTTCTTTGTTGGCACACACAGTTATTGGTTTTATCTTTGATTTCCCATACTTGAATGAAAATGATGTTTTGCTGACTAGGCCTTCCTTAAAAATAACACACCCTTTTTTGTTAACATCTTCAAACGAAAGCAATTAGTCCTTGTTGCTTCAACAAAATTCCAAACTGTGTAACTTTCAGTCTCCATTCAACGTGCTGACTTGTCGCCGGCCTCTCTGAATATTAAATCGACCATTGGCATTGGCCTAAGCTTATGCCAACAGGCCAATGCTGTAAATGGTTGTCTTAGCATACTTCTATTTAATGGTTAACTAGATTATGAGATTATATTTTGTCAAAAACANATCTTTGATTTCCCATACTTGAATGAAAATGATGTTTTGCTGACTAAGCCTTCCTTAAAAATAACACATCATATATTCCACACCCTTTTTTGTTAACATCTTCAAATGAACGAAAGTAAATAGTCCTTGTTGCTTCAACAAAATTCCAAACTGTGTAACTTTCAGTCTCCATTCAACGTGCTGACTTGTCGCCGGCCTCTCTGAATATTAAATCGACCATTGGCCTAAGCATATGCCAACAGGCCAATGCTGTAAAATGGTTGTCTTAGCATATTTCTATTTACTGGTTAACTAGATTATGAGATTATATTTTGTCAAAAACGAACGTAGCATAGTAATGATGCTTTGTAATACGGCATAGCTTGGTTAGGTTCGTTGTTGTCGCACAGTTCATCTTCACCGAACTATGAATGGCGACGATGAATTTTAGGCCCTTCTTGCAATATCTCACTCACCTCTCTTCACAGCCTCCTCATATGGTAAAAATGCGAATTTTGAATCTTTTAATCCCATCGTTAGATACTTTAATCTTCATACCATAATCTGCTATATTCTATTTATCCATATGGCGTTAATAAGTTGCTTTTCTGATGAGATTTAACGCGTCTTGTAGTTGAGTAGGTATTTTCGCTTTGCGCCATGTTTTGATTGCAGTGACTGCTTTGCTTCCTTGCAACCAGGTCACATGCTACGTGACTTGCGCAGTAAGAAACTTTTACTTGCCAACTGGCATGGCATGGGTGATAAGGGGTGGGAAGCGTGGGAAGATCCCAGAGGAGGGGGCAGGCAGGACCGTGTAGGAAGCATCTTAAACTTGGGGACATAAACACTCCCATAACACTTTCATAGGCACTGTTTTCGAAAGCTACTGGAGCATTTCCTGAAATAAAAAGGACACCTTTCGTTAATTGCAAAATCTCGGGGAGCACAAAATATGGAAAATGGTATACTGTATTATATTTCATACCTTCACATTTCATATTTTAATTCTTTGAAAGGTGAGTGGCCCAACAGCAAAACATGCATTCATATTTTGTAATACAGTAGTTAAATAAAGCCTAATAAAACATCAGGAGAAGAAACATTTTAACATCATTCGAAAAGTAAATTTGAAATCTCTAAGTTAGTAACGCTCTTTGTTCGGGTTATTTGCTTGAGGGTAGTTATTTAGAAACTTTGAAGTTCGAAAGGCTTTTTTAAACTTTAGCATGGGTTGGGTAGACCAGACTGATTATATGGTCGTAGTTATCGCTAAATCAGTCTATGGGTTGGGTGCTACGTATATAAAAAGTAAGATTTGATTTTGAATAAGATTTGCAAATGAAAACAGTGCATTCAGGGAGTTCATAAGACAATCTGAACGCTCTGTTTGAAAATTTCGAACACATATTGCAAAATGAAAGGTGCAAGGAAGGAGATTTGTTTATCGATGAAGAACAGGTTTTCACGCATTCACGAGGTTTAGACCAGGGATAAATACTATTTATCCCTGGTTTAGACCTTAAACTGAGTTAATCCAACTAAGGGAGGTAGTGTTTTGGTTATCATTCCACTATCCCGTGGCCCATTTCTTCCGGGTAGGAACTTTTTATGGGTGTGCTAAGTTAGAATACCAAAGGCTTTACATCATACCAAGGGTCCAAAAAAAAGTTTCTAGTTCTATCGTAATCTTGTACCCGTGGTGATTACGTCATAGCAGACGGGGAACGAGGTCAATCCAAAAGGACAGGCAGAAGAACAACAACAACAGATGAAAACCTTACGGAGGAAAACAAGAGACAAGACCCCGACAAGACAGAAAAATTTAATGTTACTTGCTTTGAAACTAGGAATAATCATAGAAAAGAAATGAATTGCATCAGGAAAGCTATCAGCTACACAAAGCCAACCAGATTTATCTTTGGAATGAATGAGCACATGGAGAAATATTGCTCAAACACGCCCCCTTCTTGCAGGGCCTACTCGACGACTGGATGGACAAGAACTGCATCTTTTCAAACTGCCAGACCACGAAGATCATTACTTTTTGTTCCAGCAGATGACAAGAAGAAGATCACAAAAGCCACAAATTTAAGGGCAGATTGTATCATTCTCGAATGTGAGGATGGTGTCGCAATGAGTCAAAAGGTTTATTTCTTTTGTTTTGGCCGAAATAAGTAGTCTAGTGATTAAAACAAATTGTTTTCCCCTGAACATTTTTTCCTAAAAAGCTGTTCTCTAAAAGGGCAGAAATTGCCCAAATGCACATACAGAAGCCCTTGCTATCATGGTAGATTCATAACAAAGATGAAACAAGAATAGAAATATTGGGTTGCCTTTGTTGTATAATAAGGATCTTTTTAATGTATTTTTGTGTATTTTCCTTCATATATTTTTATATAAGAAACTGCTCATAAAAAATTCAACTCTAGGATCACCAAAAATTAAGGAATTCCATCACTGAAAAAATGTAACTTAAGAAAATATTTATTTCTCTTATTTTACTCTATTTTCACTTGTTTCCTGTGTCACAATATTACTCTGAAGGTACTTGAATAATGTCTTAACTTTGGAAAGGCTTCCAAAATCTTTATTTTGAAATGTTCCTGAGGGTACAGATGGTAAACATGAAGATCGTTAAGTCAGTTAAGGAACATTCAAGAAACTCAAAATCTGATAATTTTAAGGAACTTTCAGTACTGGCTCCAATTCTTCATTTCTCATAGAAAGAACAGTAGATTTCCTTTTAATGAATCTCTCTTTCATGAATGCAACCTCTCCATTTCAGAACAATTTTCTTTATTTAACTTTCAGGATATTGCAAGAGGAAATATTAACCAACTTTTGGGTGCAATTGAATTCAAATATGGAGAATGCGCTGTCAGGGTGAATTCAGTTGATAGTGAACTTGCAAAAGATGATCTTCAGGCTACACTGACTGGAAAAATATTACCAGAGGCTGTTTTATTGCCAAAAGTCGGAAATGCTGATCATGTGTTTTGGGTATGCTGAATTTATGACAAAAATGCTTACAAAATTTGTCAAGAATTAAGCCATTGTAAAGTATGTAGTTTTTTGGGTCAGTTATAATAAAATCCAATCTGTGTGGGACTGATTTTTTCTTGAATTTTTCCTTGAAATTATGTGTTTTGTGAATAAAACTTTATATTTCATGTAGGAAGTAAAATAAAGTACATTTTTAATCATCAATGTCATTCAAACTGATACAAATCTTATGATCCAATAAAAGAGAGAAAAGTTTCCTTCTTTTATCTTTGTCTTTTCTTGCCAGTTTGCAGATCAAGTCAGAGCCATCTTCAAAACAAACAACATTATCCCCAAGAAACCAATGGCATTCATCTTCTTTGTTGAAACTCCAATTGGACTCCTGAATCTAAGAAGCATTATGGAAGCTGCAATTGATGAAAAATTGCCATTCAAAGCAGAAGCTGGAGTGTTTGGCTCTGATGATTTCTTGGCAAGCTTAGGTGAGATGGATTTCAAAATTAAAAAACAAGCTGTCTTTTTCTCTTGGATCATTGATGAAGGATTATTTTTCTTACAGGAAGAAGCTTGTTTGGTATGACAGTTTTGTGTTACATCTTGTCTTGAAAACGAAAAAATCTTTGAATCATTTGCGTCTTCCAGCTGCCAGGACTCCAGGAGTTATGCACAGAAGAATTCTTACCTTCCTTGTATCTACAAATTATTACTAACTTCTTTCAAATTTTGCAGTTTGTGATCCATAACAATGAACTTTTATCATTTTGTCTTTACTTTGTTGATATAGATAATTATCAGATATTCTGACACTTCATCAGTCAACTCAAATTTTAAAATCAAAGGTCAGTAAAGTTTGTTCCAACTCTCTTTCAGGTGGAACGAGAACAGAAGATGCAAACGAACTGATGTATGCAAGGCAATGTTTTGTTACACATTGTAAAGCATTTGGTTTGCAAGCAATTGATATGGTTCATATTAACTTCAAAGGTAAGATGGAAACACAACTCTTAACAAGTTTCGATAAAAATCTTTGTCAGGAATCTTCAATGGTGAGATTAATAAATGAAATATTCTTTTCTTGAAACTTGTTGAAAACTTAAGCCCCTTAAAATTCAATCTTACATCGTTGTATCAATAGAGTAAAACATTTGTTCATTTCTAGATCTTGATAGCCTGAGGAGGCATGCCGAAGAAGGAGCAAAAATGGGATACACAGGTAAAACATTTGTATGTATCAGGTTCTAAAGACAGTACCTTTGTACTTAGTAAGACATTTAACTTATCAAGGAAGGCAACTTCTTCACTAAATTCAACACAAGGGACCTTTTCAGGGATAATTTTCAGTTTGAGGCAAATGGTTGCAAGTCCCAAAGAAAGTAGATCACAAACACACGCGCTATCAAACGTCATTATTGGCTATCGAAGTTTTCGTTGGTAACGAATTCAAGAGGGAGACACTTACCATTCTCAAAGAGAGTCAATGAGCTGTTCCTTGAAATTCCAGCTGAAATGTTCTTTCTCCGAGAAGGCCTGTTGTTATTCGAAACCACATAATATTTAGCTGTCATGTTTTTTTTATTCAATATAAATTTTACAAACAAACTACTCAAAGCACTACGTACGAGCTACTTTACTACACTAAAAGGACGATACCACGGAGTGCAAGAGACCATGGACAACTCCGCAGTCATTAACATAGAGAACGTGTAACTAAACTAAAATTAAATGTACAGCTACGAAAAATACACATGAACAATTCCTACTGATAAATACTCAGGTTCGTTTCACATTGTATGTCGAGCTAACTTTGGGCAATCAGGTCTTATTCACAAGAATGGGTGAACTGGAGATTCAATTTTTCAAATTAGAATCGATTTGTGCCCAATGAGTCTAACATACAATGTGAAACAAACTTACAGCAAAAAGAAAGAGAAGCAAAGGGACTTGGGGACTATGAAATGTAAACAAACGCAAACGCTGTGAATTTCCTTAGTTAAATCGACCAGTTTGGTGAATGAACTTTAGGGTCAGTTCAAGTATATGTTAATTAACGTCGCTAGAAAGGTCTTTATCACCATACAATAAAAGTTGTATCAGAGCGCTGTTTGAAAGACTGTTGATTTGAACAAATGGTCGCAATACTACCGAAATTCCAGCGAGAAGATCTCGAGATGTGTAAACGTAGTTGGATCAAACATGGATATCTTTGTTTTGATAACTTCGATTGCATCTTTTAGGAAAGCAATTGATTCATCCAAATCAAATAGACGTCGTGAACTCTGCTTTCATGCCAAGTGAGCAAAAACAGGAATGGGCTCAAGCATTGATCAAGTCATTTTATCATCACCAAGAATCTGGTAAGGTAAGGATAATTTCTGCAATAATATAAAAAATTGTTCTCGACAATGATCTTTGACTAATGTATCACTAATCACAAATGAGTAGTTGACAGCTGTTGCCACGAAACTGTCAGGAAAATGGAGAATAAATTAATAAGATAGCGAGACATTTCAGTCCTTTAAACTTCGTGTTTTTCTTCAAGAAATCAAAAATACGTCTCCTAAATTTATAAATCGAGAAACCTAAAACAAGAATTCACTTACAATATGTGGTATGGTCTTTTTTTCAAATTTTTGATAACTACATGAAAGTTGCTGCAGAAGATTTTTGTTACAAACGCATTGAAAAATAACTTGAGTGTATTCATGGGATTCATGTCCCATTCGTGTTCATGTAATCAGCGAATATCTTCGAAAATTATAGTGATTATAGTAGACTTTCATAATGTCTGCTTCACTTAAAATTCAAAGTATTGCTTGCTTGCTTCCTCGCATTAATAACGCAATGTTCGATCTTTCAAGCTTGGATTAATTATATCATCCTCTTAAACATCTTGCACAGGGAGCATTCACGTTTCGTGGCAGTATGATCGACATGCCTTTGCTGAAACAAGCACAGAACATTATGAGGATCGTTGACTCAGTCAAGAACCAATCAAGCTGATTTCAAGAATTGGATTGTGTTGTGTCTGAATCACGCAAATGCTGTTCAACTCACCTTGCTTAGAACGCCCCAAGAATTGACTGAAGAAATACAACAACTGCAAAGCCAGCAATCTCCAGCCATCAATGAATTGAACTTGATTTGAAGATAATTTTTTTTTTTTTTTTTTTTTTNGCAAATTCCGGGAGCACTTCAGTCTAAAAGAAAAAAAAAAGGGTTAGGCTGCTGTTTTTCCAGAAAGTTTAATTAAACCGTCCAGAAGTTTTGATGAAAGAAATAGTTGCTTCTATGATGATTCTGTTTGCAAAGGTGCTTTCATTTGGGTTCCCATATAATAACAAATGACAAAGATCCTTTGAGTTCATGCTAGCAACATCATATCCGACATCTGAGACTTGACCAAGGAGATCTTGGCGCTGAGCTGTAAACTGGGGGCAGTGCAGGAGGTAATGCTCATTATCTTCCTTTCCTGTACCACAAATACAAATTGGACTCAAGCAGTCAAAATTATGCCTAAATCTATGATCATTTAGAGGACTAAAGTTAACTCGAAGCCTTGTTAATAGCTTGATACCCAAAATATCATAGATGCTATAAACCGGAAGATAATTTGCAACCAGTTCACGACCATGACAGTTGCTTGAAAAAATAAGTGCAGTTATCTGAATAATTCTTGATTTCTTCAAAGTGGACAGCATCGTGTTGGGCAGAAACAGCCAATCTTCCAGACTTTTTCCTTCCTTTTTCAACGATGTCGGTGACTGTCAGTGCAGCTTCCACGATCAAGATATCAATGAGTTTAATCTTCAAAATTCTGGCATGCAGCTTTTCCTGTTTACTGTAGTTCCTGCTGATATTTGCATTCGTTCACATTTATTTATCAAATAAATGCACGGAAAACGCTTTATATTTTGTTTTTAATTGATAAAATGCAGTGTTTGTAGAATAAAAATGAAAAGAATTTAAGAGGAAAATAAAAATTGTCATGTCATCAATTGATCGAGTTTGTCACTTTCTTCTCCTTTCTCTTTTTTGATAGAGCCTGACCTCAGATTAGAGTGTCCAAGAATCTGTTCAATTTCCATTTATTAGTTCTACAACGAGAAAATATGATGCAGCTGGGAATACATGGACCAAACAGTCTCTCACAAAATCATGTATTTTCTGCGAGCAACAATCGTTAATGTCTACTAAAGTATGGTGTTGTTTTCTCCATAGAAACTTCTAACTGTGGTAGATGCCAACAGTTCTGTTCCACCAAATGGATTTACCTGAAATCTCCATTCCAATCGACTTAGTAACTGTGTAGATGTGGCCTCCCACGTGACTTTGTACTGCCCCATTTGGGAAATCATTTCTTGCCACATTGTACTTGTGTTTAGTACTGATAGAATGACATCGAAAGAAGAAATTGCAAATATTATGGTAACTCTTTCCTCTCATCAACCTTTCATAAAGATCATACAGGATTTACGTCTTCAACATCATCATTTTGCAAATATGAAAAGCATAATAAGCATCCAAGAAAAGAGTCACCCATATAACAATTCGAAGTTCGATTCAATGTGACTGCGGATCAAATTCGAAAATTCGTTATCATTTATCAAGGAAGAAATATATTTTCTAAAGCCATGATTCAAGTAAAAAACCAGAATTTGAAAGGAAATAAATTCAGTAACACATACGTTGGCCCTATTCTAAGAATAGACATCCCGCAGAAGCAATGCTGGGGCTTTATTGCCTGCCTCTCAGCTCAGAGAAACAAAATACTTAAAGGCACACTGTCGTGGCACTGATTGGATGAATAAGACAATATAAAAGAATAGAATTAGACAGGCTTCAGTAATTTCGCTGTACACTGAAACTCCCAAAGGTCTTTGTCAGGGATTTCAACATCGCAACCAGCCAATTACAGCCACGACAGTGTGCCTTTAACTGAGGTTTTGCAGAATGCTATTCAGTTATATCCTTCAATCGTATTTTTGATTATATAGAGACAGACTTTACTTCTGTCAGCCTGCATACATTTCCTTGACTATGGTTTGAGGTTTGAAATGAGATTGTCAACAGTCATGTTTTTAAATAATATTCTGATCTTAGTCAACAAGAACGAGGGATGTAGCTCCTTTCCTTTTGAAAAGAGATTTAAACGTTAGTAGAGGAATAGTATAACCTCGCTTGTAAAACGAAGGAAATTACCTTCCAGGGTATGGCAGGCATCATTTTCGTCCAAGATAGGATCATTATCATGATGACTATAGTTATAAAAGTGCTATCTAACCATGGGCAATAATGCACCGTTGATGTGGCCTATATTATGATCAAACTTTTATTCTTACTCACTGTGTGTTGTTTCTCTTCCACGGGATTGCGAGTAAAGCTTGATAATGTTGCTATTCCTTCGCTCTACTCTCGTCACAAAAAGGAATCGAATGCTGCCATTATTCAGAGGAGCTGCAACGGTTTCAACTGTATTTGAATTTTTTTTTTTT
>REGL01000136.1:125458-157900 GCA_004194395.1 Aurelia aurita complex sp. Pacific | reverse complement strand
TTTTTTTTTTTTTTTTTTTTTTTTTTTTTTTTTTTTTTTTTTTTTTTTTTTTTTTGAGTCAATAACGCAGGCTAGACATAAGAAATACGAGTACTAAATAACAGTGATGAAATATACAATTCAATTCAATCAATAATTATCTCGAACTTGATTACAGTCAACGATAAGCTATTCTGTACATGAATAAGCTGATTTACAGAGAAAAACTATCCAATTCAATCACAATATTCTATCCATTTAATAATATGTAATCTTTCTATCAAAAAAAGACAAGCAAAGAAACCTCATTCGGTTTGTTTAATTCTAGGATGCGCTTAGGTCCTCCCGATAAAATATTGAATAGTAAAGGGTCTAATATGGATGCCTGTGGGATGCCTGATTGAACATCAAGCAGCAGCTATATGGCAATTTTATCTTTAATCGAGGTGAATTGTCTGGTTATGAGGTAAATACTCTTTCTTTGAGAAAGTCAGTTGACCTGCCGCAAGATATTTTGCCCGGCAAATACACTCGTTACTTTACTCAAGAAACTACTTGGTAAGAAACAAGTATTTACAATAAATCAAGAATTTCGACATTTTCTCATCTCCATAGCTCATCGTGAAACAAAAAGAAGCACAAAAAGTACCTTGTTTTATCTATGGAGAAAGTTCATCTTTATTGGATGGTATAGTGTCAAGAGCTTTCACTACTAGAGGCATCTTAGTTTCTTAACACGAAGAGAGTGTGAGGTACCTCAGCCTGTAAAGGGTCTATTTTAACTAGCATGCTTGCCACGTGCCATCTCTTTTTCTTCTTCTTTTTTCATCTGTTCGGTCGCCTTTACTGTTGCAATTTTCATGCTGGTTGAAATGGACCCTTTAAATCAGAGCGTCGAGGCCTTTGCCCGAGTAAATTTTGCCACGCTCCCTTCTAGCCAGCTTCCGTTTATCACTAAGAATGTGACATAATCAAGAAGCCAACAATACACTGAGATCATGTGACATATATAATATAACTAAATTTACTAAATACTAATGATACGAATACGAGGCATCCCCTGGCCATGAATTATGCATTGGGGGATACCCTGACCGTGCATAATGTTCAGTTCTTGGATACAGACTTTCTGTCGGCGAATAACTTCCACAGTGAGATTGGGGATACCCATGAGCCGCGGGTACACTACCCGCAAGATATGACGCGGGCATAGTATACGTTGTAGCTGTGTTGTGCATTGGTGGATGAGAAAGCGGAGGCGCAGGGCTACTTGAACAACTCGTAGTTGCACAAATTCCTTGGGTTTGCGGTGACGTACTTCTAGAACGATTGTCTTCTTCGGTTTGCCATGGTGATTGCGTAGGAGCACAGAGTTTATTAGCGTAAGGATTGGCAATCGTGTAAGGATACTCCGGTGGACTATATCGTGACGTACCTATGAGAAAATACAAATAAAATGATTTTTTGAAAATGTCAATATTAGAAATGATTCATTCCACGCTCAAAAATCTGCAGTCCTCATAGAAATATGGCTTGTTTGGCTCCCTGTAGTACGATGATGCAAACATTTCAGACTTGAGATTAGAATGACTAGTTGATCCCCTTGTATCCTTGTGGTAAATCTTATTCTGTTGACCGGCATCAAGTCACAGAACACAGGGAAACAAGGGATTCAAGTAACAAGCCTGTGATGTGACTCTCTGGTTGAAAGGGGCTGCTTGCAAAATGGCTGAAAAGCCATTGTCACCCAGGGTCCTTTGCGGCGATGCTACAATTTCAGAATGTCTGAAAATCAAATTTGGCCTACATGGAAACTATGCATCGACAGTGCCGTCATTCAACAAAAGAACAACTTTTCTATCAGTTCAACTACTGTAGTGTGGATTCATGGTTTCTGCTTTGACCAAATTTAATTTCAGACAGTATGAAATTTCAGCATGCCCGCAAAGGACCCTGGGGGTCAATCGCTCTTTAATCAAATGTCTATTCATCGAGTATGGAATTGATTTTCTTAATTCATACCCTATTCACACTTGCAAGTTAAACCAGCTTAAAATAAATTGGGTTATCAATAGACCATTTAGCTATTCTAAAATAGAGTCTGAGCTGACGATATTCTGATACATTTTGTAGAATTTTCGAATGTGAACAATAGTGCTAGAAGCTCTGACGCCATTCAATCGAACTTGATCGAACCCTTTCGTATAAAAAGTATAAAAATGCTGCTCGATCCACGCTCTTTTTTAGAGAACCAAAAAGGTTTGTGCGTTCTAATTGGTCAATCCAACAAATCGAATTCAGTTCGTTTGGTCCTTTGCAATCGAGTCTATAGCTTTCCTTGGAAATAGAATGTGGCAGCTGCTACCACACGAGATAAAAGACTCCAGCACCCTTCAAATTTTCAAACAGCAAATAAGGTGCTGGAATGGTGATAAATGCAACTGTAGGCTTTGCAAAACATATGTACAACAGATTGGGTTCATAACAGGATAGTTATTGAAGTTCTTGTAATTATACATATATATATACGCATTATTTTAAGATTAGACTTGTAAATTTTGTAAATAAGTAGTCCTTAATTAGCTGTAATTTTAGCTATTGTTTTGTTTCAGCCTACTTTGTAAATAAATAAATGATGATGATGATGATTGAAAAACATTGCAGTTTGTTTTGATAAAGCTGGTTTCACTGCGTCAGTGTGAATGAGGTATTAGCCAAAATAACACTGGGGAGCTATCTCTGCTGAATAAATCCTTGTAACCGACCTTAAAGGGTTTGTGCAAGGTTAAAAGCTTGCATTTGCACAGAGCAGAAAAATCTAAAAATACCCCATTCAAATCGAAGTTGCACACAATGTCAACAAAGGGTAGCCTAAGAATGAGATCTTTATCTTGTTAAGAAACAATGCTTTGTCTGAGTTATTTCTTTGTTCTATTTATAGAGTAGCCTATTTACCATTGCACACTTAATTTAAGCTATGACTTTTAAGAGGCCATGCTCATGTTGGGAAAGAAACACCTGGTGGAGATCACGAGGACAAGATTATGTTACAATGATACTTGCTTATGTACTTAAATCTAAAAAAACCACGATGAGAAATTGTCTCATACGCTATTAAAGAAATGATCTTGAATTTTCGTATCAAAATTAGGATTTGATCCTTTAAACAATGTCAATTCCCTTTAAATCCAAAGTTGAAAGCTTGAAAAAATCCTGGAAACTAGCGTTAATAGATGACAGTAAAAGGCCCCATTGATGCCATGTTCTGCAGAATCGACTTTTGAACTTTAAGAACATGACATTGAAGAATTAGCGTGTTTTTAACATTCATACCGTAAGGATCTGTAATATACGCCTGTCGCTGCGGAGGAAACATTGAAGTTGGACACGTGCGACCAGGTGACATTGCCGCTAGTGATGGAGAATATGGCCTCTTTGTCGTATAATACATTTCTTGTTCATGATATCTGGAAGGAAATAAATTTGAATATCATTATTTCAAAAACTGGAAGGGAATTTTGTTTTGCAAGATCAACAAGAATATTTACGAAAGTGTCAAGTAGCAGAGGAAAATAAAGGGGCTGTTATAAGGAAGTGTCATCTCTCCCTTACTCCCCCCATCAAGACCTACCATTGGCCAACGTCGTACCCAGTTACAATGAAGGTTTTCCGTAAACTGCAACGTCTACATTGAGGTCTTGCCTCCTATCTTTTGAGATATAGCCTACCATAGGCCTAAGAAATTGCGAAAAATAGGACACTGCGCATGCCTGCACTAGGCTGAGGCTAAGTGACAACGAGGTATGTAATTTACGAGACTATGATCGAGTGCTGACCAGCATGGTATATTACGCCAGCGTAGCAATCTGGCTTTTGCGGCTTTCGAACGAAACAGCGTTATCTGTTGCGTGTTACACCTTTAAATAGTAGCGTGATAGACAATGTGTTAGCAAGTTTATGGTGTGACTTTGAATCGAAAAATGCGTGCAACAACAAGAGCAATAACAACAGCAACATACGACAGATATGACCTGGGAATGATAACGCATTGCGATGCTAAAATGCCATGCCGAAAGACAGATGACCCGGTGACCTGAATAAAAGTAAACACCGATACCATAGTGGGAGGGGCATAATTATCAACACATGATGTCGGCATCTCTCTTTAAAATGTTGTGCTAAATATATTATTATCGTGTCTTAACGCAACTCATTAATCATCTGGATTTCGTTTCGTTTTACTTTGTTTTGTTTTGTCATACGAGGATGTATCGAGAATGGCTCAGTAGTTGCGCGTAGTGTAGGCCCGAGACTAGGCCTACCACATTGGTGGTTGGAGCCCCTGCTCTGACAAAACCTGCTACCAAGCGTGAGGAGAATTGCCAACTATAAAATTTCAGATTAAAGAAATTGTGAGGTGTGGTTACATCCAGAGGAAGAACTTAGACACTATTTCCTGAGTGTTCCTAAAAGCTGCCTTCAAGCGTTGGGTGGAAGGAGGGAGACAAACAAAAAGCAAACAAACAAACAAACCAACCAACCAACCAACCAACTAAAGCGTCTTTGCCCCCCCCCCAAAGGGCTCCATCCATCACCAAACGCACGAAAACAAGGAATTTCCACAGTATCCACTGTCTAGCATCTGAATTTCACAATTTCACAAGAATGCCACAACAAAAACTAGAATACTATGGGCCGGAACGATCTCTCGTTCCATTATAGAAGACCTACTCACAGGCTCTGAAAATAAATCAGGAAAAGTAAGTGGTTGTTTAAAACCATCAATTGACACGTCTCGAAAGTTGTCAGCGACAATTTCTTAATTCAAGACCAAAGGGACCGTAGTTAATAAATGGCTGAAAAGCAATATCATGCAATCCAGCCACAAATAACTGATATGAAGAAGCCATGTATGAGCTACGCTCAAAAAGACATGAAATGCACCAAAGAACTTCTTCTTGATACATTTCTCATAAAAAAACAATTTTTAAATATCATCCACGAAAGTTAGCATCCTCTATTTAAGATAATTGGCAGGAGACAAAATTACCTTCCGGTTCTACATTTCCAAGGCATTCAGCGACTGGTTTGTCTTCTGAAAAATAGCCTGGTTTCCAAAGTTAGCAATGATAAAAGATAGCAACCCCAGACTACCCCAGACTACCCCAGAGGCGATTCGAAAATGGACCCAGGGCTCCTTCATCCTGCACAACATTCTAACAGGCATTAAAACGAACCCTAGAAAAGTTGTCCACGTGACTTGCCACCAAAATACCAAATAGGCGCCACTTGAGCTGCTACCAATTGTATCTACCTGGATAACGTAGTAACGGCAATATCGGTAGTGGAGTATGGTGAAAGAATACTGGAATGGTTCCATGAATCGCTTTCATTGAACATTCAACGTTGCATGAAACCTGTCGTTAAAATATGAATGAAAAAGCAATGCGAAATACCACGGCTAATTCAACGATAATGTGGTGAAATGTTATGGTGAAATATTACGAGACTAGAATCTCACATCTCCACTTAACACAAACCGTAACAGAAACCATAACGAAAACCAATATCAAAATGTTGTCCAGAAATTCCTGATTATCCATCATCTTATTTCTACTAGGTCATTTCATTCTATTGTCTCCAATAGTCCGACTTCTGCGGGAAATTGAGGTCCTATTGGGAGATTTCAGTACACCAATCTTTGTGCAACTACAAAATTGAACCTTTTGGCTATTCGACAAAAAAGTTTGGATCGAGCGATGTTTTTATAAATTTTGCAGACACCTGACGAATTATTATCGTATTTTCACAACAGTGTTCCAACCTTTCGTATAAGAATGTCAACAAATCGCTCGATCCAGAATCTATTGAAAAATAGCGAAGTGGTAGGCTAGTGAAATTTCTTCAAAAAAATGCAACTTTGAGATATACTAACTAGGAAAGAACAACCACACACAAGTATTGTGAATGACATTGTGGATGAGTAAGGAAGGCAGGGCAGCAAAACGGTCTTGACGTCCACCACGATCTACAATCACGCACGCGAATGCAGGTAGCCTCTCTTGGCCTCAATGCAATGCGGACAAAATTACATTCTCTTAGAACAAACTTGTAAGGTGAAAGTTTGTTGAACAAAAGATTCAGGTTTCCAAAAGACAAAGCAATTAGCCTTTCTGGAGAACGGGTTTCACACCTCTGAATGCACTCAATCAATTCAAAATTGAGAAAGCAAAACATTGGCATGTTGTAAAAACCAGACCCTAAGACCCTGGGACCCCTGAGACCCCTAGGACCTTTAAGTACTAGAAATGAAAGGACCCTTAACACCAGAGCGTCATAATGAGGAAGGTGTGTATTATTGACTTCCCCTCTTCCATCCCATGAACTTCCACTCTTTCAAACCAAAGCCAGGAATGATGCAGAGAGTTTATACCATGATGAAGTACTATTTTGACTATCTCCTATTGTGTTATTTTAAAGACTTTCTGCATGAACCAGGGTGCATTCCATGTAAAACCTACGCCGAAGGTACGCCGAGCCCTAAGCTTTCGTACGCCAGGTATTTTCAGGGAGAGAGAATACACGTCATATATATTTGATCATATCAAAAGAGACTGCTAATTCACATAAGAAAAGATCGAGGACAACTGCACAATAACGCCAAGGTAGGCAAATTTTTCGTATGCCTTCACGCCAAGAACCGATTTTATTGAAAAATGCTAAAAAATGACGCCGCTACGCCAACAAAACGTCAGGTCTACGCCGAAGATATTCGGGCCTAAGTACATGGAATGCACCCTGGTGCACGAATAAAGGCATCCTGACGTTGGTTTGAACGGACGAAAGTTCGTAGGATGAAAGATGGGAAGCTCATACAACACGCAGCCTCTTGTTTGACAGCTTGATGACATTGATCTATTGTTTGTCTGTGATGATGTCCCTATTTTTAGTACTTAAAGGTCCTAGGGGTCTCAGGGGTCCTAGGGTCTTAGGGTCCGGTTTTTACAACATGCCCAAAACATTATGTTCGGCTTCGTTGGAGGTGTGAAATCTATTCTTGAGGCTGTCAAATCGCTTTGTCTTAAATAGAACTGTATCCTTTGTTCCACAAAATTTCACCCTTTCTATTCAAAGTAAAAAGTAAATTAGATGACTGGCTGAGTCCACAATTCTGTAAAAAGTTCAATGGTAGTTGAAAATAGGGTTTTCTATGAAAAATTTGAAAAGCTAAGTAACAAGAGTATATCTAGGGGGCATTTTATGTGACACTAAATCTTAAAGAAAAGGCGGGATAAAGAGCGACAAACGCTTTTACAGGAAGAAATTAAGAAAGCCTCGAGAGACATGTGCACCCATTGGTCATGACATTCTACCGCAAGTGGTCTGAAAAGGGATTTATTTTTATGAGCGGATCAAGAATAAAAATGAGGCGTTGAGATGACTACTGGCATGATTGAAACTTGAACATTCACCCAGTTTCATATATCACAGTTTCACGCAGGGTAAGGCGCCAATCCTAAATCTCCTTTGATAAGAAAGTGTCAAGTTATTTTCTAAATATGTTGCAAGGTTCTCTTGTGAATGTTCTTGCGGAAAAAGCGGCCATTTAATTAAGTGGTCGATGACAAAGTAGGTGAAAACCGAGGAAAGTTCAACTCAAAGGCTAAATTTAACAACGCAAGTGATCACTAAAATATAGATAAAGGACTTGCTGTTCTCGATGCATGAGAAATAGAGGGACATAAACAATTTTTCTCTTTTGCAATCGCTGCAAACTTTCCTGCACGAAAGGCGACAAAGGCAGCAGCGTAACGTCGCAATCGGCGAAGCAACGATTAACGACGAAAGCTTATGAATTGTTACTCCCTAAATTCATGATTTTGTCCATTCACAAAACCGACGGCGTGAAGTAGTAACTGACAAAGGTCCCCAATGCTTTTAAATCAATTAAGATAATTGGTCAAAGCAATAAAATACCAAGGGGATCCAAAGAAAATATTCAGTACCCAACCATATTCAAGACCACACATTTCAAATAGTACCTCAGCTGACAAAACAGAAATACATCTTGACTCAACAGAAAAAAGAACGTGCATTGAACAACCATTCACAGTTAAAACTGTGTTTTCAAATCAGATTTATCAAGCTACTACAGTGCAAGATCATTATCATGAGTAAATATCATTCACTCTCACAGTTCGCACAGTGAACCTGCTATTTTGTAAGCTGATCGATTAAAGCTTATACTGAAATAAATGCGAGAAGTGACACTCGTTCAACTTAGGCCATAACTCAAGGCACATGGAACAGGCTGAATACCACGTGTTAGGTCAGTAACCTTGACAACCTGAGCAATTCAAGCCAACCTCGTGCTCTCTGAACAAAGTCTAGAAGTCAGCCCACACGTTTCAAAAACCGCCTCCTTAAGTGGGACACGTATTGTTGTTGCTGTTATTTTGTACCTATTGTTTTATGATATTATTATTATTATTTCTATTGTTTAACCATGTACGATGTGCCATATATTGTATATATATTCAATATATGGTAAATCGTATTAATTCATTAATTCATACAATGTATACAATATATTTTGTATATTGTGTACATTGTATGGATTAATGCCCTCCCTCCTTTATTTTTCAGCCTCTAAAGTCATGAAGTTCAAAACGACATCTTAGAAGTGTACTTAAATCACCCCAAATATCAACGTATATGTGGAGAAGCTGACGATGGACTCAACTTAAGTTACGGAGGCTGCAGGAGTCCTGAGGGCTTTTTTAGCACAGCAATCCGAATCAATAATTTCCCAAGCTTCACAAAAAGAGTAGCTCGATTGAGTAGATTAATGGCTTCTGGTTTTCAGGGAATGGTTGTCTTGTTTACCTGCCTGCCAAAAGTGAACCATTTGCTTTAGTACTTTTCAAAAATACCTCACATATTTCAGCAATAATGACTCCCAGCTCAATGCAACACCATTTCATTCTTTTTCTGGCTGTAAAGATCATACGCTATCAAGGAGGATTCACAGACAGACTTCTGGCACACTGAGGTCTTTCGTTTGGTCAGTCACATTCGATGAGAACGTAGGTTTGAAAGGTCTCAGTGTGCCAGAAATCTGTCTGCTACTTTGCGTCGTCCTCCTTAATAGCATATAATCATCAATAGCCACATTTAGTATCAAGCTTCTGGCTATAAGATACGGTTGACTACAACGTTTGAACAAAAGTTTGCTTACCTTTTCATGTTTGCATAGTGATCAGTATTGCATGCTCCTCGGAAACCTTTCGCAAATGGATTGTTCTCGATTTTCAGCTGTGTTATCTGCAAGAACAAATTGGCATGTATCAATCAAGTGGATTTGTCATCTACAAATCTGTAAGATCAGTGGATCTAAAAAACATTTCAAAAACAATGGTCAGGGTAAAGGTTACTTTAAATTCTGCGCTAAATTCTCTGAAAGCAAGTTTCCTTTTGAAAATAGTGTAGTGAGTACTCTACCAAAGTTTTACAATTCTACTAACATTTTAGCCTCCTTGATATCAGTTTTGCTGCCAAAACGCGCTTGGTAGACTTGCTCCCCAAGTCTCGCTCTTGATAAAAAAACAAACGGGGATGGGGGGGGGGAGAGGAAGAAGAAGAGGGAGGGGAAAGGGTGAGTTTCTTCTTCCTCTTCCCCTCCCTTTTCCTTCCCGTTTTGTTTGTTGATCAAGAGCGAGACTAGGAGCAAGTCCACACGCTTGGAGGAAGAAAGACTACCATGTCAACGAAGTAATAGGAATGGAGGTGTAACAAAAAGACTGCATATAAAACAGCTAATATATCAAAAGAATTTACTGGTCAGAGCACGGGCGAATTCTAGAAAACAAATCATACAGCCCTGATCAAAACACAGCGATTTCAGCGCCAAAAGAATATCACAACTTCAGCGTGGCCAACTATGATGTTTTGCTCTCATTCTTATGAGCCGTAAATCGCTTTGTGTTCTCAAAGAGCAGAATCCTCTATTTTACGAGGTTCACTCTTGCCACTGGTAAGTAAATAGACAGGCAAATAAATAGGTAAGCAGTTAAAAGGTGAGTATAGACAGGAACATAACGTAAGCAGACATGCCGAAAGCTGATGGACAATTTTCAGCAAAGCAAGATGAATTACATGGACTAAGCTGAATATAGAAGGTAAGGCAGCAGATACCTAGGTAAGCAAGCAAGGCGGAACAAAATCAAGAATACAGAAAACATCTGCGTAAAAAACTTTGGCAGTCAGCCTAGGTTCTTGTACGATGAATACAATGAATTGGTTCTTACAAAATGGGAGTCCAATTCGACAATTTAAGCCTAGATGTTCTTTATCCACTTGGTCCTTTGACGCGGCTGTTTACAGCGTGAGGAAAGTAGAAGGCACCCACAATAAAGAATAGGGCTTGATTAAGATAAAACATGTTTATTGGATGTAAAGCAACGAACCCGTGGACTTTGATAAGCAGTCACGCCCATCAACTCGGTCTCAGTAAACACATGCGTTGTAAATGTACTTTTTCGTAGTGCTACTGGTGAACTGTCATCTGCCTGAACGATATGAATCCGCGGCTGATATTTGTGCATCGAATTGAGAATTACCTTCAAGAGAAAAAGAAGAACATTTTAAAAACTGAAAAGCGATAGACAAAGAGAAGCTTCTTGCATTATAGGTTAATTAATACATGGCAAAATTGTCAACAATCCAACTGTAACTGTTGGTCTCTAAGAAGAGATTTCTGGTACTGTACGAATGTTGCCGTGGTGATTTTCTTTATTATTCGCTGGGGCTGCTGACACTTTTCAAAAGTAACAATCCTGGACAAAATTGTTAAGAAACGTTGAGGTTTTCACAAGGTGCAGACGACTTGACGGCACCTAGAAGTGATGTCTCACTATCGGGTGAGACAGTTGACGGCACCTAAAAGTGATGTCCCCTTTTCCCCAATCAACATTGGCTTATTTCTGGAGCAAAGCAACAAACTCTAGCTCATAAAAAACAATGCAGAAAGAATTGGGGAAAGGGTGCAGTTTTTTTAACATCTTCTGTCCAGGATTGTAGCAATAAGTTCCCAGTTGCCTTACTGTTCAAGAGGGAGGGAGATACAGTCAAAAGACAAATATGAATAATTAGAGGTACAATCATTTCTTTACAATATTGAACCAATGTTCAGTGTTCACACTCTGAACTGTTGAACACACTCCTTGTAAATGTAAAATGTCTAAGTTGATCGAAATTGGAATTGAAATTGTTGCAAGAACTCAACTGGAAATGTAAAGGACGAATTCGATCAACACAAGGCATTCCGTGTTAATGCATAGCAATAATCACGAATGCAAGATCAACTGTTGCATGTTATAAAAATAAATCCAATTTTGTATCAAATTCATAACCTCTTAATACTACGCTAATGTGTAAAAGGCACTTGACATCAATTCTTCTCACGAATCTTCGTTATTTCGTGTGCTATAAATTCGAAACATTTGTCACTTAATTGTCCTTATTATCAAGTAATAGACTAAGTTATCCCACCATGATGTAGTCAAAGGGCTGGTCAAACGGTCAAGTTGACCTTGTGATGACAAATCAACTATTCTAGCAAGTTCGATCATTGACACTATAGCAACGAAGAATACTCACGTGACCAAATTGATCAAGATGGTTATTGGTGAGCTTGATCTTTTGAAAACTGACAACTTGTCTCATCCATTGGGCCCCTGTGGACGGTGAGTCAGGGTGAACATATAATCTACCAGGCAAATGAGGCTCAGCTTTTCCAGCTATCGTCCATTCTGAATTGTGATATTTGTAGCGATTGTCATCCACAGGAACGAGGTCCATTACTAAGATGTATTTCAGCTTTGGATTTAGGCCTGAGATGTTTACTTTCACCACTGGAAACATTCTCCTACAAGGGGAACAAATTTGGATGTTATATGACAGATCTGGCAGCATGTTTTTGAAAACACTGAACGTACATGATTGAGGCCCCCAGCCCAGTGGGATTGAAGTTCCCTTGTTGCCCAGTCATTGCTCCTTACTTTCAACACTGGAAACATTCTCCTACAAAGGGAACAAATTTGGATGTTATATGACAGATCTGGCAGCATGTTTTTGAAAACACTGAACGTACTTGATTGAGGCCTACCAGGGGGATCAAAGTTCCCTTATNGTATTTCAGCTTTGGATTTAGGCCTGAGATGGTTACTTTCACCACTGGAAACATTCTCCTACAAGGGGAACAAATTTGGATGTTATATGACAGATCTGGCAGCATGTTTTTGAAAACACTGAACGTACATGATTGAGGCCCCCAGCCCAGTGGGATTGAAGTTCCCTTGTTGCCCAGTCATTGCTCCTTACTTTCAACACTGGAAACATTCTCCTACAAAGGGAACAAATTTGGATGTTATATGACAGATCTGGCAGCATGTTTTTGAAAACACTGAACGTACTTGATTGAGGCCTACCAGGGGGATCAAAGTTCCCTTATTGCCCAGTCATTGTTTCGAATTGTAGCGTGCCTGCAAAGGATTCTGGTTGACAATGGAATTTTAAATCCAGGTTTCCTTATACACAGGCAGTTCCCATCAACGAAGAAATTTATAACAACCAAGATTGCGTAAAATAAAGAAGTATGCGCCGGTGGTCCTGCTTTTTTTTCAATACATATAAAATATTACAATAAATCTTACATTCTACTATACCTTCCTAATACTGTACAACACTACAGGGACGATGCCAAGGGGAGCGAAGGACAATGACTACCCCAGTGGTCCTCTTTAGTTGCAGCAATCAGAAAATGGCTACAAAATTTACAACTCTGTGTTTTCACATCTATTTAAAAGAAAGAGGTGTCATACCAAAACGTTTGATTCTTCATTTAGTGGCATACCAATAAGCCTAAGGGTCTCATGTAAAGATTCGAAATATGTATGATTTAAAGGGATTTCTTGTAATCTATTGACTGTAAAGCTAGATTTATGCTTCTGTGTGTTAGAACTTCTTGAACATTGTACGTTGTAAGTTGAAAGAAAGGGGGCTTGGAACGAAGGGTGAAATCTGGTAAAAGGCGGATTGCCAAAGTCGAAAATAGCAGCTTCAGTTGGCATGTATAAATTTTCTTTGCCGACTAAATTCGTGTGTATAGAATGAAATATTTGTGAAATTTCAGGGATTCTATAAATGTGGACAAGGCTATATCTCGCGTCTAAATACGACTCAAGGTATTGGAGTCTTCTTTGAGATTAAATACCACACGAAACGAGCTTTAGGGTCCGAAGTAACGCTTGTGTCCTTGCATGAAAAACGAACAAAGTCGCATTTGGTAGCACCTCGTTGAATCTGATTGTGTATTACGAAATCAAAATTATTCGTTGACTTTCTTTCTAATAGAAGTTAAACCATTGCAGACTGGCTGATTTGAAAATGAGAAAAAATGAACACGTAACAACAAGTGGCGTAAATTCATAACTTGGGTTAACTTCATTGGCAACATGGCCGATGATGGTCCGTGTAGGGTTGCGGCACATTTTAAGAAAATCCATGTCGGCTGATAATCTACCTTACTAGCTTACTACCCTGTGATTTGACCTACGACAGTGCCTGTGCAGGGTCAAGCATAGTTATTGACGCGATGTTGTTGTTTACTTTCTGGCATGTTCAAAATCTAATCATCGAATACCTTAAAATGCGTGTGTAAAGTGCAAAATATTTTGCAAGTGATTTAACATATCCCAGAGCATTCTAAGAATTCTCTTTCTGGACAATATTGTTGCCACAGCATCGATTGCAGTTTCTTCTCATGTTAAAGAGCCATCATAACCCAGGGTCCTTTGCGGGCACGCTTAACTTCTAGACTGTCTGAATAAAAATTGGCCTAAACGGTAACTATAGATCCACAGTGCAGGAGATGAACTAATACCCCATTCATACTGCAGGTTAAACCAGCTTAAACAAAACGAGGTTATCGAAAGGGACCTTCTGATTGGTCAGTCTAACAAATCAAATGCATTTGATTGGTTGAAACGAAATCTGGAGTAGAAAAAGCTGGTTTAACTCAGTCAGTGTTAAGGCGGTATAATAGAAAAGGCTAACTGTAGTTAAACTGTTCTATAAAATCAGCTACTGCACTGTCTGTGAATCTATAGTCTCTTTTAGGCCAAATTTGGTTTTTGGACAGTCTGAAATTGCAGCATACCCGCAAAGGACCCTGGGTGACAATGGTTCTTTAAACCAGATGAATTTATTTTCATGTGTCTGGTAAATTTGTTCCGCATTTGGANTATCGAAAGGGACCTTCTAATTGGTCAATCTAACGTATCCAATGCATTTGATTGGTTGAAACGTAATCTGGAGTAGAAAAAGCTGGTTTAACTGTGTCAGTGTTAAGGCGGTATAATAGAAAAGGCTTACTGTAGTTAAACTGTTCTATAAAATCAGCTACTGCACTGTGAATCTATAGTCTCTTTTTAGGCCAAATTTGGTTTTTGGACAGCCTGAAATTGCAGCGTACCCGCAAAGGACCCTGGGTGACAATAGTTCTTTAAACCAGATGAATTTATTTCCATGTGTCTGGTAAATTTGTTCCGCATTTGGCAATTGTTGCTTTGATATTGAACAATCACACAACTCGGAGACTATGAGCAATCAAAAATGAATCAACAACACACTACTCAATCAAGCTTCATTTTATCATATTTACTCTTGCAATATTTCAAAGATGACATCCTTCTGTTTGTGTGTTTAGTTTCGTTGATGGCAGTCAATATTGAGTCATTCGTACATCAGAATCAATAAACTTTCTTCATCACACACTTTCTTATGGAATAGTAGCACACCAGTGAGAAATTATTAGTTGTAAGATATTCCTGTGATGTTTTTATTACTGATTTCGTCTTTGCATGATATTTGCAAAAATAAATTAAAGATACGTCATAAGTTTTACCCACCTTATTTCAGAGTATTGCTTCGTTGTAGCATTTTGTTTCCGCACGGTTACGAAATTTGCTTTTATGCCCCTCCCCTGGTAACTAGCATGCGTATGTAAAACTTCTATTTCAACAGCTGTGGGCGACAAGGTATGCTACGATCAAGATAAAATATTGCGACGATGCATGAAGTCATTCAGTTCTTCAGCTCGTTTGTTTAAACTTTACTTCAATTGGCTCATTACATCTAACTGTCGACAGAAAAAGGACTGGTAACTGGTATTTCAATGTCTGAAAATTGCCTTGTTCGACAGCTGTAAGGTAATAGCTTAAGTAGAGTATCGTGTAAGAAGTCTTGCAGTCCTTTTACTACAGGAAAGTATAAGTAAAGACACTGTTTGTTAAACTGGATATAACATACGGTCACTCTTCAGACAACTCGTTTGTTAAACTTAACTTCAATTAGCTCATTACATCTAACTGTCGATAGAAAAAGGACTGGTAACTGGTATTTCAGTGCATGAAAATCGTCTAATTCAACAGCTGTAAGGTTCTTAAGCAAACTGAAGGCGACGTAAATTGTATAATGCAGCCTGATCGCTTTCAGATGACTCAAAAACATAACAGTATGATTACACAATAAATTAGAGTTGGACTTATTTAAACATAGTCTGAAAGTGATTCCAATCCTTAACGGAAACCATGCGTTGTGTGTGGATTAATATGAATCCCTTACTTCAAAAATGAATAAGCATTTATATCGGTCATCAGACTCATGTCTGCTTGTGTAAGACGCCTTTCATGTTAACTCTGCTTTCAAGTAACCTATTGCAAGAAGGTTTCAATACAAAGGAGGTCTATAGCTATTGTTACCAAATAATCAAATGATCAGAGCTACTTTGTTTAGCTTGCTTCAGATTGCTACAGTTCAAAATAGGCCTTGGTTCAGAATTAATTTGCATTTATTTCGTTCATCGAACTTATGTCTGCTTGTGTACGACGCCTCTTATGTTAGCTTAACTCTGCTTTCAAGTAACCTATTGCAAGAAGGTTTCAATACAAAGGGGGTCTATAGCTATTGTTACCAAATAATCAAATGATCAGAGCTACTTTGTTTGGCTTGCTTCAGATTGCTACAGTTCAAAATAGGCCTTGGTTCAAAAATGAATATGCATTTATTTCGGTCATCAGACTCATGTCTGCTTGTGTAAGACGCCTTTCATGTTAACTCTGCTTTCAAGTACCTATTGCAAGAAGGTTTCAATACAAAGGAGGTCTATAGCTATTGTTACCAAATAATCAAATGATCAGAGCTACTTTGTTTAGCTTGCTTCAGATTGCTGCTGTTCAAAATAGGCCTTGGTTCAAAAATGAATATGCATTTATTTCGTTCATCGAACTTATGTCTGCTTGTGTACGACGCCTCTTATGTTAGCTTAACTCTGCTTTCAAGTAACCTATTGCAAGAAGGTTTCAATACAAAGGGGGTCTATAGCTATAAGCTCTGCTTTCAAGTAACCTGTTGCTGAGGTGTTTCAATTTAAAAGAGGTATCTAGCTATTGTTCACAAAAAATCACACAATTGATTCAAATAGATACTTAAAAATGTCTTCGTCAAAACTGAACATGCATCTATTTCGGTAATCAGACTCATATCTGCGTGTGTAAGATGCCCTCATGTTAACTCTGCTTTTAAGTAACCTGTTGCTGAGATGTTTTAATGCAAAAGAGGTCTTTAGGTTGAAGGTGTTGTGGTGCAGTGGTGTAATCCTCTGACTTTGCAGCCAGAACAGTCAGGCGGACAGGGTTCGATACCCGGTAGGGCCCCAACACTTGAGCGTCATGACAAGGGGTCGTGAATTCGATAGTCGCTTAGCTACTTCTGTGATCCCTTCACCTTCACCTTTAGCTCTTGTTCCCAAATAATCAAACAATTAGAGCTTCTTCTAGCACCTATTGTTAGAGGGAAAGATCCTTCGTTTGATTTTCATCAAAGTAACCGATAAGTTTAAACGCTTCAATGCATGAGCATAGGGCTCAAATCTTTCAAATCTTTAAAAAGGTCGGTGTAAAATTCTATTATATTTTTTTTTGAATTGGATTGCTTGAAAGGAACTTATGGTACTATGCTGTAAATCTGCCGTGGAAATTTTATGATATCTTTATTTTTTTCAAAATGGTGGCAATTTGATAATTTTTGAAAAAATTCATGGACAATTTTGAAAAAATTTAAATCATTGTAAATCCTAAACTAATAGAGGAAACATTACATAACCTTCAAGAAAACCATTGTTTATGGAGGTCTACAATATGGCGGCAAGCAGAAATCTGTAGCTTTTGTAGTTTAGGATTTAGAAAATTGATGACGTCATAGCCTCAAATTTAATAAATGCCGCCATATTGAAGCTAATCAAGATACCATAAATTGCCGCGGCAGATTTACAGTAAAAAAGCCTAAGTTCCTTCCAAGCTATTTATTTCAAAGAAAACGGCAACAGAATTTTACACCGACCTTTTTAAAGATTTGAGCCCTATGTTCAATGCATGTATAATTTGAATCTGGAGAGGAGGCCTCACACAGTATTGTCCTCGCACAATGAAATAAATTGAGCTTGTTATTACAGCCATTGTTCCTTGACAAAGAAAATGTGAAAATGGGGTCACAATCTGCAAAACATCCTCATCTTTCAATTGTTACTACAATATGATCCGAACCAAAGCTGGCTCTCTCGCAAGCTCTGCATTTCTATTATCTAAGAACAAAGAATTTCGATCTCTGATTGACGTCGCCTCGGAGCGAGCCAATCAAATCAATGGCCTATCAAATCCATTGTATTCAGGGCACGATGAAAATGGTACGGTCTCGCTTCGTGTCCGAATAATCATGAAACTTCAGAGGTTTGGAATAAAGATAAGAGATGAATTTTTGAAGGCTTTGTTTCAAAATGCATCTTGAATGAGACCTTGATGAAAAGAATGGATTATCCAAAAAAGAATGAATGTGCATTTCGTTCTCGATCTTCTTTTGGAAAATCAAATATTCTGCTACCAATAAATTTTTCTATTACATAAAATATCGATTTTTCCATCACATAACCTGGTCGATGGACATCCAACAGTTTAAAGTTTTCATGGATCCTTTCAAACTAAATTATACGCTTATTTATCACAAGAAGGGGTTTGAATTCTTAACCCCTAATGTCTCATACTTTAATCATCTCAAGAACAGGTGTAAATTTGCAAAGGTCAAGAGTTCATATGACCACAATAAAATCACAGGCTTCGGTTCAAACAAGCATCGATCTACAACAGGTTTTCGATCAATCAAATGCTGCCTAATAGAGGAGACCCCTAAACTCGATAGAAAATCAGCCATATTGATTTCATGATCTTTAAATGAAGTGGTTAGGGTATGATCTATTCCATATGAAAAAGGTACAAAGGATATTGATGACTCAAGCATTTTAAATCATTCTTCCTGAGGCGGGATCAACTGAAATCATATCCAAAAATAGATGAAATTTTATGAGAAACACTAAATCAAATCAAAAGGGGTTTTCTTCTCCTGTTTAATCTGATATTCAAGAAGTTTCTATCCCAGTTTTATAAAGACATGATTTCACAGCTAATAATAACGTCTTTCTCGACCACTTATGGATTGGTATGGGGATATCAAGCTCTGAAATGACGTGGTAGCTCGTAAATCGTAGACGAGGCAGAAGCATAATGGAACTATGATTCAATTGTTTTTACGGCCGTACAAACTTTTAAAATATTAACACAGCCTGCATCGCCCGTAGTTCCTTTCTTTCTTGTTACCACTTGTTACTAGGCTTTATTTACTTATTTACTTATCTAACATTTATTCTATTACATATTCTGTATTATCTATTACTTGGAGGGATTTGTAACAAGTTCACAAAGTTGCGCTGAAATGATTACACCAAACCTGATGGATGATGTGTGTTTAAAATCAAATATTGGACAATATTCAAATCTCAGCTTGGTTGAATCATGCACTAGCAGGCCAGCATGACCCAAGCTAGCATGACCCAATGCTTAATTTGAAAAGGAAAACTAGAAATGGGATTCCATGTTTAGGGATCATTTCTGGCTCCCTGCGAATCAAAACCAAATAAAGTCAATAATTGACTGTGTGTTCAATTGTCAAAATGATGTCAGAGACAAATTAAGTCACGGGTACAGCTACCATACGTTTGTTTTGGGGCATGTAGCAACGGGATGCGAAAAGGCTGCAGCATGCCAAATGCATGGGGGCAATTCAATCGAAACAATTTCGGGGTTCTTTGCAAATATAACAAAAATTGTTCTCAAAATCGTAATCATAGAAATATTTCTCTAATCGTAATATATCAGAGGAGATGAAAGATATGCCGATAGTTGTCATTAGAATATTATGATGAAGAAAAAATATTTCGTTGTTCAACGCATACTGCATCAGGTACGGGTTGACCTTCTGCAGCAACCTGCCTTGCATCCAACCTCTATCTCATCAATTAAATTAAATCATGGACGTAACAAGGTACAAGGAAAGCTTTGAGGGAACTTAGGGCAGCTTCTGCAGCCGCAGCACCTCCCCAATTTCAACCCAAGACTATGATGGGTTTCGTATGCTTTTGGCAAATGATTTGGTTGATGATATACTTTATAGACTTATATTCTGGTTCGCCTTATATTCTGGTTCGCCTTACATTCTGGTTCAGATAACGCCGTTTGAGAGTAATGGCTGTTTATCACAAATTTTGATCTTGTTCAATTTATCAAATTATGAAAACTAAAAAAGTGGTTTTTCTGTCGTCGCGAGCAACTCGCCGATGGATAGTCTGGCAAGAAATTCTCAAAAATTGCTCGGAAACTGTGGGTGAATTTATCATTGGTGTGGTTTTGGGTCATCAAAACTTCAAGTCATGTTGTGACAGATTCGATGCTCTGACAAAATGGATGTTCTCTCAACAAATTGATGCTATGATAAAGAACTACCTGGTCCTGCATCCAACATAACTGCCACATCGTTTCAAATGATATGTTCATTTGTGTGTCTGATATATTAAAAACTCAAAAGTTTTAATTTTAATCAGGTATATGAAACAAGGCGTTTTTGCAACAAAACAACAAACTCTAAATATTGACACGAAGCAATGTTTCAGTTTTATTTTGAACTGGCAGCAAAGCAGAAAAGTAGGAAGAAACTTGCTGTTGTCAACTCAAAATGCCATCTTCACAGAAAGGTTATAGCTCAAGAAAGGTTTCTATTCAATGTTGCAAAATTGCCTGTAAACACAGCTTCAACTATTGATAAGAAGAGCGCGAACAAAACTTTGAGCAAACTGCCCCCTTAATGAATGCTTCCATTTTTCAATTGGGAGCTTCAAATTTTGATATCTGTGATGTTTCATTGAAAAAAATGTTGAACAAAATTTCTACCATACTTGGACAAAGTTTGCTGCATCTTTGTATGAAATTGTATCTTAGTTCGGTTCAAAACAATTGGAAGTTGAAGAGAAGGGGGTTGAAAATATGATCTAAATATCACAGATAAGATAGTGCCTGTGCCGTTCAGTAAATGTAGATGATGAAGATATCAAACTGTTGAAGAACCTTCTGTAAGTAAGGCTGAACATGTCATGTATGACATCCAACATTGAAATTCAGTAAACACTCGTTTATAAGAACATAGTGGATGAAGAACCTACAGCCTGAAATTTTCAAATAAGACCCCCATATTATAAGAACTAATCAACTGTATTCATTGCACAAGAACCCAGACTGACTTGCAAACTGTAGTTGTTGTCAACTTACTTTAATTCGGATAATTGAAATAAATTTAGCTCCTAGTTGCGGAATAAAAAGAAACTAAGAGAATTTGAATATAAACTGAACCAACATAAGGAGGTGTAATTTACTTTCGAGGCTAGATCAACGAAAAATAAATATCATTACATGTGTGGAGAATGAATCACTACAGCCAAATTCAAATACCCCGTAATTGTCACCTCAAAAACCCTGTTGGTTCTTATACCCGGGTATTTACTGTATACAGAATACGAACGTAACAATTATAAAACTGTTGCAACTGCCACATAAACAAGGCGAAAATACAAGCATGAATAAAAGTAGAAATGGATGGATACAAATGAGCTCACCTTCCAGCTTTTGTGATGATCATTTCCGTGCCAACAAGATGAAACTTGTCCCACATTTCTTTATTAT
Source organism: Aurelia aurita complex sp. Pacific (assembly GCA_004194395.1). Lineage (NCBI taxonomy): Eukaryota > Metazoa > Cnidaria > Scyphozoa > Semaeostomeae > Ulmaridae > Aurelia > Aurelia aurita complex sp. Pacific. Next base: position 136,742 of record REGL01000136.1, on the reverse strand, counting down.
GAAGTGCAACTCTGACATTAGAATCTTGCTCTTTCTTCATCTGTTGTGCTGAGCACGGCGCTCTACTTGATTCCTCACTTGCTCTGTTGTTTCCAGTGTTGATAAAATTAGCCATACTGTCGGATAGATGAGTGGCTAGACTCTGTGCCATCTTTTCTCTTGATGGGGAATTAGGCCTTACATCAGCGGCTTCAGTGGCACCGTCTGTGCAAATGAAATAGATCTTTGATTGGTTACTATGCATTAAGTGAACAGCCATTTATATATTCATAGATTTAACGGAGATGTTAGGCGGAGATGTTAGCCGGAGATGTTAGCCGCATGTTACAATCCTTTGTTTATCAAGAAAGAATGCGCAAAGAGTGGCATGGAAGCTAATTTTATATATGGAAGAACAATAAGTTGATACTTTGTGCAAACGTAGAATTAAATGGAAGCCTGATGGTGGACAATCTATTGTGGTTATCTTCTTGAGAAACGTGAAAAACTTCCTGACTGCTTATTTGGTAGGTTTCTTGTTTGGAAAGATAAAATTAGAAAATTAAAGCATGGTTTTCTAATTTGATTTCGATCCGAACGGGTAATTAAGTTAATAAACGCAGTTATTGGGAAAAGAAACAGGACTAAATTTGGATAAAGAAGAATGGCGGAATTTAATTATCAAAGGACCTGTCAATAATAACACCTATAAAATCAAAGAATTGAAATAAGTAGGGACCAAACAATGAAGATAAAAAATAAGGTTGCCTTGTTCGATAAGTGGAAAATAAGTTATCTTTTTTTCAAGAAATTTCTTACAACTTTAGTTTATAATTCAATGTCAACTCTAGAATGTTGGGCAAACAAGATCAACCAAACTCTTCAAAGAATTTTCTTTAAAACCATCAGAACATCACTGGTTCAAAGTAAAATACCAACATTTAGATAAAACATTCAACTGAAGCTAAATTCACATCTGAAGCAATGTTATTACCGCTGACCAAAATAGTTCTCGAGTGCTGAAGGAAATACACGCTGCAATTTCAAAAATATTCAAAATTTCTAAAAAGTTCAACGGTAGAATAATTACCAACTAAAAGTTTCTTTCTGTCATAGAATTTTACACCCACCTTTTTACGACGATTTAAAGATTTGGACCTATGCTAGTCTTGGGTGCCGGCGGCTAACGACAACTTCTGCACTGCCCAGCACAACGAAAGCAACTGGTTTTAGCGTGTAACATGTAAGGAGGCTTCTCGTAAAGATGCTTAGTATTTATAATGTTAGCTTTCAGCACCAAGAACTACCCTCTTTGATAGATTTCATTTGTAAGGTACTTTTCTGTTGGTTTTCGAGACTTTTTCGCAAGTGTCTGATAACCATCGCCAACACCCTACCGTAGGTATAAGTTGTTTTATGTTTAACGTTTTATGCTTGACAGAGATAGCATCGATAAATCGGCAGTGAACTACGGCAAAATTTCTGTAACGCAGCAAATCATTACAGAAAAACAGACTTAAGATAAGAAATACATTCATCTTAAAAGATTTTGAACAAGACAAGGAAAACAGTTGCAAAAAAATCCGAAGATAGACGATAATTATTGACTCTGGGTAAAGCTGTAGTCGAATACACGTGCAATAAAATCCCTTATCTTTAAATGCAAAAACTCCTTTTGCAAGCAGCTGGCATTTTACAGGTAAACACTGTTTTAGATCGAGACAATTTCCTTGTTTAATCTCATCAATAGATCTTAATGAACTGCTACTCTCACTTAATTATCATAAAAACACGACCTTGCGAGTTTAGGGGCCGGCAAGCAATCGCAATGCACAACAACGCTATGAAGCTAAGGGTATTATCGCCAGCTTCTGCCAGCAGGCCAGTGTTTCATCAAAATTGTTTGCATGATGCTCTATACTGAGTTCTAAAAGTCTCTTCGTAATGGGACTAAAAGATGGAATCTTTTAAAAGTCAGTTGACAGAGATAAATAGATAACACAAGGGCTGCATATGCGAGCCTAAAATTGGCCTATTTTATTTGATGATTTCAACACGTGCGTGCATATTACTTAGATAGCTAATCATATGAAGAAAATGACAGCTAATCTTATACTCCCTGGGCATTATAGATTGTCATTTACTCCTCAAAAAGAAGAGTGAGCCAAGCCATCTAAAATCCCTCCATCATGTACGCTCTCAAGCCTTTTTCTGCAATTTTGTGTGCATGGTAGACTAAGGAACCCTCTTTTGCACAGCCAGAAATATGTCAAGAGTAGAGACAAGCATACTTCTTTTTTCTTTTACATGGTAGCATTTTCATTTTGCTCTTAAATACTTCCATTAACAAGTTAAAAAGTTTTAATAGACGGGTGTATGTTTAAACAATGCTTGATTTTGCGTCAAATGTTTAAAGAAATCTTGGTCACATCTTTCAATGAAAATTTAAGGCAATCCTCCATTTCCCATGTCTTATGAACGTTTGAGACAGTCAAAAATTAACCAAGTGGAGTTAGGCATTAGAAAGAAGGATTTAAAGCAGCCTAAACCCTTGCGTTGTCAGGGGCAGATCCAGGAAATATTCCGACTACTTCCAAGGTGAGGTCATTCGAAATACTAGGGTGTGGCCTTTTGAAAATAGGCATGGACCTGAATATCTATAGACACAAGGATCTGACAATCTGACTACGCTTCAGTAGTCTGGATCCGTCCCTAGTTGTGGCAGAGAATCTTGGTCTGAAAGTGACGCACAAGAACAAATATTGGGCTCCTCTACACAGTTGGGTCCATGTTTTCAAACATCTCCTATGAAAAGCTTGGTTAATGAAATTATCAGTTGGACATTTTGATGACACGTGTGTGCGTAAATCTTTAATTTGCTTACATCCTCGCCGTGAACATCAAAGAGACAGGACCCAGGGGTCCAAGGAAGCGAGAATTTTGTGAGTAACGTTTTTAGGACACTCCTTTATGGGTTGACTGCATGGGGCTTGATTGAGCAAATACTATGTCACGTGAGATGGACATCTATTTCATTAACGTGACTGAACTTGTTTGTCAGTGCAGTGCAATGTGTGCAAATATAGGATTATTGTTTTGATTGGTGCTAATTTTTAATTGATTATTATAAAATGTTATGGGTGTATCTGTTTTTCATCCGATTTCCATACAGCAAAGTTAAGTAATAATTTTTGTAAGCAATTTAAAATCTTGTCACTCAGCTCAATTTAAAATCTTGTCACTTGTCACTTGCGTTGCTTCCAGTTCTTGACTTTTGGCTTCAAACTTCAAAGAATTGCAGGAGATTTTAAAAAATAGTCATACAGAACAGTGGCTGTAAACTTTCGCTAATTTGCTTTAATTGTCTCGTTTTCAAGAAATCTTTTTAGTTTCACAAGTTCTCTACGGGCGGTTATATGGCAATAGGATATGATTCTAAAAGTTTTCAAATTTAAGTTGGGAAATTAGAAATAGAATCTCAAAAGCTCATTTTAAATTGGTAGCCTTGCTTACATGGGGAAATTTTTGACTCTGCTTTAATTTTAGTTTGGTAGTTCTTTACTTGCCTATTTGTGACACAAATGAAGCGCTCTATAATTAGACTGATATTTAAGTATAGTTTAGTTATCCATTGAGACGGGTAGAACAAGTTCAGGGGTAAGGCTTTAGTAAAAGAAAAGGAATTTGTCTGTTGATCATCTGTGCACTTTTTGCATAAAAACATCACCAGAAAGTGAGGAATATACAACGAGGATAGGGTCATTGTTCGGATCTTGCATAATTTCAAACGTTCAAAGGTTCTAAAATTTCTTCAGAAACTACCTCGGAGCTTGCAGTCTGATGTGGCCCCTTGTCGAAGAAAACAGGATAGACCTTTCTAAAGGCAATAAAGGCTGCAAGTGCCAAGGGCAGTAAAGCTTACTGAGGTAGGAGCTATTGGAACCAAGATGGGGGTTTGAAAATAAAGTATTACTGCTTGTTACGAATACAACAGGAAAACACTTGCCATACGCAAATTGAAGCAATGGATGTTTCTCTAGAAATAAAGTTTTTCCTGGAAGGACTACAACACAATTTGTGTCACAATAAAGAATGAGCTCTGAGTCCACAAGCTCCAGGACTTACAACCTCATAAAGTTATCACAGAACCAGCCGGCTGTTTCTGTTTGTCCAACAGCCCCGTTTCTGGGAAATGTAACAGTACAGTTCTTGAAGTGATAACTGCGGCGAAGATGTAAATAATCACGCAGTTTTATTGGGATATGCAATGGGATGTAATAACATGGTGAGAAGCTAATTAACAGAAATCAAAACACACGAGATGTAAAAATTGTTACGTTTGACTCTAAGAGTAAAAGGGAAGCTTTGTAGTAAACTAACAGAGAAAGGAAGAACATATGATATCATTAGATGGAGCAAATGTATAAAGAAAAGCCATTGTATCAAAGATCAAAGAAAAGCCATTGTATCAAAGACGCTTATGCTTGCAATGATGAAAAAAGAAAATAAATCAATGAGCAGGAATACTGCTCCATGATGAAAATAAAAGCGGACAAAACTAGGAATTCCTAGCCTAGCAACCATATATTTTCGTTACTCCTTTTTCGTCGCATTGCGGTTTTCCTCCTCNTGTAAAAATTGTTACGTTTGACTCTACGAGTAAAAGAGAAGCTTTGTAGTAAACTAGCAGAGAAAGGAAGAAAATATGATAACATTAGATGGAGCAAATGTATAAAGAAAAGCCATTGTATCAAAGATCCTTATTGGATCCAATTAGATGCTTGCAATGATGAAAAAAGAAAATAAATCAATTTGCAGGAATACTGCTACATGATGAAAAATAAAAGCGGACAAAATTAGGAATTCCTAGCCCAGCAACCATATATTTTCATTACTCCAATTTCATCGTATTACGGTGTTCCTGCTCAAAAGTTAATTGTTGGACAAAGGAACAAACTAATGCAAAGAACACTGCTTGTATACAAATCCTAGATGAATATTTTTACGATAGCGCAGTGCAAAAACAAAATAAGCCAATGCAAGTTAGCAAGCGTCTGCAAACTGTCCAGAGGCAGAGCGAAGAATTGAGCTGTGTGAATAATATTCTCCTTCTCTTTTGAATATGCTTACAGCCATACGCTAAGCTTATTCAAATGACGAAACCTACCAACAAAAGCTACCATTTTCTGCCTTTAAACAGTATAATGATGATAACTTGCTACACTTTACAGGAGCGTCGTTATACTTAGCTAGTATAGCCAATTGCATCTCTGAGCAGGAGGCGTTGCAGCTCAGCTGTTGAGGAGGTACCATCGTGGGCGCGACGAGACGAGTACAAGGAGTGGATAGAAGCACACACATTGATAGTTCAAGAGGCAGGACAAGAAAACGCTGAATAAAGAATCTAAGTAATAAGCAAATTAACCAACCTGATTTCTGCAAAGAGATTTGATCCGATGTGACACTTGATAATTCTGCAGGTGGAGGTAGAGATGTGATGGGTAAAGATGCACGTGTGAAATTGTCAGTAGCACCACTTTCCATTCTCAGTCAATAAAACAACAAAAACGACAACACAACAGCAGGGTGAATCCGTGTGAATGACTTCAATTGAATCTCTCTCCGAATCTCTGTCCAAGTCTCTATCTTTTCAGCTCACTTCGCGGCTGCTTGTCAATGATCCCAGCTATTCACAAGCATATAAACTGCTACGTTCCCTTTTAGGGACAAGATGAACAATCAAAACGACGAAAATACGACTGCAGGGTGAATCTCGTTCAACTCTCTCTCTCTCGTTGTCTCTATCTTTGTCTCTTCAGTTCAGTTCACGTTTACTTGTCAATTAAATGATCACAGCTTTAACCAAAACATCGAAATACTCTTTCGGACGTGTTTCCAACTTCCTACTTCTTCGTTAGCTTGACGACACGTTCTGTACTGCAGCTCTTGTGCGGAAATTTTAACTCCGTTGGAAATGTCGGTTTCTTTGATAATAAGTGATTGACAGCTTGCCCTCTCTCGTCATTTGTTAGGCCAGACATGGAGCCGAAGCTTTGCTGTCGTCAGTCTCCTTCGCCTCAGGTGCGAGCGAGCCATCGATTGATTCTAAATGAAAATGCGTAACCGCGCAGCAGCAGATGTGGGCAGCGTTTCGCTTTCTCTTGATCAAACAGACCTCTGCGATGCAGCGTAACCGCGCGCAGCGGAAGGAGACCTCTGTGATGGATGCTCTGCCAATGTACAGAAAGTGAAATCTGCATGGTGTAAACGCGTTGGGGATCCTCCGTTTTAAATTTTGCCAATGGCCTGGTGTTTCTGCAGAGATTAGTTAGACAGGGTCAAAACAAACAGTTATGGGAAAAGCTGACACAGCAGAACAAGCAAGCATATCAAAAACAATCTTTTATTCGTTCAACTAAACAGAAACATTGTGAACTACAATTTTCATTAGGGACCAGTCTAATCATGTGCAAAACCCTTAGATCGTTGCATATCACAAAATTCTTGTAGCAAAAATTTTGCGTCGCAGAATTCAACGTTCTGTGTCACCTTAAATTACATAAAATGGCTGAAGACAAATTCTGAAATGATCATGCGAGACTGAACGCACATTTTTCCATTATGGGCCAATTTCCCAGAAAAAGTTCCTTTGAGAATTGTTGTGCAGATAGAGAGATCAAACCACCCCTTCTTCAGAATTGTCTTTTCTTCACATAAGTTTCAATATGAAAGTCTACCAAAAACTGCTTAGTGCTATATTATGTATGGCTTCAAAATTATAGAAATGGCAAAATATGTGCACACCAGCATCGGTGCTCCATTTCCATAGCCTGGACACGATAGAAAGACCGGTCGCTCTGTGAAATTCAAACTCTAAAAGGTCAAGGTGGAATTTAATGCGGCACTATATTAGTCTGAAATCGATTGAATGATGTTGGTTGAATGACCTGGCTGAAAGATCATCAAGAATCTAGGCCGAGATTCCATCCAGTCAAAAGACTTTGGTTGAGTTGACGAGGATTTAAGACAATACCTTGTAACAGTTTTTCAAGCAAGTGTGAATTGGGCATGAAAACCAGTTCATAACAGAAACGAATCACACACGATGTTCAACAGCCACAAAATACCGCTCTTAATTTTCAAAGACTCAGCCAACTAAACTTTTTCCATAGGTGCAAATCGACAGGTTTTACGCCTCAAACTTGTGATTTTATCACATCGAAAATCAGCCACAATTACTCACAAGTGGAAATCTTGACTTGGCAGCCATCATCAAAACATGACTAGGCCTAAATACAGACTCACTCATAACGAAGATAGCAAAGACACTCAATGCTCCCAGCTTCCAGAAGGCAACCAAGCAAACTAATAATAATAATCAGAGGACATGCTTGCGACTAGAAACATTCTCAAGAAAACTAAATAGGATAAGAAGAGACATAAATTTCCTTTTAATTACCGCAAAACCGAGACTGAACCACGAAATGCTATAAAAATGCACAGGTGAACCAACGAAAAGTCAATGGCAAGTCATACAGTAAACTGCCAAGGTATGGCCTCCATCTCAAGGGAAAGGACCTCATTCTGGTGAACAGCCACGGCCAAAAAATATAAGAACAACAAAACAGAAGACGTCACTTGTGCCTCAGCAAAACTTAAAACGAAACTTTACCTCGAATTAAAAACAGTTTTTCGATTTGCGTGAAAACGAGACTATCTAAATATGCTATCTCAATTATCAATAATGAAACAAACCAGCTCATTTCAGTTACAAAACTTGATTCTAATGGTAGTGAGCAACATCCATGTGTGAATAAATGTCCTTTTTAGTCATCCAGGCAAAATTTTGCAGAGTTCAAGCATTTTAAGCCCGCTATTTACCTGGATTGTAAAATTACTTTATCCGTTTACCCAAGTCGTGATTAAAGAACTATTCACACTTGCATACCCTGGGTACCAGAGCCTAAAATAAGGCTCTGGTACCCAGGGTAATACTTGCAGTGATTGAAGAAGACAAGAGAAAGCCTAGCTTGATGCATAGCCCACAAAAAGGAAACCGTTATTTTCCTTCAGGGAGCAGTCGTCAAATATCTGTCATGGGGGGCAGAGATTTTTCCATAATTTTTGGGCAACATTTCCTATCCCACCATGAAACTGAAATTTTCACTTGATACCCAACAACAAGTTTGAAAACAGTTTATACTCCCTCAAATTCAGGGTGTCTAGACATATACCGTTCATTTAAAGGACAAGTCCGGGGTTGGTATGATTGATGATAAAATACAAAATTATATTATCATCAACTCATTTTATCTTGCTGTTATGAATAGTGTATCGTACTTTCTTCCATCATTTTTCGCCTTCCCTCTTCGAAATTACGCAGTCAAATAAGCGATTTATGCGTAGTGACGTCCGCAAAGATCTTGGATAAGACTTCGAGCGTCACAGTTTTGTCACATACCCCTCCCAAAAGCCTCCACCCCCCATGACAGAGACTTAATGACCACTCCCTCAGTGGGCTATGTATCAGGCTAGAAAAGTCAAACTTATGCTGATTTGTAGACAAGAAGCATAACAAATAATCTTCTGGAAGGATCAAATCGAGCAGGACATCCCCTTTGAGTAAGAGAATTATTAGAACGAAAGGCGAATATCGTGCAGTGTGCAAATCCTACGGATAGACATTCATCATGCAGTAACTGTGAGCTTGGAATAGCTTCAAATGTGTCGGATCCACACCTTTATTCTTAACCCTCTCTCGGTCATTCCAGACCCATATCATCACTGTAACGTACGAAGATTTAGCTCTCCACAACCAATAACTGGTCAAACTGTTGTGTTACTTTACTCCACTAGACAACGCTCGTAACTGTCTTCTCCCCAACCGTCTGCATCAAGGGGCTAAGAACACATGTATAAATTTCGATTTATCTCATCGTTAAAGACCCACTGTTAACCATGAACCGTTTGTGCGCGGAATAAAAAGCAAAACAAAAAGAATTTAGGCCGAAAATGACTTTAATATCATAGACTCACAAATAGTCCAATTATCGCAGCAACAACAACAACAATGACAACAACAACAACAACAACGAATTTGTTATCAGTCTATTCATATCATACGAAATTCGAATTTGTGGCAGCTCCTTCGGGCATTCCATATGGGTTGTCCCTTTATTACGGGCCTATTTGTGTCATGGCAGGGAGTGAATTACTTCACGTAGTCTTCGCTATGCATCCTCTAATTTTGAAATAGAGATCTTGCATGAAATACGAAAGATAAAAAGCTGAATATCACAACAGAACTTTCAGCTATTTCTAAACAAGATTCTGAATCAGACAACATCTTTATACATTTCGTAGAATTTTCGAATGTGTACTAATGTAATAGAAGCTCTAACACCACTAAATCGAACACTATGTGTATAAATGCATACAAATATTGCTCGATCCAGACTAGCTAAAAGAAAAGCTAAAAGGTCTGTTTTCGAGAGATTATCCTACCTATCTCATCCATGGAAGGGTAGTGTTAGCATTAGCCTAATGGAAAGGGGGCAAAGATAGTCTCTTCACGCTTGCTTGCCCGCGAGAAATCGTCACGCACTGTCAGCTTTGGGATGGCTGTCCTGTTAGTGAATTTCAGAGACGTAGGAACCAGATTTTGCAATAAACAAAGAAGTGCCCTTTTAATTTCCAGGAAGTGCCCCTTTAGTTTAATGACAAAGGTGCCCTTGAAGTGTCGTGCCCCCTCAAGTTGGAGATGCTCCTACGTCCCTGGTGAATTTTCCAAACGAAAGCCGAAACGTTACTCCCGGGCATGCCCTCTGCACATCACCAAAACACAGTGGGGTTCGTTACAATTACTTTCAAAATCAGCATCGATCAACCATCTCGTGCTCCTTAATCAGGGGCTTCACGTCCTTAATCCCCTCCTTGATGCATCTCGACAAAAGGAACCGGCATCGGTATTTGGAGATTTCATGAAAATCACGCCACTTGAAAGGCAGGAAATAATGTAAATAAACCGCCAATAACCGCAGGCGATTTTTCGTGTTTCCATCTTGCAATGTGGCGCCAGATAAAATCGGTTTTCTTTGCTCTCTATGATCGCATTTAGGAACAGCGATCACACCTTGATAACAATACCACACATTGAAGCCTGAGCAAGGAACAAATCTGATCGCATTCTGCTGTGAAAAGTTTCTTGGAAAATTTCACGACATAACAAATTATCAAAGAACGAAAGGGTGAACTATTTCAGAAAATGTTACCTGTGTTGACTATTCGGACTAAAAAGAGAGAGAGACTTGTAGCAAGTCCATCTGTGTTGCGAAAAAGTGGAAAGGAGAAAAGACTGATCACGATGAGTCCTGAGTCTCCCAGCAATTGCTCATACAAAGGAGACTTACACCAAACCGAGACCGCTCACGCTGGTGTGTTTTCAGACAAAAAAATTCACTCATGGTCCTTCTGAACAAGGTCAAGCAGACACAGAACTTAAATTTGGGGCAACTACTCTGGACCAATCTGATCGAAGGATTTCAATTTCTATAGCTGCGATTGGGACCAAGCCCTTTGAAGGCTCAAAATTTCGAGGTCACGAGTAAATATAGGTTGTTCATCTGAGACTACTCCTCAAATGCAAAAGTCTTCTTCTCATGAATGATATATTTACTTCTCATGAGAAATTACTGATTTCCTTCCTTTTGTGTTTCGAATGGTTTGTTTACCGAGCAGCACCAATAATGATTCAGAGGTAAATAAATAAAGTTGCAAGGATTAACAACAAGAATAACAAAGGGGTGAAAAAACGAAAACGGAAATGATGGGTGGATTAAAATTGGATGACATTTGCTTGCGAAATCTTCTTGTTAAAAGGATCATGAGAAATCTGAGGAAACTGAAACCATTTTTAGAGACAAATTGGAGACAGGGGCATCATGGTTATGACTCAGCTCACCCATTTGCAAAAAGAGTAAGGTCTCTGTGTTAACTTACAGAATGAATGAAAATGTAAGTTTTAGCCAGCCACGTTCCCAGGGTGTTCTCAAATTTTCACATTCCAAGAAGTGACATTATTTCCTTTCCTGTGAATGAATATACTACTGGTAAGCACCCCTAGCAAACAGAAGCAACAGACCACTTTTACGGCAAGCTTTCGTTACTGCTATGCCCATGTCTATATTTCTACCTAGCATCCGAAGGTAATTTTAGGACGCTGAGAAACAAAGCTTATCGAAGCAGCATCCTGGTCCTTCCTCTTGATGTGACTACACCTTGTGATTCCTTTAGCCTGGAATTACAG